>WOXC01011268.1:0-218157 GCA_011680675.1 Gymnobelideus leadbeateri
AAGGAAGAAATAGGTTGAAATCCCACATCTGACCCGGCAGATATTTAGCCTCTGACCCTCTGGCCACACTCGAGGACTTCATTAGCTAAGTTAGAGACAAGCTGTGAAGTAGTCACAGATAGATTTTACCACTCTATCGACCATGCCCATTGTCATGTTTTGGATACTATAGGTGCTATAGCAAAAATGAGAAAATGGTTCTCCTTGTCTTCTTACAGTCTGGGAGAAAGTAAATTAAATACACAAACCTTTTATGTAATTAACATTCATTTGGGCAGGTAGGTGGCACAGCAGATACTGTTGGGGGTCTGGAGTCAGAAGACCTGCATTCAAATCCAGCCTCAGACACTAACTGTATGGCCCTGGGCAAGTCACTTAACTATGTTATTTCACTTTCTTCATCTGTCAAATAAGTGGGAGAAGGAAATGGCAAACCACTCTAGGATCTTTGCCAAGAAAACCCAGAATCTGGGTTTGAATTCTGCCTCTGATATGTATCGACTGGATAACTGTGGGCAAGTTGCTGAATTTCTTCTGGCTCAGGTAAGATGTACAAGGGAGGAGGGAGTTTCTTCACCAGAAGTTCCCTGTACCAGTAAAAATCACAGGTCCAGTCCAAAATACATTTTAAAAGGGGAGAAAAAAAACCTAGAAATATAATCTCCAACTGACCCACTGTTTAAATTATTTTAAAATGAGTCTGTCCTAAGCCTAATCCTGGGTTCTAGAGTCTAGAACATAGTTACTTCAAAGTCTCTCCAAATCATAAAAAAGCTTTTATAGAAGGTATTTACTGAGAAGGTATAGCAAGGTCAAAAATATTCGCCCACACCAGGAGCACATTCTCCACTCTCTATGCATATAGTCCTTGGGGAGAGATATATAACACACAGATATCTCACTACAGACTCATCTGTTGGGAACATAGAGGGCTGAGAAGGTATCTCATGAATACTGGCTCTGGGAATCCTTTCTTGGTTTCACGGATTCCCCTCCAGCTCATGTTGGAGCAATGCCTCAGATATGAACAAGCCACTTTCCTGTCTAGCTCCCTGAAGGATGGGGAGTTTCTGTTGTCAGCTAACAAGAGTCATGCCTTGCTTCAAGAGGAAATATGTGTTCTGATTTTCCCGTAGGAAGTTACATGTAGGTTGTTTTTTCACCTGTATTATATTTCCTTTGAACTACAATCTGTAGTTGTAACAATGCAATCTGGTTTTCCTATCCTGTATTTATCCACATGCATTTGGAAAAAAACATTCTTAACTGTGATCAAAAAACTTTTTTTCAGAATCCTTTCTGAACAGCTCACTCAAACCAAGGGAACACAGTATTGTATACTGTCTTTCATCTTACAGAAAAACCAGAAAATATTCCCTGATAATAATGGTGTATGATTATATATTCTGTATTTTTTAAGGCACCATCACGTATCTATGATGTACATACTTTGTGGTGGTTTTATTACCCCTTCTTTGCAAAAGAGGAACCAGACACAGAGACATTCAGCTATGTAAAAGGAAGTGTGCCAAATTAGGAGCCAATCAATCAACTGATCAATAAGCATTTATTAAATGACTTCTCTATACCAGGCCCTGTGTGAAACCTTGGAGAAACAAAGACAAAAAGGAAATAGTCCCTAACCCAAGGATCTTCAAGGAAGACAACTGTAGATATACACAAAATAGAAATTAGGTGATTTGGGATAGGGATGGAGGGGACCTGCGGGCATTTGTGCCACAAGAAGCAGGAAAGGCCTTGTGTTGAAGGTGTTGCTTGAGATGAGTCTTAAAAGAAACTCAGGTCTCTTACGTAGTGAATGTATGGAGGGAATGATTCTAGGCATGAGGGACAGCTACTAGAAAGACAAATTAGGAAATGTTGTGCATTATAGGAGGAACAGCAAATCAATAGACTTTACCAATCACTTGTTAAAAGAAAATATACCGTCTAATATGAATGTATTTGCAGATTCTATACTGGACTATATGCTGTCGTGGGGAGTGGGGGGAGGGAAGTAAAGGAAATTTGAAAATTAAAAAAAATAAAAAATAAAATAAAAGCTTGGATTTTCCATTAAAAAAAAAGAAAAAGAAAATATACCTCTCTCCCTCTAAATTTTTTTGGGGGGAGTGGAGGGACAATAAGGGCTAAGTGACTTGCCCACGGTCACACAGTAAGTATCTGAGGCTGGATTTGAGCTCCAGTCCTTCTGACTCTAGGCCCAGGGCCCTATCTGCTGTGCCACCTAGCTGCCCCCTCTAAATAATTTCTAAAAATTGGGAAAAATTTAATTCTTTATTTGAAAAAACAGAAGTTAAGTGTACTGTACTTTATATAGATAGATTTATAAGGTTAGCATTTGAGAGGTTATTTCCTAATTTACTATGGTGGGGTCTTAGTTATGTCTTAATGGTTCCAAAAGCTTCCCATAGATATTTTTAAAAATAAACAGAAATATTATTTTTAAAAAATAATAAGTAGGAAAGAGTTTCCTCGCCAGAAGTTCCCTGTACCAATAAAAATGGATAGGTGGATTTTTTTTAAACAAAACTATTTTAGGTAACATTTGGTTCCCTTCTCATCACTCTTTAACCCTTAGCATTTCCTATTTAAATCTATCACTGGTGACAGCTCTAGCCTTGACTAGAACATTTTTTTTTCTAGCCCATGCTAGTCATAAGGCACATTCAAAATTCAAAAATTTCAAGTCTTTAGATCTTTTGTAATCAGAAGCTACTGTGTTTGTTCTATCTAGTGAAAGAAACCTATCCTACAAAGAAACAATCCTCAGACAGTTTGTCCCTTCTAAAATTGGCTCTCCTTGTCTCAGCTGGTGTAAATTAGAAACAGCCAGAGGAGGAGAGAAATCAAGTCATTTCTGTCACCCTCTGGTTCCCGATTTCAATCTCTCTGCTCACACAGTGGCTGAAATAATGCCAACACCATGGACACAGCTGCATGGAAATCTCATAATTAGCCCTTCATGTTCAGGTTTCATGGCCATTGATACTAAATCATTCTAAGCTTCTCTCCTTTCTAGGTCTCACCAATACCGTATTTGGGTAACCATACCCAAAATGAGATATAAATTTAATAGTCCTTACATTTAATAGTCATTAAAATAGCTGTCCCTTCTAATTTAGGAGGAACCTGTCAACTTGAAAGTTTGGTTAAAGGATGCAAACAGGCTACATGATATATGTATTTATATCATTTATTCCCTTAAAGCTAGCAGATATATGTTGCATGGAGCCAAAACATAACTGTCTGATACAAGAATGACAAAGTTTTTATATATTTTAGGACAATCTCAGGATGTCCGTGTCTCCATATGTGTTTAAAGAAGGAAGTTTCTTAGTTGAATAAGTTGTAAATACAAATTCACAAGACAACTGACAAAGTATTGTCAATTGGAAATTATGATCCCAAGATATCTGAGTTTCCCCCATATAGCATATATGGAAAGATAGGGGATAATAGGAAAGATAAGGGAAGTCCCACTATTCAACCCTATCAGGTCTTTGAAGTTGCTGACACAGGAAATGGCATTTTTAGAGCAAAGCAGTCTGCTTGATTAGTTCAGTTTTGGTTCTTATTAAGGGTTCGAATATTGTCAAACTGAAGATTGCTTCCTGTTTCTGCTATAAAAAATTTCAGCTTATTTCAGCTTTTAAAAACATTTAATGGGAATGTACAAGTAAAGCCCATATCAGATTGCATGCTGTCTTGGGGTGGGGGTGGGAAGAGAGAGGAAATTTAAAATTTATGGAAGTGAATGTTGAAAACTAAAAATAAATTTAAAAAATAAAAACGCATTTGACTGGTGACACATGCCTGTAATCCCTGCTACTAAGGAGGCTGAGAGATTGGTGAATTGCCTGAGAATTTAGGAGTTCTGAGCCGTATAAGGTACAGCTTAAATCATAGGTACCAATAAGATGAGCTCTTTGCAATAAGTACGGCCAGTCTGCTGGTGCAGGTTGGAGATGGAGCAGGTCTAAGCTTCCTGTCAGTCTTCAGTGGGTCAGGCTGTGAGCTGCTGAACTTGTAGCCTGGGTAAGATAGGGAGACCTGGATTCAAAAATATAAACAATCAGTAGAACATCCAAAACACACAATCAAACAGCATTTTTAGAAACAGATAAAGTGGTTTCACCAAAATATTCTATTTAACCCTTGTGAGAGGATGATATTGGAAAATCAAATGTTTTTCTTTTTGTTAGTCAATAAACCTTTATTAAGTTCCTACTGTGTGTTAGGTGCTGTGCTAAACACTGAGGATATAACTTAAAAAAAAAAAAAGATACTCCCTACCCTCAAGGAGATTACAGTCTACACACAAAAAAACTGAACAGTGGCAGGAATGGCCATTGTTATCCATCAAAGAAATTCCAAATGAGAAATGAGGAGATGGTAGGCCTGTTAAGTTCTGGTCTCCACCATGCAGAGATGAGTTTTGAGTAAGAAGGCTGATTGGCTCTTGCAAGGTGATGAAATGTAAGAAAATGAACACTTTGTCTATACATCACTTATATTTCCTAGTATATCCCTTCACCTCTCCATCCAGAGAATCATGCTTTATAACAAAGAATAGGGAAAGAGAAAAAAATAGAGCAAAAAGAATCAATGCATAGAAAAAACAAAAACCTCTGACATTTTATGTAGTACTTCATGCCCATGAGCCCCCCACCTCTGTAAGAAGGCAGGCAGTGGGGTGAAGGGATGCCTCTTCATGTCTCTTCTTTGGGGTCTAGCTTGGTGATTAAAATTTCAAATTCAAACTGGCTTTTGAAACTCTGAAATGGTTAAGTACTTTGGATCACTATTTTGTCTGCCACCTTGTGGCCTTAAATGAAAATGCTCAACTTAATAAATTTGTCCAGTCTGGGTACTGGATGAATAAACGAAAAAGCATCACTTGCCATGTTCAATGCATTGTGCTAATCACTAAGTGTAAAAATAGAAAAAGCGCAACATTCTCTGCCCTCAAACAGCTCACATTCCAATAGGTAACCAGCTGCTGCCAGCTCACCAAGGATCAAATTTTCAGTGTAAAAGTAAATTTTCATTTTCATTTTGGAAATCGGGAAATATTACAAATTTAGGCTTGGTTTGTTGTTCTGTTGATTGTCTAGGCTTAAGGACATGATGGGTAAAATGTTAATAATGACAATTAAAACTTTAAAGTGTGTTTATATGATACATTTATTTTTTTTTAATTTTTTTAATTAAACAAATGCTTTATTAACTTCTGGTTTACATCATTCATTTCCACCAGATTATGAGTTACATTTTTCCCCCATTTTTTTCCCTACCCACCACCCCAGAATAGCAGTCCCACCAGATATCCCCTCATCCAATCTGCTCTCTCCCATATCTTCTCCCATACGCCCTTCGACTTTGCCATTAGGGCAAGGTGAATCTCTGAGCCCCAATGCCTGGACATCTTATGAAACATTTAATTTTAAAATTTTGATTTTCAGATCCATTCCCTTCCTCCCTTGTCACCCACTCCCTCTGAGAAGATAAGCAATTCAGTATGTGTTGTACATGTATAGCTATGCAAAACATTACCATAGTAGATATGTTGTAAAAGACTGCTTATATTTCCCTCCCACCTGTCTCACCTCCCACCTGGTCCATTACCTACTTTGATCCTGTCCCTCTTTGATAGTGGGTACTTCTAACCTCCCCTCTCCCAGAATGCCCTCCCCTCCATCATCCCCCCTCTCATCCCCCTTTCCCCTACTCAGGAGAGTGAGTGAGGATAAGATATTCCATTTAGTATGTATGTGATTCTCTCCTTGAGCCAACTTCAATGAGAATATGCTTTTGCCTTTTTGCCTTCCTGTTCTTCCCCTCCCCTGCAACTACTTCCCCTTGCCTCTTCTACATGAGATAGTCTGCCCTACCCTGTCTCTCTCCATCTCCTCTTGCCACTTTCCTCTCTCACCTCTTGACTTCACCCCTTAAGAATCATCCCTTCCTTGGGGCGGCTAGGTGGAGCAGCGAGCAGAGAGCCAGCCCTGGAGCCAGAAGGACCCAAGCTCGGATCCGGCCCCAGACACCCAACACAGAAACAAAAACCCAGCCACGTGAACCTGGGCAAGTCACCCAACCCCGATTGCCCTCCAAAAAAAAAATAATCATCCCTTCCCCTCAAATTCAACCTATCCATGTATACCTGTGAACATATGCCATGTACCCTTCTTCAATTATTTTCATAATGAGAAAGGTTTCATCAAACACAGTTATTGTTTTTCCATGTAGGAATGTAAATAGTCCAACTTTGATAAGTTCCTTTTGATTTCTTTTCCTTGATTGCCTTCTCAAGCATCTCTTGCTTCTTGTGTCTGAATGTCAAATTTTCTATTCAATTCTGTTTTTTTCATCAAGAGTGCTTGAAAGTCCTCTATTCTACTGAATGACCATATTTTCCCCTGAAACAAGATACTCAGTTTTGCTGGGTAGGTAACCCTTGGGTTCATTCCCAGCTCTTTTGCCCTCTGGAATATCATATTCCATGCCCTTCTATCCCTCAATGTAGAAGCTGCCAGGTCCTGTGCTATTCTGATTGTGTTTCCACAATATTGAAATTGTTTCTTCCTGGCTGCTTGTAGTATTTTCTCCTTGATCTGGGGATTCTGGAACCTGGCTATAATATTCCTGGGAGTTTTCTTTTTGGGATCTTTTTCAGGAGGTGATCTGTGGATTCTTTCAACCTCTATTTTGCCCTCTGGGTCTAAAACATCAGGGCAATTTTCCTTGAGAATTTCTTGAAGGGTGATTTCTAGGTTCTTTCTTTGATCATGGCTTTCAGGTAGTCCAATAATTTTTAAATTGTCTCTCCTGGATCTATTTTCCAGGTCAGTGGTTTTTCCCATGAGATATTTCACATTGCCTTCTATCCTTTCATTTGTTTGGATCTGTTTAACAGCATCTTGATTTCTCATAAAGTCATTAGCTTCCATTTGCTCCAGTCTAACTCTGAAGGAATGAATCTCCTCAGTGAGCTTTTGAGATTCTTTTTCCATCTGGCAAATTCGACTTTTTAAGGCATTCTTCTCCTCATTGCCTTTCTGAGCCTCTTTTGCCATTTGAGTTAGTCTATTTTTTAAGGTGTTATTTTCCTCAGTCAGGCTGTTGACTGTCATTTCATACTTTTCTTGCATCTTTTTCATTTCTCTTCCCAAATTTTCCCCCACTTCTCTTATCTGCTTCTTAAGGTCCTCTATGGCCTGTAGCCAGCTTGTATTTTCATTTGGGGCTTTTGGTGCAGGAGTTCTGACCTCACAGTCCTCCTCCATGCTTTGAGCCTCTTTGCCCCTAAAATAGGAGTCCAATGTTGAACTTTTCTGTTTATTTTGTTTTGTTTGCCTAGGCATATTGCCACTTAATTACTTGATTTTGGGGCTTGTTGCCACAGTAGGACTCTGCCACCAGACAGGGGAGCTTCCGCCCAAACGTGGGGTCTTCACAACTTCCGCCAGTTGTGTGGCCTCTGTAAAGCCTCCATCCACTCTGGCAAGTTGGATACCCACCCCAAACTTCCCCCCCAGACCACAATCCAGATCCAGGCAGTTTAAAGCAAAAGCGATTAACCCCCAGACTGATTGCTGGATCTTCCTACAGTTCGCAGACCAGGAGCTAGAGCCACTGCTGATGCTGCAAAATGGCTTCTGTGCAGCAGTTTCTTCAGCAGCTTTTTGCCCCCAGGGGAGGAAGCCACGTGTTCCCCAAATACTGGTCCCAAAGTCCATAGGGCACTAACCTCTCACTTTGTCCTAGGTATATCTGTGCTGATAATTCTGGAATCGCCACAATTGCTGGTGTTCTGGGGTTCCACCAGCTGGCTGAAGGCCCGGCCGCCCTGGAGCTGAAACCCCGGACCTGGGCTAGGCTCTGCGGGCTGCGCTGTGGGTTCCCAGTGTGCTGTGCTGCCTGCTCTCAGAGTGCTGTGCTGGCCTCTCCCTGCAGGGCTGCTGGGCTGTCCTCAGCAGGAGGTTAGCTTCTCTGTGCCGTTCTGTGGGTGCTGTGGCTCCAGAAGTTGTTCGGAGCTCCCTTTCACATTGTTTGAAATTTTTGTGGGGCAGAGCACATTGGAAATGCTGTTTCTACTCTGCCATCTTGGCTCCGCCCCCGGGGGACAAACTTTTGCAGCAATTTCATATGATACATTTATTAAAAATCTGGAGAGAAGGGGTACTTGGTTCCAAGAAGTTTTAGGTGGCCTGTTTCAATAGGTCTAGAACTGGAAGGGGTCAACTGTCTCATTTTGGAGATTGGGAAACTGAGGCTTAGAAGGGTTGAGGGATGAGGAAGCTACAGCCTCAAGGTCACATGTAGCCCTCTAGATCCTCAAAGGTGGCACTTTAGCTGAATCCAAACTTCACAGGACACATTCCCTTAATAAAAGGATTTGTTCTGTAAAACTTGGACTCACACAAAAGGCTGTACCCCAGGGACCTAGAAGGCCACATATGGCCTTGAGGCCAAAGGTTCCCCACTCCACCCACCTACCCACTGACTCAGTGATTTGCAATCGCACAGGTAGTAAGGGCAGCTAGGTGGCACAGCATAGAAAGTGCTGGGTTGGGAGTCAGGAAGACCTGAGTTCAAATTTGATCTCAGACTCTAGCTGTGTGACCCTGGACAAGTCACTTAACCCTTTTTGCTTTTAGTTTCCTCATCTGTCAAGTGAGCTGGAGAAGGAAATGGCAAACCACTCCAGTATCTTTGCTAAGAGAACCCCACATGGGGCCACCAAGAGTCAGACACTCTGAACAGCAACAAAAACAACAGGGAAATGCAGTTATTATTCTAATTTTATAGATGAGGAAGAAGGCAGGCAGAAGTTATGGGTGACTTGCCCAAATTAGTTCATTCCTGCCCTATAGCTATTGACTGTCACTTGAGAAAAATCATAAGATCAGAGAAATAAGACCGTGGGGAGCTACCCAAGGGTTCACATTCATTTGCAGAGAACTATGGAAGTCCAGGGCACAAAAGAAAATAGTTGAATGAAACATCAAAATGACAAACCAAGCAGAAAAGTCTGAATATAGAGGCAAGCAAAACCAGAGAAGGAGACAGACCAGGAGACTAGAGAGAAGTCATGGGACCATGATTGGTCATGATGCGGGCAAAGGTGATTTACTGTGAGCAGAAGAAATCTATCTAGAGGGGGTCCTCTTCTAAAGATTGGGCTTGCAATAAAAAAAAAAAAGCATACCGTAGGGAAAATACCTCCAACTGCATGCATTACTACAACTTTACTTATGTAATATTCTATCATTTGAGATTAGGTTACCCAGACTTATCATGTAGGCCTTTAGTCCTGATGATTCAGGTCCTACTGCTGTCTTGAGCTCTTCACTTTTCCAAGTATTGTACTGCTCATTCTTTTCTCCATCAGAAGAAAGGAAAGGAAAAATGAAATAAATTAGGGAATTGTTCTAGTCCTTGAAATTTCAAGCAATTGCTTGGTAAAGTTGGATGTTTTATTTATCCCTGTTATCTTTTGACTCTTTTCCTTCTCTTCCCTACTGGAACAAATTATTTATATCCATAATCCATTCCATTGATCCATTTCAGAATTCCCCTAAGACGAAGGTTGTTTTTCTTTTAACTTTTAGTATGTGTCATAAGCCCCTTGGGCGGCCTGGGAAAGCCTAGGGACCCCTTCTCCAAATTATGGTTTGTTGCCTACACTCATAATAGAAGGAAGGGCTAAATTTCAATTAGAGGTTATATAAGGTTTTTTTTTCCCCATCCAAGTTCATAGACCCCCTAAAATCTTTTTAGAAATCCTTTGGGGGATATCTGTGGATCCCAAGTTAAGAACTTCCTTCTTAAGAACCATATTATCAGCTATGAGTGTTTTTCTGTATTGGATAATATTGTAGTGGTAGAAAGAATGTAAGAGAAATAAATATAAGATTCAAAGAAAGGATGGGTCAAGCATGAAGTGACCAATAGCAGCAGCCTGTGTCTATTTCCTCTGATGACCACATCATTTGAAGATTTAACAAGCACCCTAGCACAGCCAGGATGGCTGTTAGCACAGGTTCTTTCATCCGCTTTTCTAAAGGAAAACAACTTTTTTTTTTAAACAAATGCTTTATTAACTTCTGTTTTACATCATTCATTTCCGCCAGATTTTGAGTTACAATCATTTTCCCCCCATTATTCCCCTACCCAACCTCCCAGAGCAGTAATCCCACAAGATATCGCTTCCTCCAATCTGCTCTCTCCCATACCTTCTCCCATACCCCCATCGACTTTTCCATTAGAGGAAGGTGAATCTTTGCATCCCAATGCCTGCACATCTTATCTCCCTATTACAAGCAAAAGAGTATTAATAATAGTATTTATATATATTTGAAACATTTAATGTTAAGACCTCGAATTTCAGATCCATTTCCTTCCTCCCTTGTCACCCATTCCCTCTGGGGAGATAAGTAATTTAGTATATGTTGTACATGTCTAGCTATGCAAAACATTATCATAGTACATATATTGTACAAGGCTGCTTACAATTCCCTCCCACTCATCCCACCCCCACCTGGTCCATTCCCTACATGATCCTGTCCCTCTTCTATAGTGGGTACTTCCAACCTCCCCTCCCCCCAAGGATGCCCTCCCATCCATCATCTCTCCTCTCATCCCCCTTCCCCCCTATCCTGCTGCAGGTTGAGATATCCCATTTAGTATGTATGTCATTTTCTCCCTGAACCAAATTCAATGTGAATGTGGTTTTGCCTTTTTAGCCTTCCTTATTCTCCCCCTCTTTTGCAACCACTTCCCCTTGCTTCTTCTGCGTGGGATAGTTTACACTACCCTGTCTCTCCCCATCTCCTCTTGCCACTTTCCTCTCTCACCTCATAATTTCATCCCTTGGGTATTCTCCCTTCCCAACAAATTCAATCTATGCCCTCTATCCATATATAACTGTAACCATATACACACACATTCACATATGTATTCATATGACCACACCCCCTTCTTCCATTATTTTCATAGTGAGAAAGATATCATCAGTCACAGTTATTGCTTTTCCATATAGGAATGTAAACAGTTCAACTTTGATAAGTTCCTTTTGATTTCTTTTCCCTGATTACCTTCTCAGGCGTCTCTTCCTTCTTGTGTCTGGGTGTCAAATTTTCTATTCAATTCTGGTTTTTCCTCAAGAATGCTTGAAAGTCCTCTATTCCACTGAATGACCATATTTTCCCCTGAAACAAAATACTCAGTTTTGCTGGGTAGGTGACCCGTGGGTTCATTCCCAGTTCTTTTTGCCCTCTGGAATATCATATTCCATGCCCTTCGATCCCTCAGTGTAGAAGCCGCCAGGTCCTGGGCTATTTGGATTGTGTTTCCACAATATTGAAATTGTTTCTTCCTGGCTGCTTGAAGTATTTTCTCCTTGATCTGGGGATTCTGGAACCTGGCTATAATATTCCTGGGAGTTTTCTTTTTGGGGTCTTTTTCAGGAGGTGACCGGTGGATTCTTTCCACCTCTATTTTGCCCTCTGGATCTAAAACATCAGGGCAGTTTTCCTTGAGAATTTCTTGAAGGGTGGTTTCTAGGTTCTTTCCTTGATCATGGCTTTCAGGTAGTCCAATAATTTTTAAATTGTCTCTCCTGGATCTATTTTCCAGGTCAGTGGTTTTCCCATGAGATATTTCACATTGCCTTCTATTCTTTCATTTGTTTGGATCTGCTTAACAGCATCTTGATTTCTCATAAAGTCATTAGCTTCCATTTGCTCCAGTCTAACTCTGAAGGAATGAATCTCCTCAGTGAACTTATGAGATTCTTTTTCCATCTGACAAATTCGACTTTTTAAGGCATTCTTCTCCTCATTGCCCTTTTGGGCCTCCTTTGCCATTTGAGTTAGTCTATTTTTTAAGGTGTTGTTTTCCTCAGTCAGGCTGTTGACCCTCATTTCATACTTTTCCTGCATCCTTCTTATTTCTCTTTCCAATTTTTCCTCCACTTCTCTTATTTGATTTTTAAAGTCCTTCTTAAGGTCCTCTATGGCCTGCAACCCGCTCATAGTTTCCCCTGGGGCTTTTGGAGCAGGACTTCTGACCTCACAGTCCTTTTCCTGCTCTATGCCCCCAAAATAGGAGTCTAGGGTTGCATTTTTCTGTTTCCTTTGCCTTGGCATGTTGCCACTTAATTGCTTGACTTTTGGGCTTGTTGCCACACTGGCTTTAAGGCCAGATAGAGGAATTTTCGTTCCAAACATGTGGGGGGCAACTTCCGTTTCTGGCAAGCTGTAAACCCACCCACAACTTCCACCCTAGATCACAATCCAGATCCAGGGAGGTTAAAGCAAGAGCGATTACCCCCAAGACTGATCGCTGGATCTCCCTACAAATTTGCAGGCTGGGAGCGGGAGCTGCCTCTGAAAACTACAAAATGGCGTTTGTCCTCAGCGGCTTCTAGCCCCCAGGGGAGGGAGCCGACGCATTCCCTAATACCAGTCCCAAAGTCCATAGGACACTAACGTCTTACTTTGTCCCAGGCAAGTCTATGTTGATAGTTCTGGAATTGCCACAGCTCCTGGTGTTCTGGGGTTCCTCCAGCTGGCTGCTGGCCCTGCTGCCCTGGGGCTAAAACCTCGGCTCATGTGGACCTGGGCTCCGCTTGGCTCGGCTCCTGCGCTCTGCGCGCTGCACGCTGCCAGGTCCCAGACCACTGCGCTGGTCCTTCCTGCAGGGCTGCTGGGCTGTCCTCAGCGGGAGTTTAGCTTCTCTGTGTCGTTCTGTGGGTGCTGGGGCTCTAGAAGTTGTTCAGAGTCCCCGTTTACATCGTTTGGGGGGGAATGTGGGGGCAGAGTGGCTTGGATGATCTGTTTCTACTCCGCCCAGGAAAACAACTTTAAAGGGGTCAACAGTCTTACTTTAATTACATACGTCAGCACCTTGAACTTCAGGGAAAATACAGAAATTACAAGCAGAAAAAATACAGACAGAGAAAATAACACAAATCAACAGACAGGGTTTCTAGCTATCTGACCAAAGCTATACATACAGTTACCAGAGAGACAAGCACCAACCTCTGGATTTTCAAAGCCGGGAGGCAGAGGGTGGCAGTCCTTAATGGCCTACCCAGAGTCTCCTCTGGCCAAATGACACAACTCTTTCCATACGTGAGCACCAAAGCAAAACTTCATCTCAGAGTATATATACCCTTCTTCAGGGTCAAAAGGCATCACAACCCATGTGACCCACTGCCTAATTACAAAGTTACAAAAGGTGTGGGCCTTCCTGAAAAACAAGCCTCCCCTGAGCAAGCTTCTCTTGTTGGGCTCCAGGTAAAGCCAAATAAGGGGTGGGGAAGATCTTCAACTCCCATTAACATTACAGAAGGGAATGGAAGGAAGGTCCTTAACATGCTGGTTAGAACAAGAATAGCTTAGTATGCAGAGTGAGGGGGTGGAGTATTGTTGCCATCTGTATCCCTGGAGAAAAATACCCAAGTCAGAGAATTCATAGATCCATTTTCCAGTGGCAGTGTTCCATTTTCTGAGAGTCTTCCATGCTCTGGGATGCTTTTCTGGCTTTGAGTTCCACACTCTATCCAACTTACCACCTAACTGCCCTTTCCTGCAGCCTGGTGCACTCTATTAGCCTGGAGATGATGCCATTAATTCCTGCTCTAGGCTTTTGGGTGGGAGGCAGGGGGCAGAGAAGAGTTTAGGGAATATTTAAAGCCGGAGAATATGGGTTCAAATGCAGCTCTGTTACATGCTTGACCTTTAGGAAAGTGTCTGAGCTCCAGTTTCCTAATTCATAGGGGGTTGGACTCAATGGATGATTCCTAAGGCCCTTTCCAGCTCTGGACCTACCATACTAATAGTAGCTCACACATATACAAAGTGCTTTCCTCTCTATCTTACAGATAATGAAACGGAGACCTAGGGCAGTTATGATTGGTCTTAGCAGCTAGGAAGTGGCAGAAGTAGCCCTAGACCCCCCCCCCGCCCCCCCAGAGCAGCAGGGCATGGGCAAGAGCTCTGAGCTGGGGATCAGAAGCCCCAGGGCTGCCATTCACTCAGTCAATTACAGTTCTCTCCCCAGGAATGTTTGTTTCTTCATTTATAAACTAAGGGGTTCGACTAACCAATAAGCATTTGTTGAATGCTTGCTATGTGCCAGGCACTTTAAATACAAAATCCTCACTCTCAAACTTATATTCTATTAGGGAAAACAACATGTACGCACATGCATAGACATTTTATTATGTATTTATTTTCGTTTTATTATTTATTATATATATTTATTATATATTTATCATTTGCTTCATTATATATTTATATATACACATACATATGTGTGTAATTTATCATTTATGTGTAAATTATATATAATACATATGTATATATGTACATACATATGCATGCAAAGTAGTTAGAGGAGGGATGCATTAGGACCTGGGGATCAGGAAAGGCTTCATGCAGCAGGGAGTGTTTGAGCTGAGAGTCAAAAAGAGGGACTTGATGAAGAAGAGGGAGGAGGGAATGCATCCCTCCTGGCTCATGTTCTATGCTATATTTATATTTATTGTACATCATCATGAGGCTTATTTTCCTATGTGGGTTATAGAAATGAGCTAAAGCAGTTGATAAAAGACAGAAGCAAAGATCGCATCTGGTTAGTACATAAAAGGAAGACTTGGGTTGTTTGGACCTGTTTGGTATGGGATTCTCATGGAACTTTTTTTCATGGGAGGTTTAGACAGACAGAGGAAAAACAAGGGCCTCATTGCTCTCTGGAATGGTCTTGCTCCCCTGAAATAAGAGTTAGATGGGAACTTCCTTCTGGCTCTCTAGCTCCTCCTGATCCTGGAACTCCATGAGCAGGGGATCATTACCAACATTCACTTTCCTAATAGGCATGGAAGGGAAGCAGCACTACTAATCCTTGTTATTACTCTAGCTCTCTTTGCCTCTATGGTCATAGAATTGTCTTTGGATCCTCTGTAACTAGAATAGAGTCTGGCACATGAGAAGGTAAGTGCTTGTTTTTGTTCATTAAAAAAATTATATTTTGTTTTTTTTTTTCTTTCTAGAATTAATCACTAAATAAGTAAGCATTTCTGGGGCAGCTAGATGGCACAATGAGTAGAGCATGGGCCCTGGAGTCAGGAGGACCTGAGTGCAAATTCAGCCTCAGACACTTGACACACTAAGTTGTATGACTTTGGGCAAGTCACTTAACCCCAATTGCCCTGCCTTTCCCCCTCCAAAAAGACAATAAATAAACAAACAAACAAATAAATAAATAAATAAATGAGCATTCCTATATCCAAAGTAAAACACAAATAGAACTTTGTACATGAAACTAAATTTCTATTATATATAATTTGCTTTTCCTTTAAAGTATATGATAAATTCCAATTGGGGAATGACTGAACAAGTTGTGATGTATGATTGTGATGGAATACTATTGTGCTGTAAGAAATGATGAGCAGGGGCAGCTAGGTGGCACAGTAAATAGAGCACCGCCTTTGAGTCAGGAGGACCTGAGTTCAAATCCAGCCTCAGATACTTGACACACTAGTTGTGTGACCTTGGGCAAGTCACTTAAACCCAATTGCCCTGCCTTCCCCCCTCCAAAAAAAAAAAATGAGCAAGATACTCTCAGAAAAACCTGGACTTACATGAACTGATGCAAAGTGGAATGAGTAGAATCAGGAGAACTTTATACATAGTAACAACAATACTGTACGATGATTAACTGAATGATTTAGCTATTCTCAACAATACAGTGATCCAAAGCAATTCTGAAGGACTTGTGATGAAAAATGATATCCACCTCCAAAGAAAGAACTGATGGGAGTTTGGATACAAATCAAAGAATACTTTTTAAACTTTATTTTTCTTGGATTTTTTCTGGTCTGCGTTTTCTTTTACAACATAATATGGACACATGTTTTACATGACTACACATGTATAACCTATACAAAACTGTTTGCCTTCTCAATGTGGGGGTGGGAAAGGAAGGAGAGAATTTGGAACTAAAAATATTAAAAACTAATGTTGAAAATTTTTATTTTTTGGTCTTTTTGGAGGGGGAAGGCAGGGCAATTGGGGATAAGTGATTTGCCCAAGGTCACACAGCTAGTGTTGTGTTCCAGGTCTGATTTGAACTCAGGTCCTCCTGACTCCAGGACTCTACTCACTGGTCCACCTAGCTGCTCCTAAGACTACGTGGTAAATTTAACATGAAATTTTCTAGCTTTCCTGTTCATCTATTTCTTTCTGACCTTTATCTGTTTTCTTCTGTGCATTAAAAAATATCTTTTCCTTTTTTTTTTTTTTTTGGTGGAGCCCTGTTGCCAACCTTTCTCACCCTGTCAACTCCTCCAACACTGTTGAAAAAGAGAAAAGGGGTGGCTAGGTGGCACAGTGAATAGAGCACTGGCCCTGGAGTCAGGAGGACCTGAGTTCAAATCTGGCTTCACACTTGACACAAAAATTATCCGTGTGACCTTGGGCAAGTCACTTAACCCCAATTGCCCTACATTCCCTCCACCAAAAAAAAAAAAAAGAGAAAGGAAAGCAAAACTATTGTAGCCAATAAGCTTTTGCAAGGAAAATAAATTCCCATGTTGTCGGTGTCTAAAAATCCTTGAATCTATCACCTTATGGTCACTTATGTAATATGCTTCATCATTGCTTCTCTGGGATCATGGTATATTGAACACAATTCTTAAGACTTTCAAAACTGTTTTTTTTCCTTTACGATGTTGCTATTTTATAAATTGTTCTCCTGGTTCTTTTCACTACACCCTGTGTCAGTTTACACGAGTCTTCCTAAGTTTATTTGGAAATCATCCATTTTGGTATTTCTGCACTAATATTCCATTTCATTCACATACCACAACTTATTCAACCATTTGCCAATTGATAAGTGTCTGTTTATTTCTAGTTCTTTGCAACACAACAAAAATTCTGCTATAAGTGTTCTTGTACATATGGGTACTCTTTCTTTGATCTCTTTAGGATATAGGCATAGGAAAGGTATTTTGGGATCAGAGAGAATGCAAAGTCTAGTGACTTTTGGGGCATAGTTCCAAATTGCTTTGTAGAATGGCTGGACCAATTCACAATTCCACCAGCAGCGTATGATCATTGTTTGTGATTCCCCATAGGCTTTCCATAACTGTCATTTTTTCTTTTAGTTATCTTTGCCAATCCAATGGGCATCAGAAAGAACCTCACATTTGTTTTAACTGACATTTCTCTGATTATGAGTAATTTGAATCTTTTTCATATTCATGGAGTTCTGATAGTTTGGATTCCTTTCTTTTAAAATTGCCTATTTATATGATGTTTGACCATTTTGTCTTTGTGAATAGATCTTGTTCTTATTTATTTGAATCAGTTCCTTAAATAGCTTGGATAACAGACCCTTATTAGAGGAATATACTGCAACGATTTTTTTCCCAGTTAACTATTCCCCTTCTAATTTTCATTTTGTAGGTTTTGTTTGTGCAAGAGTTTTTTTTTTTAATTTTATGTAATCAAAGCTGTCCATTTTATCTTCTATAGAAATAAATGCTTTTTTGATTGATTATCAACACTTTGTTTTCTTGACTTTGATGGAGCTGCAGAGAATCCTTTGGACACAGTAGGGTTTTTTTCTTCGAAGATACAGGGGTTTTGTTTTGTTTTTTAAGAGGAAAGGCCAAGATTAGGAAAGATGGGAAGAGATGCAGGCAACAAGTACATTAAGACAGAAGGGAATATCAGTCTTAATTTTCATATGTCCCAATGTGTGATCAAACTAGTTTCAAATATATAATGTTCACAGTCAGATCCTATCAAGTTTAAATCCAGTTGCACAAAATTTACCCCAGCTATACACCATGCAAAGGCAGAAAAGTCATAGGCAAATTAGGAAGTTTAACTAATCTTCCCTGCAAACAACCTTTGACAAAGAATTTTGCTAACTTGTTCATAAGAATTTTTCCCCCATGAAAACACCATGATAAAACTCGTGTTTTTCCTACTTTCTTTGATTTCTTTGGGAGTAGAGTCCTGGAAGTGGTAAAAGGATATGCAGGGTTTGATAACTTTCTGGGTGTTGTTCCAAATTCAGCTTTAAATCTGTGTTCCTATTTATCTACATGGGTTACTGATGCCCCACAATTCTTTTAGTGCAGCTAGTGGATATAGAGTGCAGGGCCTAGAGCTAGGAAGACTCATCTTCCTGAGTTCAAATCTGGCCTCAGAAACTAACTTGTTGTGTGATCCTGGGCAAGTCACTTAACACTGTTTGCCTCAGTTTCCTCATCTGCAAAATAAGCTGCAGAAGGAAATGGCAAACCCTCAAGTAACTGCCAAGAAAACCCCAAATGAGGTCAAGAAAAGTCAGAAACAACTAAAACGACTGAACAACAATTTCTTTAACAGCGAACAATGTCTTTCATTTCACGGGAAGGATTTTTTTTTTTTGAGGGCAATTGGGGTTAAGTAACTTGCCCAAGGTCACATGGCTTGGTTTTTGTTTTGTGTGTAAGTGTCTGAGGCCCGATTCGAACTCAGGTCCTTCTGACTCCAGGGCTGGCGCTCTTCTCACTGTGCCACCTAGCCGCCCCCAACAGGAAGGATTCTTGGAGCTTTTGTGTGCTGCAGACCTCTGGCAGTCACATGAAACATATGGGCTTTTCCTCTGAATAACGTTATAAAATGCATAAAATAAAACAGGAGGACAAAGAGCACCAAACATGCTGAACTATAAGTATTGAACATTTTTTAAAAAGTTCACAGACCCTAATTTAAGAACCACTGTTCTATGCAGCAACATGGGGACCGAGAATCATTCACACAAAATCCGTGAAATGAATATAAATGGTGGCCAACATATAAATAATAATACAAATGGAAAAGAAAGAGATCTGAGCCCAGAAGTGATTAGAGAGCAGGATGATTTGGTACCCAGGTATTTGAGGACAGAAGGAAAAACACAGAGACAGGAGCTATGGACAGTCTGTGATCCTTCTCAGAATTCAAACTAAAGAACAAAGGTTTCATGGGAAGGTATTTCTTTCCTCTACACTAATTGCCCAGGAGCACAGCAGTGTCCCTGCCTAGCTCTGCTGTGATTTATGAAGTTAAAAAAAAACAAAAACAAACAAAACAACTCTATCTCAGGGAAGCTTGGTCCCCCATGGAATTGTTAATGACAGTGTCACTGTCCAACAAAAGTAAACATTCAGAGAGGCCATGAATGAGTAACAGGAAGAGGAGGAGAGGATATAGGGGAGAAACCAGGAGTAGACAAACATAATCAAAACCATAAAAATGAGAAGTAATGGAAGGGAAGGGAGGGAGAAGAAAGCAAGTTACCATTTTGACAGACTACAAGAGATCAAATGACACGCTCTAGCAACCGATCACCACAAAACCCCATCTTGGGGAAAATACCATTATAATGAAATATTTGGCATTTTTCAGAACAGCACTTGCTATTATTTTTTTCAATAGATGTTAGGTCTTTGCCAATGACATTCTGACCAGATGTCAAGGTCAGTTATAAATGTCATAACGGTTACCGTCAATGAGGACGGAAAATTTATAGTGGGCATACAGCAGACTGATGTGGAAGGAGGACGGCTTCCTCATCTCATCTCTTCAGAGCAACTTGGACATGTGACGTTAAAAAAAACAAAAACGCTTCACTCACATGAAATGCAGAAATATTTATTTTGGTTTCCTTCGTTATTTTTTGGAAATTCTGTTTTGGTTTATAAAACATAGAAATAGCCAACACTGAAAGCAAACATCCAAAACTCCAAAGTGACAAATTACTGACTTAGATATCTGTGCAATTAAGAGCACACATTATGAAGTTAGGCTACCAAATAGTGTTATTACAATGATATCTCTTTAGTGCAAACCTTATTGTGCTTGAATATTACATATAACCCCATGTATCCAAAAAACAGAATCATTTTAAATGACAACTTAATTCATTCAAATATGGACAAGACCTGTAATAATCGAAATGTTGCCAATTCCCCCAATTAGAATAAAAGCCCCTCAGGAGTTACTCCTGGGAAAATTTGTGGTTTTTTTGCCCCCCAGATTTACACATCCCCCCATTAGTTAGCATTTGTCCTGTCTTGTTGAATACATTTTATAGAAATTTTGAGTAGACTTCTGAAATGGGTCCATTCCTATCAATTACTACCCTCCATTTCAACAAAAAAAGTATTCAAGTATATCCGCTCCCTCTATCCTTTGAAGTGATATGTTTGGTACGAGACAGTTTATTCTGGGAAACAAAAGAAGCATTAATCACAGCATGATATTCTGATATGAAAACTACATTAAAAACCCGTTGACCATTATACAGAAAGAGTGGCTAGTGCAGTGTAGAGATAAGGTGTACGGTTTTCAGGTCGTCACAGCTGAGCTTGGCGGAACCTGCTTAGATGGTGTATGTATCCTTGAAATTCTCGTCTTCATGGTTGAGTCTAAGGCAGATTTGTTACTGGAGGGAGGGATGGGAAGGAGAGAAATCTGGAAAACACTCTAGTGGTAGCATTCTGCTTTGTATTAGAGTCCACACACTGTAGGACATTCAAATGTGACCCCAAATCTGCTCACTTGTATTTGTCCTGATTTACAGTGAACCTTAAGGTTAAAACAGTAAAGTTCAGACATTTCTTTCTTTTCTGGGTTGGGGTGATCCTGGGGGTAGGGCTAAGGGAGAGAAAGCTTCACAACCCTCATTCAAAGAAGGGTGAGAAAAGGGGGCTTAAATAATATTTGGATGAATTATGATATACCCCACTCCTGTGTGTGTGTCTGTCATTTTTAAAAGGATTCTTTTTCTCCAGTGTACCATGTACCTTTTGGAGTAGACAACTGCAGAGAACATATCAAACATCCAACCTCTCAGAAACAGGGAAGCCCTAGTTTCTTGGTTAGGATCGGGAGATTAGAGTCAACACCCGCCTTTTGGGCTGAGGAAGTCCCAAATAACTTATCAGGTATACAGTTGCCCCTTACAATTTAAGGCTCATTTTGGAAATTGTATATCACCACAAAATGGTCAGCAACACAAGGTGACAGTAAGGCAGTGTTCTGTTTTCCTTCAAAATTCCTATGGCAAGAACCCCATCCAAACAAGCCTCCTTCCCTATGTTTCTTGTAGTCAAAATTACCAATATGAAGGCCAACAGTAGAAGTAGATCTTTTGGAGGTGTGCGGTTTTGTTTTTTTCCAAGCTATCTTCCTCAAGATTAAATCTTAATGGTAGAATAGAGTTCATCAATCTGTGACCTGAAATATTTCCGGAGCTCTGGTCTCTTTGTCTTCAGTGTCGGAGTCAGAAGGCCGTTTTCCACACTAAATAATTCCAAGTTGAGAGCAATGCCTTTGACCTGGAAATAAGAAATAATCAAAACAATGAGGGAGTAGTGAAAGCCATTTGCCCAATGCAGAGCCAACAACAATAAGTCACTTAACGGTGACTTAGAGTTATCACTGTGCTCCCAGGGCATGTGGGTAATCCATTCTTCTCCCTTCAGGGAGTGCTCTGCTTGGGTCTTTTAGACCAGGGATTTTTCACCTGAGACCCACTAGCTTGCATTTTAATATTTTAATAACAATACTTCAATACAGGGTCTTAGTACAGTTTAAAGCTATCAAATCATGGACCCTTTATTAAGGAGCTTTAAATCACACCAACACTTTGGGGACAACTGGTTTCCTTTCATAATTCTGTGGATTTTATTCTATGCATTTGAAAACCTGACTCTGAGAAGGGGTCCACAGGCTTCACCAGACCACCAAAGGGGTCTGCAACACAAAATAGGTTAAGTATTTCTGTCTTAGATGGAGGGTAGCAACTAATCTTTTGGGAGGTCCCAAGAGTTTCTGCAATCTTACAGGGTAATTAGTTCAGTCACTTGCTATTAATTTAATTCAATAAAGTCTTCATTACAAAATCCAATCTTAGGTAATAACATTTGGCGCAAGAGCTCCAAAGGCAAGAAACTGGTTGTGCAGAGTCATGAGCCTTTGAGGCTTACCTGCTCAAAAGGCTTCAGACCAGCCTCCTTCCCAAGTCTCACCATGTCTTCCAGGATCATTTTTTTAACATCCTATTAAGGCAACAAAATAAAGGCTGTGTTAAAAAAGTTGTTTTTGTTGATATCACTCCTCTTTATCTTGCCCTGGATTTCCCCATTTTCCTAGTCAGTTAGCTGGCATAGTGGACAGAGTGCTGGGCCTGGAGTCAGGAAGACCTGAGTTCAAATTCAGCCTCAGACACTTAACTGTGTGACCCTGGGCAAGTCACTTAATCCCAATTCCCTCAACCAGGTAAAATGCATTTACCTGGAAGGGCTGAGGATCAAATGAGGAAATATCTGTAAAGTACACAATGCCTGGCACATAGTAAATGTTAAATAAACAATTGTTTCCTTCCTTCTTTCCCTTCCCTCTCCCAGAAAGCAATCCCTTATGACATATATATCTATATAGTTTATATGTATGTAGATATATAATATTGCATATATGTAAACATATATAATATATATGAAAAATCCCTACCTAAACAAAATTTGTTTTTAAAAGAGGAAGAGAGAAATAGGTCAGTAAAACCAATTGGCACATTAAAAAATCTGATGTTATCTATAATGCTCACCATGTGAGGAGCCAGCCCCACCCCAGCAAAGGAGGAAGGAAAGTATACAAACTGCATTTTTAAAGCAACAATATCTAAAACAAAATGGGGGAGGCAAGCTGGGGGCTGGGGCATGAATCTGGCACTGCTGGACTACTGGCAGCCAGGTGGTGGAGAGGACAGAGCACTGGTCCTAGCTGTGTGACCCTGGGCAAGTTACTTAACTTCTGCTTGCCTCAGTCTCAATTGTGAAATGGGGATGATAACAGTCCCTACTTTCTAGGGCTGTGGGAAGGGTCAAATGAGCTGATATTTGTAGAGTGCTTAGTACAGTGCCTGGCATACAGAGAATGCTATATGTGTTAGCTATTATTATTATTGTATGCTTACCTTATTTTTGCACAAGTCTGTGAAGGATCCACTGAAGCCCCTCTTTTTGGCCCAGGGAGACAGTGTCTCCACATCTGGCACCACTATAGCTATGAGGAATGCCTTTAACACACACATAATACAGGTCAATTACAATCATACCTTGTCCAGGAATCCCTGGGCATCCATGATGGGGGAATCCTGAGCCATATGTGCTAACATAACATGACTAAAACCTCAATTTGCTGGAATCTAAAGGAATCCCCATTTACATTTCTGTATGACAAGATTTTTGCTGAGAAAACACTGCTTTTATCATGTGTATTAATGGTGAATGAAGGCTCAAAGCCACAGTGGGCAAGGATCACAGGGCACAATGCTCAAACTTGTCCTAGTTCCCACAAAAATCTCTGACCCAGTGAACCATCCCCTCTCAATCCCTCTGCTTAATGAAGGCTTTAGTGGAGGCTTTGTCACACCTGCCCATTAATCACTTGGGAGGCTGGCTGCCCAAGGCTGGTACTGTGCATTCTAGATTCTTGGGCTTAATATATAATCCAACTATCTCTTTCTTCCCCTCAAGAGCCTCAGTGGTCACTCTGCTCCCCCTGCTTCATGCCTGTGGGAATTAAAACACAAGACAGTGACTCAGAGAACACACCTGTAAGCTTTCCCCATGTACAAACACTTGAGCAACAGGCTCACTGCGCTGGTAGATGTTTTCAATTTTTTCAGGCGCTATGTATTCCCCTTGTGCCAGTTTGAATATATGTTTTTTCCTATCAATGATCTTCAAGGTACCATTCTGGATAGGAGAGAAGAAAAAAGGGAGCATTTGTACCCACAAAAGAAACAGCTCTGACACGGAAACCACCAGCCGTCGTCACAATTTAGATTTAATTAAAACAGCACCATTACCATTCTCTAGTGTATTCCTGATGGAAAAGAAACAAGTATTGTCCCCTGAAGCATCCCTTGCGTACATGCACCAAGTCGGTACTGGCCCATCGGATTCTCAGGCCTGAGGGCAAGAGAAGTTGTGATCTCCATCTCCAATCAGGATGTGCACATAAGGTTTCAGGGTCAGATGTCAAGCGCTCTGAGTATTCTTGCCATAAAAGGGCTGCCAGACCTCAGCCACAAGAAGAGGACCAATCTCCCGAAGCTGCTCTTTTAAAGTCCCAGAGGCAGACTTACATAATCTTAGAACTGGAAGAATAAGAATCCCAGTTCTAGAACTACAGAGGAACTTAGAAGCATTTGAGAACAGCCCCTTCATTTACAGATGAGGAAACTGAGACCAGAGAGGCTGATGAACTCATCTGTGCCTAGCTACCAAGAATCGAGTGGCACTTGAACCTGTGTCAACCTGACTCCAGAAGCAGCCTGCTGTCTTCTATTACCAGAGGTGCAAAACTCAAACAGAAACCATTAAACTATACGTAAGCATCTCTATGGACCACACACTCACTTATAAAGCCATAAATTAATATTATCTATATTTTATTGTATTTTTATTTGTTTTGTTAAATATTTCTCAATTACATCCAGTTCAGGCCACATTTAGAAGTGTGATGGACGGGACGGAGTGTTCTGACATCTCAGTCTAGGTCAGGGGTGAATTCAGTCAAAGGGCCGCACTGGAGGACCTAGAGGACCACATGTGGCCTTGAGGCCGCAGATTCCCCACCCTTGGCTAGGGGCTAGCTTCCCTTCTCTCCGACCCTACTTCCCCTACCTCATAGTACAGATGAGGAGAAGGAGATCTACAGATGCCGACTTGTCCGTGGTCACATAGCTATTCTAGGGGGTGGAGGCTGGACCAGAACCCATGATTTAATCCATCACAGTAAGCCACAAATTCCTGTTAACAACTTTTACATAAAGTCGTTATTATTCTCTAAGTATAAATAAGTTCATTAGAAAGTCTATCACTTTCAACACTATCTAGTTTGTGCTTCTTTCTGGACTTCATTTTTTTTTAAAACTGCTTCAATGACCCTTTTTTCTTTCCTTTTCTTTTTCTATATTATCCCTACTTCTCCCCTCCACCCCAAATTCCCATTAGAAATAATTACTAACAAATCACTTGTAACAAATTTGAATAGTCAAGCAAAACAAATTCCCACATTGACCACATTCAAAAACATACTTTTCATTCCACATCTTAACTGTCACTTCTCTGTCAATAGATGTGTGGCTTCATCATCATCAGTCTTGTAGAATGTAGTTCATACCCAATACTTCTTAGATAAGTCAGGAAAGAGTCAGCTAGCCTGATGTGTGAAGCAGCTTTGCTGCCCAAACCTCCAGCCATTCTGAGAAAACATTTCTTTCCCTGGGTCCTTTCACCTTATGACAATCCCGGCTGTCAACAAGAAGGATCACAGGATCGTTGATAGAGCTGTTCAACAGGCATGCTATAAGAATACATTTCACCTCTGTTAATAAAAAGATGTAAGAAGCTGTGTGGCATAGTAAGAGAAAGGTCCTCAGAGTCAGAAAGGGCTAGGGTCAAGTCCTGCCTTTGACACTGTGTGACTTGGGATAAATCTCACTGTCCTCACTTAGTGATCTGCATTGATGGAAGCAATTTATTGACTAAACGTTTCCAACACCAATGAAATTATTTGCCCAAACTCTTTCCCCAAAGAAATATTAAGATCACACACACACACACACACACACACACACACACACACACACACACACACATACAGAATGAGTTTTTAATAACATGGAGTTATTCCCTAATAGAAAAAAATGGTCAAAGGAGATGAATACTTTTCAAAAGAACTGCAAACTATCAGTAACCATCAAAAAAATCACCAATAAGAGGAATGCAAATGCAAACCCTTTAGTTTTACCTCAAATTTAATTAGCACATCAACAAAGACATCAAAAAGCAGAAATGATCACCGTTAGGTGGGCTGTGGGGAAACACAGGTGTGTTGATGAACTGGAGCTAGAATTGTGGATTGGTCCAATCATTCTGGATCATAATTTTGAATTTTGGAAGAAAAAAAGTGATTCAGGCTTTAATATTCTTTGGCCCAATAACCTTACTACTGTTTGTCTCAGTTTCCTCATCTGTAAAACAGGGGTAAAAATACCACCTCCCTCTTAGGGTTGTTATGAGGAGTAAATGAGATAACATTTGTAAGAGTTCTGGAACATATAAATGTTAGCAATCACCATCATCATCATCATTTTTATTATTACTGGGCACATGCCCCAAGGAGGTCAACATAGAGTGAAATATGCAGTATATGCCAAAATACTCATACCAGCCTTTCTGTGGTAGCAAATACCAGGGAACAAACAATGCCTATCAATTAGGAAGTGACTGACCATACTGTGGTATTGGATGTAATGGAATATTAAGTATAATGTAATGTAAGAAATGATGACTGGGAAGAAGTCAGGGAAACATGGGAAGATTCATGTGAACTGGTGCTAAGAAAAACAAGAACCAGAAAATGATTTCAAAATGTAAGTAAAAAGAGCCCTAAAAGGAAGTTAGGTAGGTAATTGTGATAAGCAGTCTTGGCCCTGGAGAAGAGAAGATGAGCCGAGGAAGAAGGGGAGACTACAGGGGCAGAGGCCGGCCTCCACTCTACACTCTCAGATACGTTGGCTATCTTTGACTGTTAGAAGGGAGGGTTCCATGGGGGCAGGAATGGATGAGGACTGTGAGATAAATGTGGCTGACCCGGCAGCTGTTGCCCCACCCCACCTGTTTTAGAGTCAAATATTAGAGAAAAGCAGAGAGATTTACTTACTGGTAACCATTTTCCAATATCTCCCGTGTGTAGCCAGCCATCTTTATCTAGAGCTTCTGCTGTCTTTGCTGGGTCCTTCAAATAGCCCTTAAATACATTTGGCCCTTTCACACATATCTGAGAAAAGGGGGATTTTCATACCATTAATGCCATAAACTGAACTGCTAAAGCAGAAATAAAAGTTCAACTCATGAGATTTAATAAGGAAGGCTTTTCTGAAAAAGAAAAAAAAATGTCTTTCTCCCAGTAGCTGGAAATGTTTACTCTGCTCTGTCCTCCAAAGCTGGAGAAATACTTTACAAGGAGATGGGCCCAACCTAGGCTGGTGGGGTCCACCTCCAACATCTCACTTCCATTTAAGTACTGGCTTGAAGCAGGGATAGATGGACTGTTGGGTAGGCTCTGGTCACAATGCTTAGGGCTAAGAGTATTTAGTCCCCCGTCTCACTCCCGGGCCCAAATTCCCAAGAAAGTACTTTTAGGTCATTAAGATCTCATTATTTAATCTGTAAGAGATTCATTAATTGGTACCTAGGGCAATTAGGACCTAAGCTCCAAGGACAAAGGCCACAGGAGACTTCTTGGTCCAGCTCTTTTCCTGCTGCGTCAGGGGGAAGAATAGTCATTACTGCATAGCTTTGGTCCTCCAGGCCCATAGGGTCTCCCTAGTACTAATTTAAAAGCAAAGGCATCTTAAATAGTAAATGTTTCACTTTAGAATCACCACTTAGATTAAACCTAAAAGTTTCAGCATGCAGCTGTTTTCTCTTGAAAGCCAGGCCTGACAAAAAGAGACAGGGTGAAACTTCAACAGTCAGTACAAATTTACTCACCTCACCTTCTCCCTTGGCAGCCAAGTAATTCATTTCTTCTACATCAACAAGCTTTATAAGATTGCAAGGCATTGGGGCACCAACATGGCCTATGCATCAAAGGAAACATAATGATCACTCATCTGGGACTGGTCACCATCTCCTTGGCACCTGGCTCAGGAATTTGTATTCAACAACATTCATCCAACACATTCACTGTTGTTGTTCAGGTAATTTCAGCTGTATCTAACTCTTAGTGACCCCATTTGGGGTTTTCTTGGCAAAGATACTAGAGTGGTTTACCATTTCCTTCTCCAGCTTATTTAACAGATGAGGAAACTGAGGCAAACAGGGTTAAGTGACTTGCCCAGGGTCACACAGACGGTAAGTGTCCAAGGCCAGATATGCACTCACAAAGATGAATCCTCCTGACTCCAGACATAGTACTCTATTCACTTCCCCACCTAGCTGCCCAAGACATTTATTAAAGGCCCACCACGGTAGTTAGTAAAGCTAGGAGGGGATGTGGTGGGTAGATCGGAGGTTCTTTATCTTTTCTTGAGTCACAGACCCCTTTGGCAGTCTGGTGGAATCTATGGACCTCTTCTCAGAGTACTGTTTTTAAGTGTATAAAGAAAAAACCCACAAAATTACAAAGGAGATTGATTATACTGAAAGTTTTATATATGTACATACATATACACACACACACACATATATATACATTTAAATTTATATATAAAATAGTATTCATTCATTCATTTATAAAGTTCATGGACTCCAGATCAGAAACCCTGCTTTTCAAATGCTGCCATATGCTGTGCATGACCACAGGCAAGTCACTGAACATCTGTTTTTCCAGGTAATTCTCTAAGGCTATAAATTATAAATTAGTTGCTGATCAGCATCAACAGAAGGAGTTTCCATATCAGGGAGTTTCCTTATACAATTAGGTCAAAAGTCTGGGCTGAAAAAAGTATAATTCATTATTCCAAGCACTGAGGGAGAGAGAAAAACTTAAAAGAAACTTAAAAGACATAGTCCCTGCTCTTAAAGCCTATAATTTAGGGTATTATACACATACACACATATGCATGTGTGTAGATGTATATAAATAAAATTTACATATACACCCAAACATACATATGCACATGCATGAATGTTTTGTATGTGTGTTATGTATGTATTCTCTTGTAGTGTAATGGTGAATTTGCTGAACTCAAAGTCAGGAAGACCAGTCTAACCTCTGGCCTCAGTTCCTCATTTGTAAAATATGGAGGTTGGAGCTATGCGCTGTTCTTCTAGCTCAGAGAGACAGAAAGACACTCTCTCTCTCTCTCTCTCTCTCCCCCCCTACACAAAAATGAGTTTCAGTCAAGAAGTAGAGGGTCCAGAAGACCCTTTACGAAGCTTCCTGGGCTGCACATTCAGAATGCTTTGTGAAAGGCCCATAACTTGACCAAAAGCCCAAAAAAGCCCAGCTTGATGCCACATTAAAAAAATTCTAAGTACATGTGTTTTTATCATTTTAGAATACTCATTAGATCATTTATTTAGTGATCTTTGAGGGTCAATAAGACAATGGATATTTTCTATTCCCTATGCATATATACATATGTGTATGCATAGACACCCGATTACACACATGTACGCTATGCTGACAATGGAGGTATGTATTAGTATGTAACATGGCACATTGTGTGCTCCATGCATATACGTGCAGGTCTGTGTGCAAACACAGAAATAGCTGCATATGTGACAGGTGGGCTGCTGTAGGAGAGTCAGGAAGACTCCAAAGTTTTGAGTCTCAGACACTTGATTAACTGTGTCACCCACAGCAAATCACTTAACTTTTCAGCCTTAGGCGACTCAGTACGAGTTTGACTTGGATCTACTAAGTCCAAGAGAATGGGGTCTGGTAAATGAGACTTTCATCCTGGGAAATTCCCTACTTGCCAACCCCTCAAAGCCCCTTTGATTTCCTATGCATGCATAACTCAGAGAGCTCCACAGTGATGATGGGAGGTGATCCATCCCTCTCTTCAAGGCACAAGTGTAGGAAGAAGAGGAGACACATGAAGCCAGACTGGCATAGATCACTTCTCATGACACAGGAGTCACTTTACAGATCAGTTGGCTCCAAACTATTTGATCTAAAGACTCAATTTGCACAGAAGTCAAGGGAGCTCCCCTTAAATCTTTGATCAACTAAATTAACATTAAAGAGGTGGCAAGAAGTACAACCATACCAGCTGTCCAGTCTCCTGGGACCGACAGGGAACATCCAGCTGTGCATTCCGTTTGTCCATAGCCTTCATAGAACTAAAATATCAAAAACATTAAAAGTTATTTGTTTGCAGCAAAAGTTTTACATCACTATTGAAAGTGGCCACATTCAACCAACCCCTGAGTTCCAGTGGACATGCCTTAGTTTAGTCCAGCCAGCCATTTATCTGAGTTTAATTCCCACCTGACCACTGTGAGGAAATAAAGGATATATGTATATATATATGTATCTATACACACATGAATCTATATGCAGGTAAACAATACAGGTGCACATATGGGCACAGATGTGTACACACATGTGTATAGTTATGCACACATACACACACACTGATATGTGTGTACACATGCACATGCATATATCAACTTTAATTCCTACTTCTGTCCCAGGTGATTTTCTAAGAAAGTTACAAAGCAGCTGCTTCTCTGTATCGGAAGAGGGACTGTTCTCAACTGGGGAATTCCCTCCACCGCTGAAATGACAGGACAAAGATAAACATCCAGGCAGGTTTCAATGTGCCATATATACACCAGACTACCCGAGAATGCAATGACCTTACTAACCCTTAGCTGTCAGAGGTGCCCATGTCTACATGTTGTATTGCTGTCCTTGGGCTCCCAACAAGGGCTTTTTTTTCTTCTTTTCAAACAGGTACCTCAATTAAAGACTTTAACACAAGCCAATTTATGATCCAAGAGAGGAAAGAAACGTAGGCAGAACTGCCAGTTCCAGTGCCATCAATTAGGTAGGTCACGGTAAGCTATATGCCTCAGGCAGGACTTAGTGGATACCATGTACTGCTGGAGACATATTGTACAGAGAAATGGACAGCTGAAACACCCTTTCCCAGATTCTCAAGATTCATGGACTTTGACAAAATGTGCTTGATGAGATTATATGAAAAAGGGGCAAGGTTCAATCTGTACTTAGCCAAGGACATAGACATGTTTTAATCCTTCCTATTTGTAGGAAGGCAGCTATTACGGCTGCCTTTCACATGTGACAGAAAACAAGCTGTATGGTAGGCAATCTTTCAATTTGCAAGAAGAGGAAGTTATAAACTACCCAGCTCTTTTGAGAATGACTGCCTTGGACTCTGTCACCCCAATGACAGCTCTTATGGCTGTGGCAGAGATTTATTAATTCAGCATAATGAGGATGTCAAAAGCCATCCTTCAGTGTGTCCTAAATTTTTATTTCATAATTTATGGTTGATAATTATTGAAATAAAGCTGATGTCTTACATAACTTCAAATCTTTTTTTAAAAAAATGACCACTGATAAAACAAAGTGCAAAACCAACATCTAACACCATTTGTAGAATTGGGAGTTGGTGCTATTTTTTTAGAACAATATGGTAATTATTAAAGAAGAATGAAAATAAAAATATTCTTTGATCAATTGTCTCACTACTGGGACCACATTCTGAGGATATTAAGAGGAAAAAGGACCCAGTGGTACAAAATTTTTATTATGCCTTAACCTGTATTAGTAATACACTGGAAATTTCTGTGCCATAATTAGGGAAGACCTAAATAAAATGAGCTATATAAGGGGAGCACTCCCACCAGTGAACCTCTGGGTCTTTGAAGCATTCTCCCTGGGCCTCCATTTACTGCTGTTTGTTCTTCATTCTTGAAGAGGACCATGACATCAGCGAGGTGATGCCATAAAATGCAAGTGAACTGGATTTAAGTGAGGGAGAGCTGTGCAAAGCCACCAGCCTCATTTTCTTCTCCAGAGTCATCTGGGTCCAGTGGAGAGATATAGATCAGTATGACTGGAGATGGTCCAGGATGCAATGAAGGACCTTGGCTTTTTCAAGCTAAGGTCTTAACACCTATTCAGTGATTAAGGCCTAATAAGAAATCAGATAAAGAATGGCCAAGAGGAGGAAGAGGAGAAGGAAGATGAGGAGGAAGATGAAGAAGAAGAAAAAGCAGAAGAAGAAGAAGAAGAAGAAGAAGAAGAAGATGATGATGATGATGATGATGATGATGATGATGATGATGATCTGGGAGGGGAAGACCCTAGGGCCATAGTTTACTCATCTGTAAAATGAAGAGATTGAACTATATGGCATCTCAAATTCCTTCCTTTAGCTCTACAACTATGGTCTCATGTCTTCATATATTTCTTTTTTTTCCCTCAAAGCCAGTCTGAATATTTATTCTTTAGAAATTCACAATATTGCCATAATGGATTGTGGCCCAATGGATAAACCAATATGCTGAGTTTATGCAGCAGGCTTCTTTTCAGGGGCAGGCTTCTTTTGTGCAGCAGGTTTCTTCTCAGCTGCAGGCTTCTTTGCTGCTGGAGGCTTCTTTTCTGCTGGTTTCTTTTGTCCTGGAACCTTCTTTGCTCCTGCAACCTTCTTATTACCTACAAGCTTTTTCTTCTCAGCCGCTTTCTTTGCCTCCATAATCTTCTTTAGTGCAGCAGCTCTTTTATTTTCTCTGATTCTCCGATTCTTAGCCTGTTGCAGAATTGTATTCCGGTGCATTGTCTTGGCATATGGGTTCAGTTTCACCATGATTCTCAGGTTCTTCAGTGGGTTCTTCTTGAGTACTCGTCTATGAATCTTTTTGCATGGTGCACGGAGAGCCCTCCGGATCTCTGGGCTTTTCAAAACCCTGGTAAGGTCTGTGTTGGTCATCTTGTGCATGGGAAGATTGTAGTGACTCTTCAGGGTGGCAGGCCTGCGCCATGTACCATACAGGTCATCCAACTTGCGGAAAGCACTTTCAGTCCAAATACAGAAACGCCCCACATGCCCACCAGGAGCAAGTCTCAAAAGGTTCAATTTACTCACATTAAGTAGAGTGATAACCAGGAATGTTTCTGAAGGCCTTGATAATGCCATTGTCTTCATTATAGATGATACAAGGTCCCCGACGCTGGATACGACGACGGTTTCTCATTTTACCCTGACCAGCTCTCATTCTCTGAGAAGCATAGACCTTTTTGATGTCATTCCATGCCTTCAGTTTCTTAAGCAGCAAAACTCCTTCCTTGGTCTTCTTATACCCCTCAACTTTATCTTCAACCACTAGAGGAAGTTCTGGGACTTCTTCAATTCGATGACCTTTTGACATGACCAGTGCAGGCAGGGCAGAGGCTGCCAATGCAGAGCAGATGGCATAACGTTTTTGCGTTGTATTTACTCTGCAATGCCAATGGCGCCAAATCTTGGTAGGAGCAAACATGCGGCCTCCTCGGCACATATTTCCAAAGGCACCCTGGCCAGAGCGGTGAGTCCCTCCACCCCGAACACGAGGAATTCGAGCAACAGCTCTGCCAGTGCCCCAAGACTCAGCACTGGTTTGATGACCTGCTAATTCACTGACAGCATAAGGTTGGCGGTTGTTTTTTCTCAAGTTGGTATGAACAAAATTCACAATATCTGGACGAATAGGAGCCTTAAAGACAGCAGGCAAGGTAACATTTTTGCCAGATACTTCCCCCTTTTCAGAGTACACAGATATCAAGGGGCGTACACAAGCCATGGCGGGTACCGGAGAGTAAGAGCCACACTCCTCTCTGCCCGATGGCTCCCAGAGGAAAAGGCGTCTTCATATATTTCTATACATGGAATATGACATTAAAATCAACACATTATAAGTTTATATATGGAAGAGAGACTAGAAGGGACACAGCATTGAGAAGTTGTTTTATAAAATTTATATTTCCCCTTTTCCATCGACTATAAACTCCAAACTATTTAATTCTGTTTAACTTAATTTTATTTACTTTTGTTTAACCTTTAAATTCTAAACTTAATACTAATCTCCACAAAAGTAGAGTTGAATAAAACATTTTTCTTTTTTTTTAAAGCATATTAAAATGCATTTTTTTGCAATGTATTGATTTAAGAAGGAAAGTGTCTTCTAAACTATATCTCTTAAGTGGTTTTGTTCACTGTAGCAAGATCAATCCCATAGCTTGACAATCTGTATGAAATAGGGCCATTCCTTGTGGATGAGTTCTGTTTGGGTCACCCCACAGGATACTGATACTCTATGACAAGATATAGCAAGCATGAATGTATACATCCACCCATTATCTATTAACATTTGTACACAATACGCATGTGTGTATATATTCATATGCACACACATATGTAAGACATATATGCGTGCATACACATATATGTATATGTGTGTATGCATGTTTGATTTCCCCATGGACCTCTGTAATGAAAATGCAAATTTAAAGATCTTCCCTGCCCCTAGGTTAAGTGCACCTGGAGCCTGTGGTGGGAGGCTTGTTTTTCAGGAAAGCCCACACCTTGATAGGTTGTTACATTCTCTGAGCCAGAAGAAGGTTATATAAATCCTGATGGGAGGCTTTGCTTTGGAGCTCACTTTGAGAAGTGTTGTGTGATTTGACCAGATAAGACTCTGGGGAGCCATTGAGGGAACCCCACCCCACCCCTCTATAACTGTGATTTGGTATTGATGTGTAATGGTTGGGCAATTTGGAAACCTGTCTGCTTGATCTGTCTGTTTCTCTGTTTTAATACTGTCTGTATACTCTGAAGTTCGGGGTTCTGACCTTTTTCCTCTGAACTAAGTAAATGATATATGTTTGTTTGATTAAAATGAGCTTGTTATCTGATTTTGAGTTGTTTTCCTTTACAAAAGCAGATCTAAGAAACTGTGTTGGCAGCCACCCTGGGGATGCTGGGATGCTTGCTGCTACAACCTCTGAGGTGAGCACTAGGAAATTCTCTCCTGGTCATCTGTGCAGACTTTATGAACAGGTGGGCTAGGCCTTTACACTGGTGGCAATCAGATGGTATAGCACATGGAATACCACAATTGGAATCAGGAAATCCTGAGTTCAAATCCTACCTTAGCCACTTACTAGCTCTCTTTAATGCCTCAATTTTCTCATCTGTGAAATGGGGATAGGAATATCACCTACTTCACAGAGTTGTCATGAGGACCAAATGAGATCATGCATAAATATTACTTTGTGAACCTTAAAGTATCAAACATGGTAGTTATTATTATTATTAATTATTATTAAGAAAAACAAGGACAATTCCCTTACTTCAAAGTACAACAATCCTAGTTCCTGAACAAATAACAAAGGCTTTCAATGGTCAGTATGGCAGATGTGAATGTCCCATTCATAAATGGTGTACCAAGGAGAGGAGGGCACAGAGATAGGCTTCTGCTGGGAAGGACACACAGGGGTTTTCTGTTCCATGGTTCAAGACTATGCTAAGCCCAACTATGCCTAAAGAGTGAGTGCCACTAACCAAGGCAGAGAACTTACAATTTCACGTCTTCATGCAAAAAATACAGACAACATGCATAACCCTTCCCCACATTTGCTATAATTTTGTCTGTTCTTCCAGCCACAAAACTGTTGAATAAAATGCTGCTCCTCCCCCCTGCAAGGAATTAAAACACATACACAGAACACAGACACACACACAGACACACACGCACACACGCACGCACATACACTTCCCCAAGATCACCGCTTATGTGGATAAATCCCCAAACAACTTTGTCAACTTACCTGACATCCAAGTGCTGCTCTCAGAAAAGTCAGAACAGTTGCTGATACAGGGGCCGCTCCTGTGATCATTAACCTTACTTTCCCTCCAAGACTTGCCTTAAAAGGGAAGAGAGGGAAAAAAGAGGAAGGATGCTGGGTAACCATCTGAGAATTAATGCTCCCTGCAGTTTCTCTGCTGAGCATCATCAGGAATTTTTCGAATGCACTGAAGTCTCTTTGAACTGGTGCCCCATCCATAGCTCCAGTTTTGTTCTCTGAAGGTCATGCTAACTTGTGCTTAGGCTACTGTGACTTGGAAGAAGTCAGAAAATCTAGAAAGCCACAGAGAATGAATGCTGGGCCCGGAGTCAGGATTCAAATACTGTACGTGTGTGTGTGTGTATGTGTGTGTGTGTGTGTGTGTGTGTGTGTGTGTGTGTGTGTGTGTGTGTGTGTGTGTGTGTGCGCGCGTGTGTGTGTGAGACTAGGGGATACACCTCCTTTCCTGGGCTTTTGCAGCACTGCTGTCTCCTGGTTCTCCTCCCTTCTGTCTGATAGACCACTCCTCCTTAGTCTTCCTCTCCCACCTCCCAGGCAGGATGGTCTGTGGCCTCTGTCATGGGCATTTTTTTCCCTCTTTCTATACTTCTGGTGATTCCATTAGCTCCCATGGGCTCAATGACCATTCCTCTGAAGTTCCATATATCCAGCCCTAACCTCTCTCCCAAGCTTCAGTCCTGCATCACTGATTCCTCTCTAGGTATTTTAAACTCTTTACATATTGGAGATAGAACCTCAAAGGCAGGGACTATTTTTCATTTTGTATCCACATCAACTCTGTCTAGCATGGTGTCAGGAACATGGCAGACACTAAATAATTAATTGTTGGGTTGAATTTTAAACTCATCTGTAAAATGAGGACAATACAGGATGCCCTAAAATCTGTGAAGCTTTAAGCTTTGAGATTTTGGGAATGCCCTATAAAACCTATGAGGCAACAAGGTGGTGCAGTGAATAGAATGCCCAGGCCTGGAGCCTGGAAGACTAATTTTTCTGAATTCAAGTCTGGCCTCAGACATCTACTAACTGTGTGACCCTGGGCAAGTCATTTAACTCTTTTTGCCTCAGTTTCCCCATCTGTAAAATGACCTGGAGAAGGAAATGGTGAACCATTCCAGTATCCATTATCATCTACCTCTACTACTGCTGCTGCTACTACTGCTAGGGCTACCACAGAAAGAGCAGTAGACTCAAGGTACTTGGGTTTAAAGTTCACCTCTGATGTTTTCTACCTATATGATCCTGGGCAAGTGACTTCTTTTCTCTGGCCCTCAGTAAAGTGACAAGGTTGTACTAATTCAGCTTTTCTTAAACTGTAGGTCTTGACCCCATATGGGGTCATGAAAAATTTGGCAACAGTAAGAATGCGTAATGACCAAAAATTAATTAAAAATCAAACTCATCATAAATGCAACGTGCCTCTGGCAGTGCTTGCCCGTGCTGCATTTTGTGTGTGATTGCTAACAAGTGTGTGCTTTGCACTGCACATGCCATCACACCACACAATGCCAAAGAAAGCTGCCAAAACGTGAAAAGGGGGCCCAAGTAGAAGAAGTCTAAGAAGCCCTAGACTAGATGGCCTCTAGGGTGCTTCTAGCTCCATGCCAATGACTGAGTTTCAAAATTTACATATCCAAGAAATAAAACATTCCTCCCCAACACACACATACATACACACAGCACTTACATCTTCTCTAGCCTCCTCCTCAAAAGCTCCTTTAGAAATTTGGACCCTGGCTAGTTTAGGCAGAAAGACAAATTGTTATATGTTCAGTTATTACCTGAATTTTGTGGAAAATAATTTTATCCCATAGACTGTTGTTTCTAATTATGCCACTTCGGAGTTCTGCCTCTTTCCTCTTGGAAGCAAAGTCCAGGATCCACCGTTTCATTGTTGTGTTGGCCTGTCCAAAAATCTAACAAGCCCAGTAATGATTACTAGGTTGCTCCACAAAATGGCCTTGCCCTCATGTAAAGAGGGTTTGTACAACATTTTAATTTGAAGCTGATAATGGACATACCGCCAATGATTTCCTCCATGCTATTAAGGCTATTGCAAGTACAGTTCATGTCAGATTCTCATCTTCCTTCCCCTCTTGGCTCTGCTTCTGACTTTCCAGGCTTTGCTCCCATGCCTCCTCATCCTGGAACATCCCTGGGCTCCTAAGGACTCCTCCCTCCCCTAGAATACCTCCTCCACCATGTTAGCCACCTTCTCCCACTGTAAGTTCCTCCTGTACTGGGGCCTCCATTTTGGGGGGTGGCCCAGTCTGGCCAACCTTCATTCACCTCCTGGCTGTGCTTCTGATTTTTCAGACTTCAATGCAATGCCCTTGATTAGCTCCAAGCCCCTCCCTTCCTTTTAACTCCCTTTGTACACTGTTTTTCTCATTAGGATGTAAGCTCCTTGAAAACAGGGAATATCTTTCTTTTTATTGGTTTATGTATTCCCGATGAGTAGCACAATGCCTGGCACAAAGTAAACACATAATAAATGCATCTTGCTTTTCCACGCTCATCTTTCAGGGCATTCCAATACTGCTCCTCCCTGGAGCTAGAGTTCTTCCCACTCCAACCCTCCTGAATAGGCTTAAGCTTACCCTGTCAAACATCCGGTTCAGTAGTCTTGGAACCACAGGGAAGATGGTGGGCTGCAGCATCTTGAGGTCATCCATAAGCAATCGGATATCTCCTTGGAAGAATCCAATTTTAGCTCCATGACAGAGTATTACACTCTGGAGAGGGGGATCAGGAAAGCACAAATTTAGGAACCAGCCAACTTTCTGGTGAGATCATCTCACCTTGGGTTTGGCCACCAACTTATAAAGTCTCTAATCCAGACAATTCCATCTAACATTGTTTGTTGGTATTCCACAAAAACAGATGAAATAATGTTACAGGAAGCAGTTACACACGGAATTTGTTATATATAGACAACTGCCTGGGGGGCATTATAATTGAGTGTGATATATTGTAAGGTTGTGTGTGTGTGTGTGTGTGTGTGTGTGTGTGTGTGTGTGTGTTTTAATGAGTTATCTGCACAGTGAAAGGCATACTTGCCTTAGGGTAGGCCTGCATTGCCTACAGCCTGCAGGCCGCTGATGGCCCACAGGCCGCCTGCACCATGCCAAAGGATTTCAGGAGTCTGAGGATCTTGATAATCTCTGTTTCCTCATTTATAAAATGAGGGATTTAAACAGGATGGCCTCTGATCATGATATCAATGCCAAATAACATGGGTCATAACATAATATAGTCAATATTAGCATCTCGTGAAGTCCACTGATACCTCAGTGTGGTATGAATGGGGGGCGGGTGGTTCTGAAGGCCTCTGCAGGACCTGGCAAAGACTTAGACACTGTTACAGCTGTAGGGGCCAGGCTGGCAATAGGCTGTGTTCTAGAGGCCAAGATCTGGCCTAGCTACATCCAGAAAGGTTCCCCGTCAGAAGGGCAGCCACTACAGGATACATATTCACAACAACAATTCATAAAAACGACTATGAAAGGTAACAAGTAATAATGATCTTCAATGACAAGGGGGATCCTCACACCCATGAGTCTGTATGATGTTTGCCATCATTACTCTACGCCACAATTCCAGGTGGCTTTCGTGCTGTGCACAGACCAGAGTCTGGGGAGAAAAGTGTGGCCCCCATTTGGATCTATACTTCAAATGACAGACTATGAGGGTGGAGAGAAGCAAATTTAAATTTTAGCTGCCTATGTTACTGCTTCCCCCTAACGATTTCAACTATTACCTGAAATCCAAGTTTGTTGGAATTTATTTTACTATAACAAGCTTATTAAAAAAAAAAACCAAAAAGTATCCAAAAGGCTGTTAGACTTTCACCCTCAGTGAGTTTTGGGCAGGTTGTGGTGATTTGCCATGCAATGATACATTCTACCACACATCTGTCCCTTATATTTGCTAAGTCTGTACGCCCAAATTAAATTAGCTTTTCTCTTCCGGGAACAACTCAGTTTGTACTCAAAAATGAAATTTCAGCAGGTTTTCATTCAATATAATTTGTTTGGGGCAGCGAGGTGGACACAGCAGAGTACTGGGCCTAGAGGCAAGAATATTCATTTTCCTAAGTTGAAATCTGAGTTCAAGTCTTGCTTTCAGACACTTACTAGCTGTGTGACTCTGGACCAGTCACTTACCCCTGTCTGCCTCTGTTTCCTCATCTGTAAAATGATTAGGAGGAGGAAATGGCAAACAACTCTAGTATCTTTGCCAAGAAAACCCCAAATGGGGTCACAAAGAGTTGGCCATGACTGAAAACGACTGAACAACAAAACAGTTTCAGGGTGTCTTCCATATCTACAGTTCCATATGCATGGCCCTTTAAGAACCATCATATACTGTGTTTGGTCACCAAAAAAGAATTTTTTTAGGAACACAGCCCATTTCATCTCCTGCTAGTGATCAGGTTAAAGAAAGCTACTGAACACAGTCTGATTCTTACCATGAAGAGACCCCACTTTACAGAAACACTGCTCCAGCGTGACAGGTTAGTCACTGAAACCTGAAGTGAGCTCCTCTGTTTGTTTTCTTTACCCCTCTCTGCATCTAATGTAATCCCTTACTTTCAAATTTATAACCCTGAAAACAAAGCTGAGAATGCATTCTTGGCTGGGGTGAGTCATGCAATTATGTCAAGGCAATCTTGCCAAATCTATTTAGGCACTCTCCCCTTTCTCCAATCAAACCAGAATGTGTTATAAAAATAAGCCCATTTGAACATTTTGACCAATAATAACTAACATTTATCTAATCTGATCCCCAGATCATCTCTGGGGAATGGGTTTTAGTATTATCTCCACTTTATAGAAGAGTGACTTGTCTAGGGTCACACAGCTAGCAAGTGCCTGAAAGCAAGACTTGAACTCTGGTCTTCCTGACTTCAATTCCAACATTCACTCTATCTACTCACCATCTAATTGCCTCAAATGCTACATGAGGGCAAGTCTTGAATAATTTGGCTTATTTTTTATTATATTTATTTCTAATTTCTAAAATACATAAAAATTTATAAATGTTATATTTAATTTGGCTTAACCAAAAAAAGGACAAAATTATACTGACTGTGGTGAATTCCTGGGTCAAAAGACTGGGTTGAATTGGATCAGAAGATCAGATTTACTTTTGAAACACTAAAAACCTGAGAGACAGTACACTACTAATGTAGATGTGTTAAGCTCTGTACTTGGGAACAGGGGAAAAGCCAAGGGTGGCACTGTCCTCAGTAATCTGGGTCCTGTACATAATATATGGCAAGAGATTAATTTACAACTCCATACCACGCTGTACCCCAAAGCTTCTTACCATCATTAACCGCTCATACATGTGAGCGAGTGGCAAATAGGAAATGTGTAAGTCACTGGAGTTCAAATGAAGTACTTTCTGTGAAAAGACAATAACTGAACAAACATGCCAAAAAATAAAAAAAGCAGGTGAAATAAATTCAGTGCCTACCTCTACAACTCTCTCAAACATATGGGCAAGAGGCAAGAAAGATATCAAAGTGTCATCTGGAGTAGGAACCAACACGCTCTGCAAGCAAAGACACCAGCATGGCAGAGAAGCCCAAGGCCATTAGAATTTCCATTCATTGCCCACCCCCCTATTTTCGAGCACATATTACCTTAACTTTACTGAGGAAGAGGACATATGATTTGGGGGTATCTGGGGCTTTGATTTCTTCAGTATGTGGGAAACTCTTGGGAAGCAAAAATCTCTTTACTAATGTAGATGCATTAGCAAAGAGTCTCAGAGGGTTGCCCAGGGACACAGTGATATTAAATCTCCTAGTTAGGCTCAAAAAACCAGGATATGACATAAAGGGGACCTGAACTCAATGCCTTCCTGGCAAGGCTGGCTCTCTAACCACTATGTAACACTCCCTTCTTTTGTATTTATTACTGACAAGTAATCGGTATCAGCCAAAGAACAGTATTAAATGAGTTATTTGATATCTGGACTACTATTTCTTTTAAGCTGAATCCATTTAGTTGGTTCAATAAAAGCTAGGACAATCCCCCCTACCCCTTGCCCCAGCCCACCCCTTTCCCCCACTCGGGATATTAAGGGATTATGTGCTCCAATTATTCAGAATTAAAACCCCACCACTGCCACTGTTCCCTCCCTTCCCAGCAAGACAAGTTTCAACTTTCAACCTTCAGGTCAGGAATTCAGGAAATCACCTCCCAACACAAGCAATACCATAACATTACAAAGAGGAAAAAGAACCCAGCACCAATATCCTTGTACTCAGGAGCTTGAAGGTGATTTCAGTAGCTGGAATTTTTTGTTCTTTATTTTAAACCAACATTCCATCTCCCATTTTGCATATTTCATTGGTTTCAAATAAATTTCAGGCCAACACAAAGTGATCTGTTGCCCCCTATAAATAAAGTCTTTACCCTGCACACCTTTGAGTACCATCCCCAACATCTACTGCCCAAACTTGGTCTAAACCCAATAGGGTTTATAATGTACTTTAAATACAAGCAAGACATGTTAGACGTTTGCACAGGGTGGTGATAAACTTGTAATAGAATTCTGGCCAAAATAAGGCATCTGTCATATTAGTGGGTGGGTGGGCTGATGAGCTAACATGAGACTGGCATACCTACTTCTACTTTCCATTTTCACTCTCCCACCCCCTCAAGAATCTGTCACAAATTCTATACATGTTAAATATCAACCCTGGGTAAACTTGTTAGTAAAAGAATCAATACCAAGAAAGAATTCCTTACCCATTAGACTGTAGTTATATGCCAACCCAACCCAACCTGCATCACAACCACCTGTCAATCCAAAGAACAATAGCTATGGAGGTCACCATTTGGAGGAGTCCAACTTGGACTGTCTCTGTACCCACAGATTTAGACAGAATTCCCTATCAGTCTGATTTAAAGTTTCTGTAGATTTGAAAAACCCATTTCATTTTTCTAACTGATTTTTAAAAAGTCTTACATGAACATATCAGCTCCCCTAGATTTTCTCAGAAGAAGGAATAACAAGGAAAAATTTCATTTGAGTAAGATGCTGAACACATTTTAAAAAGTGTTCTGGAGTAGGGGATTGAGGGAAGAGTCTGAACAACAAAAGTGCAAAATCCTAAATGGATCCATGCTCTCTCATTATTCAATAATAGGATTTTATTCCTTGAACTTGTTAAGTATCTGCCATAAAAATTAAGGCAAGTGAGTATTTCAGAAGGACTGCAAAGGTCAGATGTGTAAGGATCAAGGTGGGCAAAGAGGATGTTCTTTGCAGGACAAAAGTGACATTGATTGTTCTGACACTACATCATCCAATAAGGAATTGCCTAATTCTTGCTTGGAGTGAGAAGATAACAAACACAGTAGGTGAGCACTAAAGGCAGCTGGGATGCTAAATTGTAACCTCTTCACCAGATGATGGTAGACCTTGGGAAGCTGGGAGATTCCCACTATGAATGAGCCCACCCATCCGGCATGATTTGGCATCCTCAAAGGGATGCTAAAATGCCATCAGTCAAGCAGAGAAGACACATTTAGACCATCCTCTGAACTCTTTTTTTCTTAACAACATTTTCATGGAGACATCCAAATACAATTTCACCGTCCAAATTTTTAAGAGCTTTTACCAGCTGATCTGCCTCCACAAGGACTGGCAGGAGTTGGGATGCAGGGTCACGAGACTGCCATTTTAGAGAAGGGGTCCTTATGAGTGTGTTCCACCCACATCTTAATGAAGATTCAAAAACTGCCAATGCTTCCACCTGGATCCCCAAAGAACTAAGGGTTTAAGTCCTTAAATTCTTGTGGCTTAATGCCACTGATGCAGATAGCCATTTCAGCATTTCCAAAGGTTACCTCTGTCGCTTTCACAAAAGCTGAACAGTCGCTCACTACATTTTGATGAGTGATCAATGCCCCTTTGGGATTGCCTGCAGAACACAGTGGAAACAGAAAAGAGTTAAAGCCAATGGAACACATTCTAAGAAAGATAACAACAATAATAATAGCTAGCAATTATTTGGTGCCTACTGTGTGCCCGGAACTTCAAATATTATCTCATTTGATGCTCACAACCACCCTGGGAGTTGAGGAAACTGAAGCCAACAGAGGTTAAGTGACTTGCCCAGGGTCACATAGCTAGTAAGTCTCTGAAGCTGGCTTTGAACTCAGGAAGATGAATCCTTGACTACAGGGCTAGCACTCTTGTCTACTGAGCCACCCAGCTGTATGACAGGGCATTTAAGAATGCCTTACATGCTTCTTAAGATTGACAGCAGTTTAAAAAACACAAGTCCTTCAATACTTGTCATATCATGTCCCACCACTAACCAGTCCCTCTGCCTAAATCCAGTGGCTGGGATGGGTAAACTTGACCATTGTTGTTATGCCTATGTCCCAGTTTTGAATTGTGGAGAGCAGTAAGAGAAAACCAGGGATTCCTACCCTCAAAATCATCTAAGGCATTGTCTGCCTTAGAGAATGGGTACATTCATTAACAATTATTTGAAATCCTGCTGAATGAGGTATCACACACTTACATTCCCCAGTGGGCTGGAACCAGATTAAGATGTATTTGGGGAATATTTAACAAAAGAAAAATTAAAAAATAACAGTAGCCAAAAACATTTTAAAATGAAGCCAATATGAAGCCTACTGAGATCCTTATGTACAGATTAGTGGCCATCACTTTTGTTTGAGTTTGACCCTTTTCTTTTACTAGATGCTTAAAATTTTCTATAAAACAGAAAAGGCACACTTGGGGTCAAACCAGCAGCCTTCACAATCGACTGCAATCAGTAACAAGAGAGAGAGAGAGGGGTTTCATTCTCTGAAAGAAGCACAAACCTTCCGGTTTCTATGCAAAGCCTCTCCCATTTCAAAACTCACCTGTTGTCCCACTGGTGAAACAAATCACGGCAAGGTCACCAGCCGATGGAGGCTAAAATGGTTAGGAACAAATTTAGTACGAGCCTGAAGAAGCCAGTCAAAGATAACATTCCAGGGAGGCTAAGGGCTCTACTGCTTTCCTGAGATGACTTGGTTGTTTTCATGCCAAAGAAAGGAGACAGTCCTCAACAAAACTCTGATGGGATGATTTCCTCACACACGTACCTTTGGTTTCCTCCTGTTAGCTCTGCCCAGGTCCTAAAACAGAGAATGGGGGAAAGAGGATACAAGTTACCATTTGGTCTGCTCTTGATGCTAGGTGCCAAGGGCTGTGCTAAATACAGGAGACAGATGTGAAGAACTGTAAAACACTCAGGGAAATGCCAACTAGGCACTTTGGCATCCTTCACTTAACAGCTAACTCCCCAATGAGGAAAGCATACTTTTATGAATCAAGAACTATAATAATTGATATTAAACTAAACCTGAACCTAATTTAAGCACTACTCTCCATTTTTCTAAACAGATTCTATTGTTCTTACGTAAAAGCTACTAAGGTCTTTGGTGTTGAAAACAAACCATGTTATTTGAAGATGGTAAAGGCTCTGCCTATTTTAAATATAAATTTTCTTTTGACATTACTGTCCTTTTGTATAATTTTTTTCTAACCTAGGAGGCATGACTTACAGATATCCTCTTTTAAAATCTGTGTGTGTGTGGATAGGAGGTCATGCATGCCATGTATACACACAAACACACACATGCACACATGCATAAGCACACACACACACAACACACACACACACACACACACACACACACACGAATTCTACCAGCTAGTGCAATGCAATGGATACATTTAGTTCAGTAAAAAAGGCAAAAATACAATAGAAACAGATTGTCTACTAGAGGGATTTAAGTGTGGCCCAGATTGAAAAGATCTTTCACACCCATGAGGTATGAATATTTATGAGAGAAGGTCTGGAAGGCACACTGAGGGAGACACACTCCTAAAAGAGTATCCTAAACAGCTTCCTGCTTTTTAGACATCTGGGAAGTGACCAGCAGGGTTGACCATACTATGGAGTGAGCAGTTTCATGCTTTCAGGTTTACTATGTGCTTTTATCTCCTTCAGTCCCACAACCTCCTGTGATACAGTTGTTATTATTTCCATCTTCCATAAGGAAATGGAAGTGCAGATAAGTCACTGACTTAGCTAGAGTTCACAGGACTCCAGATTTAAGACATGGAAGGGACCAGGAGATCTATCTAGTCAAACACCCTCACTTTAGTTGAGGAAACTTGGACCTAGAGAGGTTGACTTTCTCAAGGTCACATAGGTAGCATCAGAAGTGGGCAAAAACCCATTTTGCCCTGAAAGATGGAAGGCAAAAGGAGGCAGGATGGCAGAGGGTGATGGATAGTGTCATGGAAACAATGAACGTGAGCTTGCACAGACTTGGGGAGATAGTAGAGGATAGAAGGGCCATGGAGTCATAAAGAATTGGACACAATGACAACCACAACCACCTGGTTCTTATTCCAGTGTTCTATCCACTATACCATGCTGCCTTTCAAGCATACCTCTCAGACTCACAATTTGTGGAAACCTGAAAGCCTAATTCACATGCAAAAAGGCAGAGAAGGCATGAGTTATTTTAGGAAGTCTGATTTCAAGCAACCTACAAACAACAGGTACTTTTCTCATAGTCTTGGGCCATAATAAGTACTCTATACCTAAATATTTGTCTACTTCAATGTTCCTCACAATGTGTTTTCTTTCAGTATAAAGTCTGTTGGACAAATATAAGTTGCATGTCCAGAGACGGAGAAGGAATTGTACTTTCTTACATGACTGGTCTATGGAAAATGCCCAACCTAGGTTAGGAGTCCTGTCTATAGCCATGGAACAGGATGAAGCCCACTGGAACACACAAGGATTAAAACCCATGACTTTGCCTTTCTTGGGCTATGATACTTGGACCAAGGAGCCAATTAAACCCTTCACAAAAAATTCACACATAGAAAGTAGGGTGACAGTGGGGAAATCATTGGATTCAGAAATTAGGGAACCCACATCCTAGTCACACCTCTACAACTAACTAGTTGTGTGATCTCTAGCAAGTCACTTAATTTCTTTAACTCTCAGTTTCCTTATCTGAAAAGTGGATGAGTTGGATAATTATTACCTGAGGTCTTTTTCAACCCTAGCATGCTATGATTCCTTATGACAGCAGAACAATCCCGTGTAATTACCTCGAATGCTTTCAAGCTCATTATTTCCACCCCACATTTCTTGCCTCGTTCCACAAGATCACTGTCAAAGGGATCCATGATGATTATGCTTTTAAGACCTGGGGCTAGCTTGTTTTCTACAGATTCTAACATGATGTTGGCTTTCTCTGGCTTATCAGCAAAAACCAAAGACAGTTCAGCTGGAAGAGAAATGACACAATTAAGATTAAATCTGGCATGACTGAAGGCCCAAGTACTATTTAGTACCATGATACCATATGTTCACTACACATCAACGCAGCAATAGACACTTTTATACTTTAAGCAGATTAGATGCCATTAAAATACCCCCCCCAACACACACACATTAAATGAAAGAGAAATATTCAAAAGAACCACGTTTAATCAATTGTTAGGCCAACATTCAGTGGAAAGAACGTGAACAACTTACCTTTGTTAATTATGTATGTGATTGCTTCATTTCCAAGAGTATCATAAAGAGGGACTACCACCATTGAGTAGGCATAGCAACCTTGTTCAATAATTACCCACTGCATGGTGGGGGTCAGAAAAGAAAACAAAATAAAAAAAGGTCATAGAAGAATCACATACTAAAAGTTCATCTTAAAAACCTCTACAGCTTATAAGGTTGTATGCAAGGTACCACACTGAGAACTGTATTGTGAACAAAGCAGTGTAAAATGTATTTCCTGCCAGTCAAGAAAATGCGGCATAAATATATGTATGTGTGTGTTAACTTAGATAATATGAGGATTCTACTTGACATAATAGCTAAAAAAAACCAAATCCAACCCAAATGCTCTCTTAGGCTACAAGATATTCAGAACAAGAGCAGTGGCAGTCCCTACTGTCTACACCCTGGTCAGACAACATCCACAGTTCTATGTTCAATTCTGGACCGCACCTTCTAGGAAGGATATTGAGAAGTGAAAGCAAGTCTAGGAGAAAGCAATTAAGATGGTAAGAAGCCTGGAGATCACAATCATGTCATGATCAGATTTGGAGAAATTGGAAATATTTAGCCTGAAAAAAAGGAAGATTTGCGGAGATCAGAGTCCTTCAAATACTTGAAGACAGTAATCTTATGGAAGAAGGTTCAGACTTCTGCATGGAAGCTGCAGAAAGGCACCAGTAATTCTGATATAAGAAAAAATGACCTAACAATTAGAGATATCCACAGTGTCTAAGGATCAGCTGAGTAAAAATAAATGTAGACTCACTCAATATATGCCCATTGTCTGCTGATTTGTACTTGGGAGTGCTGTGAAGCTCCCATACCCCAGAAAAAAAGGCAAACAGCTAAAAGATCTCTGCTATAAGGTAGCTGTGTAGGGTACCATAGTAAGCATGAGCACAGAGTGATTCCTGAAGAACAAGAATGTACTTTCTGTGGTTCTCAGTCATTGTGAGGTTTGACCATAATACAGAAAGTCCTGGATATGCTGGGAATAAAAGCATCCAAGTCCCACAAAGCTACTCTAGGAGGAGAAGGCACAAGTTTCTCCAAATGGTGTGTGTATCCCTAAAGTAATGTTCTAATGTGGCAGCCTGGCACAAAGTCAGAGACTCAATATGCTGGGAGGTCTTTCTCTGTTTAAAAAAGGCCTGCAGATAAACAGTAACCAAAAACACCCCAGAGGCTGGTTAGACTCCATTGGAGGTCTGCAAAGCAGCAAAGTGTAAGGAATAAATTCATTCAGCAACCAAACTGGAGTTCTTAGATGGCTCACATCCCAATTAGTTTACTCTTTCACTTGACACCTGAAGAGGTTTTCTTCTTTAGAATAACTTGGCCACACAGATCTGCACAACTCTGAGGGAACATGTGTCTACAAACCCAAATATAGTTGTCATGTCTAGATTAAAGTCAGCCAATTTAGATCAAGAACTAGACCAAAATTCTACCTGCCTAACCTTGGAAATTGCTCATGAGATTAAAAACATTCACTCCTCTGGTTTAGGAAAGGCAAAAACAGACAGGGTCTCCCAAAAGTCTTAGTGCAGTTTAAAGCTATTGGAACTGCATGAAGACTTTTGGGTCACCTTGTCTATACTCTTCTGGGGTGTCCCCTGACCCCATCCCCATCTCTGTGTCCTTATCTACATCTCTGTCTCTCTCTTGCTCTTTTCTTTCTCTGTCTCTCTTTCTACCTTTCAATCTGTCGCTCCCTTTCCCACACTGAGACCAAATTATGGACTACTTGAACAGGAGTGTTCAATACAGAGGATAACGTGTGTGCTCACTGCACAAAGGCAGAAACATAATGCATTCCTGCAGAAAATGCTATTATAATGTAGCATAGGAGAAGACAATTTAACCTCTCAAGCAAATGTGACTGTAACAGAGGGGAAAAAAAGGATGCTACTGTTCTCTTATCAAATATACAACATGCTACAACTTTTGCTTACTATAAAATCATCCTCTGACAGGATAGTTAACTCATGCACTTATAGTATTTTTTCTTTATTTATACATAAACAATGCACCATATTTAAAGCCAGGAAGGAAATACAGATTTCCGCCTAAAATGTTTTGGTTTTGTATATGACAGATAACATGATAAAATGGCAGAGAACCAGCCCAGATGGTCTAAAATGACTATGAGGAGGAATACTGAGGAGGAATGAAGACGTGAAGATGGGCTAATGATGCCACTTCTTAAATGGGAACTGCTCCTCTGAAGACCCACTTAGTGGCAGAAGAACCCAACTGCTTTCACATTGTCAAATCATAAACATTTGTGATTTGTGTTTCATCGATTTGCTCTGTGTTTGCACTTACATCTTGTATGACTGTCTGGTACAAAGGACATAATAAAATGGAGGGAGCTGAAAGTCAATACAGGCTAGCTAGTCCTAAGGCACTTTCTTTTGTGCTGTTGGAAATCCTCAAGGAATTTAATTTTTAACTTTTACGATCTTACTAGAATGAAAATATATTTTGCAAGAATAAAAATGAGGGGCAGCTAGGTGGTGCAGTGAGTAGAGAGTTGGCCCTGGAGTCAGAAGGACCTGAGTTTGGATCTGGCCTCAGACACTTAACGCACATACAAACAAAAACCTAGCCATGTGACCTTGGGCAAGTTACTTAATCCCAATTGCCCTCCAAAAAAAAAAAAAGAATAAAAATGAGTAGTTTCATTGGAAAATTTTTTTATCTTGGTTTCTACCCATTTACTAAGTTACTATATACATATATATATATACATATGTAACATATTTTTTTTAAACCAAAGACCTTAAAGAAGTTTCCTCTCTGTCCAATATACGTTCTGAGGATTTAATAACAGGTATGTGATAAGGCATGATTATTAGGGAGGACATTCACCAAAGGAACACCAGTTTGGGTCCTCTTGAAATGCTAGGGCTTTACAGAAAGCCAGGCTCTCAGTAAGGGGAGGAGTACAAGGCACAGCTGTGCATGAAAGCAGCTAAGAACTCTAATGTTCCCAGGTGTGACCAAAAATCAAAGCAAACCAAAAAGCTAAAAACCACATGGTCACACAGTCCATTCTTAATCATTAATACCTCAGGCCTGTTTTGAGCAAAGAGGCCAAAATATTGATCTGGTGATGCCTTGTAACCTTTCTGGAGCAGTGCTGAGCCCACACACTCGGCCTTGTCTGCAACCTGAAATAAAAGAAAATCAGTAGAAGAAACCCATAGGAGGCACCTGGCAATCATACAAATGTAGTCCTACTCAGTAAATGGCCAATTCATGATACAAAGACAGGGTGGAGGAGATAGAAAGGGATCTGTGACTCCTGTTCAGATAGCAAAAGTTTCACAGAGCTTCTCACAGCAATGCTGCAAGGTGAGTGGAATCTTTTTATCTCCTTTAGAGAGAGAAGGACATTCTAGCTTAGGGAGGTGGTCACTTACCTGTGATAGAGCAGCAAGGTTTGGGCTAATATTTGAACCCAAATCTAAAGTTCTTACCACTGTATCACACACACATGCACAAGCAGGTGTGCCTTGACTGACAGTTCTGCACTGGGTAAATTCAATCCCACCTGAAAACCCCAGAGTCGTTCCTCATTAAAGAATCCATGCTGAATTTTCTTGTAAAATAATCTGCACCCCTAGCCATCAGTTTTCATTTTTCTATTTCATGCTTCCTCAACATGAGGCACCTTCACATGTAGCAATATTGGCTCTGCAAAGCAGCCCAAGTAGTTTGTTTTGTTGTTGTTTTTTTTAAATTTGGGGTAAATACCAGAAGAAACAGCATTGCTTTCAAGGTCCCTTTTAAAGCAAGGGCAAAAAAGTTTTAAATGCAGGACTGCTGAGTACAAATTCTCCAAATTACTAGAGATATCATCATCCCACCTCAACCCCTGATTATTCAAAAAATATGGGAAGCCCGAAGCTGGAACTCAGAATCTCCCCAACTCCAAGTGTCCAGCTCCGTCATTATAATAAGCTTCCTCTCTGGACAAGTCAAGCACAGAGGCATCTGGTAACCCAGTGAATAGAGTACCGGGCCTGGAGTCAGAAAGCTTCAAATTCACCCCGAGACTTATCGAGGTCTCAATAAGCCACCAGCTAAATCTAATGGTCTTTTTGCATACCTTCGCCTTCCTGGGTTTCCAAAGGCTAGGACCTGCTGACTAGGCACCCCTGGACTGCCTCTACCTTACAAAGCCCCTTCTGCCTCCTGCCCTGTCCTTGAGGCCTCCCTACCTTATCAAGCCTCATCACAGCTTGCCTGTTTATAGGACCCTGAAAGTTTTAGAAGGTGCTCTCTGTACAAGCACCTTGTGAGGTGGGTAGGAGACACATCATAACACCTGCTTTAACAACAGATGAGGAACCGAAGCTCAGAGGGGTCTCAGAGAGACCTGCCAAAAACCCCATAGCTCTAGTCAGGGGGCAAACCTGGCTCCTCAGACTTTAGTGGGGCCTCCACTCGGGATTCTCCTCTCATTCTGCTTAGAGGAAGGCAGATACTAGCAAGGCTGGATTAATTATTATCCCAGAAACTATGGTTAAGATTCTAATATTTACAACTGTGGAGAATGGTAGGGGAGCACTCAGAAAAATATTTGCAATTTCAATTTGTAAAATTTGTTTTGTTTAGCTTAGTTTTGTTTTATTTTTGAGTATGGATCTCCCTATCTCAAGCAGGCTGGGAGTGCAGAGGCCACCCCCAAGCCCGGTCCTAATACTGATTGGCCCTCCCTTTTTAACCAGGGCCAGGCAAATCCTTGTTAGGAAGCCCAGTTCCGTTCCCTACTGACTCTTACTCCCCTTCCCCCTGCTACTCACTGGGGCTCACCATATTAAACCCAGGACTGCAGCTCAGAACTCCTGAGCTCTAGCAGTCCACCAACCCTAGCCTCCTAGGAAGCAGAGATTATAGGTCTGGGTCACTGAGACCAGCAGGGTGTTTATTTTTTTAAACAGTTAAATCTAATTTAGATAGTCTTCAAAAACAATTCTATAATATGTGAGCGAGGAACTTCAGAAAACTAAATAGTTCCAACAACGCAGAATATCTTGGTAGCTAGCATCATCAGAGAATACGGTGTTCTGGTTAGAAAATGAATGATAACACTTTTTATAGAGATTACTGCTATACATGTGTATGTATCAATTATAACTATATATGTATATGTGTGTGTATAGACAGATTATAGCTATACATGTGAGTATACACATTATGGCTATATGTGTCTACAGATTATAATTATACATGTGTATGTATATATAGATTATCGCTATATGTGTATATATAGATTATAATTACACATGTAAGTGAATATACATATTGTAGCTATATAAGTGCGTAAATATAGATTATAGTTAATACATGTGTGTATACATAAATTATAGTTATATATATGTGTTATATATGTACATAAAGATTACAGCTATATGTATATATATAGATTTTAGCTATATGTGAATATATAGATTATAGCTATATGTGTATATATATATACATGTAAGTGAATATACATATTATAGCTATATACGTGTGTAAATATATAGTTATATGTGTATAGATATAGTTATACATGTACATGTACATAAAGATTATAGCTATATGTGTGTATATATAGATTATAGCTATATATGTATATATATATAAAGATTATAGTTATGCATGTGTATGCATATAGAGATTATAGCTATACATGTGTATGAATATCTAGATTATAGTTATATATGTATATAAAGATTATAGTTATGCATGTGCATGTATATATAGATTATAGCTATATATGTGTATATATAAAGATTATAGTTATGCATGTGCATGTATATATAGATTATAGCTGTGTGTATATATAGATTGTAGCCATATGTGTGTATATAGATTATAGCTATACATGTGTGTGAATATACAGATTATAGCTATATATGTATATATATATAGATTATATACATGTGAATGTATGTATAGATTATAGCAATATATATGTCTATATACAGATTATAGCTATACACATATATACAAAATAAAACTATACTCTCTGCCATATATGGATTATAGCTATGTATGCATATACACATATAATATATGCTATATCTAGATTCTAATGTGTGTATATATATACATATATATATATATGTTTGAATAACTAGGAGATAGATTTAAACACCATGATATATGACACCAAAGATAAATTATTAAAATTTCCTTTGATAGGGGCGGCGAGGTGGCGCAGTGGAGTAAGAGCGCCAGCCTCAGAGTTGGGATGACCCAAGATCGAATCCGGCCTCAGAAAATGAGCACCCACGCATAAATAATGACTAGCCGTGTAACCTTGAGCAAGTTACTTAACCCCAATTGCTTAAAAAAAAATTTTCCTTTGAGAAAGTGCTTTAGAATACTCCAGGGCCTAAGCACATCAATGTTTTAAGGTTGCTTTTTACATAATATCAAAAAGATAAACTATTAACTAACATTCTCTGATAATGCAGTGTTTACAAATCGTTTTCTTTGCACCAACCCTGTGAGGTAGGTAGTACAGAAGTAGTATTAAACTCATTTTGAAAATGAGGAAATTGAGGTACCAGAACTTAAAATTACTTTTCCAGGCTCATCTAGTTAAGAATCGCTGGTTCTGGGATGTTTTATTTCAGATCCGGCATTCTTCATCATTCCACAATTAAGAGAGTTTTGGTTGACAGAACTGAACAAACTAAATAAACCAGTTTTTTTTGATGTAATGAAAAAAAAAGGGTTCAAAGGAAAAGATAGTTTCTATTTTAATTAAGTGAAAGAGAATCTCCTTAGCCCCATTCCCACACCTGGTCCTAAGAAGAATGAGGGGCTCTTTGCAGATCTATTTACGCCCCTATCCAAACACCTCCCAATGAAGATGAAAACTCTAAAATAAAAACTCTTTGGAAGCATTCTCTCAAAAATGTTGGCTGGAGATGAAAATAAGAACTTTTAAAGCCTAAACAGGAAAGACAAATACATCACTGAACTCTTGGGTACCTAAGTGGCTAAAAACAGAGACCAGACCCACACTCCAACCTCCCCCCTCCAGTGGTTAGCCAAGGATACTCTGTAAAACCACTTTTAAACTAAGAGGGCTGGGGCACTGACTCTTGTGCTAGTTGCAAAGAGAAAACATTTCACAGCTGCTCTCAAATTCATTTGGTCACTTAACCTGAGTCTCAGATATTTGTTTATTTCTATACCCAGGGGCATTTGGGAGGGAGACTTTTTTAGGCAGTTGGGTTTCCTGGGGATGAAGTGCCCAATTTTCTGGGACTATTAAGCATGAAACATCCCCAAACCAATATTTCTAGCTGTTCCTAGGGCACTATCTAGCTTGGGGAAAAGGAGTGAGATCTACTTTTGTGGCAAACACCTCCCTGCCCTTCCCACAAACTTCTCCACCCTTTTTATAGTTTTATAGTTCAGTTAAATCCCTCACCATGATAGTACAACTACTTAAAGCTGGTCCCAGCCATGAATCAGAGTGCCCTGGGAGGGGGTTAGGCTATGGAGAGAACTGTCCAGGGTGCCAATATTTTTTTCATTTCCAAATTCACAAAGAATCTCACTGTTCAGGCAGCAGCCTACACCTTCTAAGGCCTTTATTTAGGTAAATGTGCTATTTCCCAAGACTGGGTCAGGACAAATACCATTCCAGGTTCAAATATGAGAGGTAGAATCAGGGCACGGCAGGGTGACCTGGGCTCTAGTCCTGAGTTACTAAGTAACTGAGCAGCCAGCTCTATGCAACCCCAGGTGATAGATCTGAGTTTTTCCATCCGTAAAATAAATAAATTGGTGATCTCTAATTCCTTCTAGCTCTGCAAATGTTTTACATACACAATGTGTCCAGTATTAAATCGTGTGTGTGTATGTGTGCGTGTGTGTGCGCGTGCTAAATGAGGTATGAAAACACGGACTCTTACCTCTTTATATGAGATCCACTCATATGGTTGATCGGGTTTCCGAGAGCCTAAACAAGGGCCATTATCTAAAAATAATTTTTTAAAAGGAAGACATTTTAAAACAAAATATTATCCTTAGATTTGCATTATTACCCGGTAGTTTGGTTTAGATCTGGGCTTCATTATTGTTTTAAGGAAATAACAAATAACTGATAAATTATTCCCAAGCTCTGCTTGGTTGAGTCATGTTCAGTGTTTTAGTGAATATTCACAAAAGATAGAGATTACCGTAGGTATTTCTTTAGTTTCATGATTTATTCAACTTCATAAAAGCTTGCAGAGAGAAAAAGTCTTAGTGGCCAAGAGTTTAGGTTCTTAACAGGAAGCGGAAAGTCTTGGTAACAGGAAGAGGAAAAAGACAAAAAATAAGGTTAAGGAAATGCAAGTAGGCCCTCAGAGGCAAAGGTAAGGAGACCTTGGGTCCCTTCTCTAGTTGTGCTATCTAGATCTGGTAAACTAGGAAAAAAGTTAGTTTTGGAGACTGGTGGTGTTGGCAAGAAGTAAGTTCATAACAAATTCACACTAAGGAAGGGAGTGATAACACATATAATCCAAAAACCATTTCTCCTTGATTTTGGAATGGTGGCGATTTTTGCCAGTTAGGTTAATAAATTTCATTTGTATCATCTTGCAACACATTGATGATTGAAGAAGTTTGTTGCAGAAACAGGCAAAGTCGAAGTTTAAATTTTTTTGGACATGTACCTCACATTCAGATAACTAACCAAAAGCTGCCCACATGTACTATGGGACTTTTTGCAATTTGGGTGAGTCATTACACCTCCTAGGCCTTGGTTTCCTTTTGAGAGCAAGCACTCACTGCCTTTTGTCTTTTTCTGTGTCCCTCATACTTAGCACAGGGTCTTGCTTAATAAATCCTAAGTGAATGAGGGGGTTGGCCTGGCAAAGTTTCTAAATGTGCCATCCAACGAGCCTATGAACTTGAACTCTGTGTTATGTTAACTCTCTACAGTTCTGCCAGCCCCTTCTCAGTCTTGGCCACAAGAGTTAAGTTAAAAGCAACAGAAGGACATCTGTCAGTAGTGGATAGCACACAGAAAGTTTGTGTGCATTTCCAGATAGTCAACTGTGGTGTATCCCAGAACATCAATGAGGCTTTGAGGGCATACTAGAATGTATAATAAAAAAATTCCCTAGGCTGGCAATCAAGAGACCTGGACTCTCGCCTTGGCTCTGTTACCAATGGGAGGGAAGATACTGGAAAACTCACTTAATTGTTTTATGCCCCAGCTTCCTCATCTGTAAAACAGAGCTGGAGTAGATGATGGCCAATCCCTTTGCTTCACAACTTTCTCACAAATGTGAATTTGGATATTTTAATGCAAGACAAGGGAGGGGCCAGGGCAGGAATGGTATCTCTAATCATCAATCATGAGGAAACCTTCCCATTGTATTAGAGTCCTGGCATGTGCCAGAAGGGATGCCTCCTACAAACACAGATCCACATGTCAGAGATGGGAAAATGCAGATCTCTGTCTGTTCTCTTCCTTCTTTTAGACTCTAGTCTGCTATCCTTTAAACAAGTATTCTGAGACCTTTTTCGTATGCAGAAGGAAACAAGAATACCCTCTAGCTTCACTACATCCACAAGGTTAAGCTCCTTGAGGGCAGGAACATTTTCACTTTTGCCTTGTATTCCAAGTAGCTAGCATAATCCCCGCACATAGTAGGTACTTAAAAATGGATCTTGAATAAATGGTTTTTCCTGCTGTCCAGTCTGTCTCTAGTAAACAGTATCATGAGCTTCTCTGAGTAAATTAATTTTCATGTTAGCCCATGAAAAGCATACTTAGAAAGCAAAGTTAGCTACAAGAAAACATGGTTATCTATACCCATGTTCCCCTCCATTTAGCATAGACAACTGAGATTCAATGGGACCTCAATACTCCAGTCAAGTCCAGAGTTGGATGGCAAGAATACACATTGCTTGAACTCTAGTCTGCTGTCCCTTATTTATACTTTCAAAGACTCCCACATCCTGGTAAGGAATCATTTTAATCCAAAAGCTCTTCCACAGAGAGGGCCTGCTGCTGCAGTGCAAAGGAAGTATTCTCAATCTTTACAAATTCACTTTCTCCAGTAATGAAGCTATTCATGGGCTAAGTCCATAAATAAAAATAGAGATGAGAATTTCATTTTCACATCCAAGTAGATATTTGAACTCAGGTCTATGTTAGACCCCAAAGTTTACCTCCTGAACTTTAAGCTTGCAAAAGGTAACAAAACTTTGCTAGTCAAGGAAAAGAACCAAGTTATATGTTCTCTCTTCTTAAAAAGAAGATTTGGAACAGAAATGTAGAAATTTCATAATTTCTAAAGTCATCTGTAGCCTTGGTTTTTTTATATGGATGTATAAAGGAAGACATTTTAAGGAAAAATGAAAAATATTCAGTACTTATATTTTTATCACCCTATTCTGATTTCAAGATGCTGAGGAACATAAAAGTGAACAACTTGGCTTGTTACCCCAAAATATTATATTTGGTTAATTTAGAAATATGAAGGTTTAAAAAAGGGAAATGGGGGGATACTATCTTTGGGATGGAAGAAATATATTTTCTTCAGCCTGCCCTTCCACTGGACCATCCATCTAGGTTCAAGGTATGATAGAAAGAATCCTGAATATGGAGCCTAGAGACCTGAGCCTGAATCCCAGTTCCAGTACTTACTAGTGAGGACCTCGATGAATCCCCTACAAAGCCTCAATTATCTGCACTGTAAAATAGGAATAGTACTTTTACCACCTATCTCACAGGGTTATTATAGGGGAAAGTGCTTTGTTAACAATAAATATTCATTATTATTTTTAGTGCTCTTCTCCCGTTATGGAAATGGGACATAAAAAAAGCATAAGCTGACACAGTACACCTCAAGACTTTCTCCCAACTGGGGGACAGGAAGAGAAAGAGATATCGGAGCACCAAGAAACCAAGAAAAAACCCTATTGGGGCTCTTTATATGAAAGTACAGAATGAGATTCAAAGATGGCATGGTTTTTACTTTCCTAAATAGATTACATTTGAGGGAAAGGGAGAGAAAAATAAAATACTAATATTTTATAGTTATAACAATAAGATATCTCCATCTCAAATGTTCAAACGGACTCTTTGTACCTGACCTGTGGTAGTGCCTTCGGAGTTCATATTGGACTGGTCAGCCTCAGCAGACACACTGTACCTTGACCCCACCATCATGATGCCATTGGCCCTCTTCAAGCACGAAGGAGGAACAATAATGAATAATAATGATAGTAGCTAACAATAATAATAGCTAATACACGGCTCTGAGGTTTGCAAATTGCTTTACGTGTTACCTCATTTCATCAAATAGTAGAGGAGATAACAAAATGAAATATGAGCTTACTAGCTGAGGGATTTCTCTAGAAGTGAGGGGACAACAGCATCATCACTGCCATGGTGTCATCGGTAGAATGGACCCCAGCATCTGTCACAGTGTCCTGCCGGTGCCCAAGCAGAGTAAGTGGGGTGGGGCAAATGAAGGGGAGACAGGGGCTGATTTTCTACCAATCACTAAAAGCTTCATGACAACACGGATCTGTCACAAAAATTCAACAGAACTGCTTACTTGACACCTGTACACCCCTCTGGAAGGTTTCATACAATGTTGTTACATCATCATAGATAAACGACAACAGCTCATCACTGTCAAGCAGTGCGGATCTCCTTGCACCGTCAGTCCCCTGGTAAAAAGACAGAAGAGAAGGTGAATGGATGAGGGGAAAAGGAGAAAGAGAAAAAAATATATATCCTAACAAAGAAGTTGCCTAGTTCCCTATTCAAAGAAGATGCTTAATAAATATTTATTTCAAGGAAAGAAATTAAAGATTTTCTTTCTTAATAAAATAATTGATTAACTTCACTCAGAAGTGAACAATTATGAAGAGTGATGCCGAACTCGGGCTCCCTAGTACGTGACTCAGCAGAACCACCTGGTACAGGAAACAATCCTAAAGAGAGGGACTTTGCTTACCTCCATGAACTAATCTTAGCCCTGCCAGGAAAGGCCAAAAAATGACATAAATCAGCAGGGCAGCAGGGTGGGGGAGTGGAAAGCAGGCTGGATTTAGAGTTAGGAGGATCTGGGTTCATGTCACTGTGGGATTCATTCTTGGTGGCTAGTCACCTAATCCCCTTACGCCTCAGCATCCTCATCTGTAAAATGGGGGATGATAACGGTACCTACCTAACAAGGTTGCTATGAGGATTAAATGAGATAATGATAAATAAGATAAGTGCTTTGGAAACCTTAAAGCACTTCATTGATGTTAGTTCTGGGGATTATTGAGGAGTGAGTCTTCTCCAGGCCAAGACTGAAAATTTCCGAACATTGTAGAGATAACTAATACTAATCTCTTTACCTATATCTTTTACAGAATCAGCCCTTCTTTAATGCTAAAAGGGTATATAGTCAACATTTAAAATTAGCAACTGATTTAAGTTCCTTCTAAATTGTAGGGGGCTTTTGAGGGGGACTGGAGAAGAACTTAAAATATCCTAAATTAGGAGAATAAAACATTCACAAATTACTGGCAATAACAATACAGAGACACTAAATGGCCTAGGAAGAGTTACATGTTCCGTGAAAATGTGACAATCCCTCCCTATTCATATACATACTACCTTGCAGGAAAAAAATCCCTGAGTCCTAAAGTTAACAAAAGATATGTGTGTGTGTGTGTGTGTGTGTGTGTGTGTGTGTATTTGTCTGTCTGTCCGTCTGTCTATTTATATCCCCTAACAACAAATGCTGGGTCAAGAACATATAACCTGGAGCTGTCCCATTGCTTGATCTGTACCTTCAACTCTTATAGTATGAAACACAAGGTTCAATTTAAATTGGGGTGTAGTAGGGGGCTATAAACCCATCCTAGGACTGGTGGAGTGGGAAAAAAACCCATCGAATCTGGAGTCAAAAGAATTGGGTTCAAATCCTAGTCTTTTTGTTTGCAACCTGTATAACCTTGGGAAGGTCACTTAATCTAGGCTTCAGTTTTCTCATCTTTAGAAAGTCAGAAGACCTGAGTTCAAATTTGGCCTCAGACATGTACTACCTGTGTGACCATGGTCAATTCACTTAACCTCTGTTTCAATTTCCTCATCTATAAAATGAGGACAATAACAGCATCTACCTCATAGGATTGTTGTGAGGCTCAAACTAGATAATATTTGCTAAGTGCTTAGTACTATGTTTCACTCTGTCCCTTTCCTCATTTGTAAAGGGAGCAAGTTAGCCTGGATAACTTCTAGGGTCCCTTTTATCTTGAACACTTTAAGAATATAAAGAGAGGATGTCAGTGTCTACAGGAAGAATACAGTAAATTTAAATTATTCTAACTTTAAGGATTTTCTTAGTTTTATTTCAACAGGGTGCATGTGATTTAGCTTTAAAGTATTTAAAGACTATGTGGACATCCCTTTAAAACTTCCTTCTCCCTTGAGGATAAAGACTATTACATATGCTTAAAAAGGGTGGTCTTTATGGTACTTGCACTAAGAGACAGAAAAAATAACCTTTTCTCATCTCAGCAGTAATCTGGCTTTCCTCTCTTCCTCCCTCCTCACATTTTTTTTCTTTTTAAATCAAATTTTCAAATAGACGAAAGTCACCCTGGCATTGCAGATTTTAGCTGACAATACAGATCATATGAATACAGAGAGGCAGTATGTAACAGCGGGGACTTTTGAAATTCGAGGAGCTGGGTTCAAATGATGCCTCTTTCACTTCTGCCTCTGTGAGGGGATGGGATCATACGGGATCAGGGTCCCTTTCAGCCTTAAATCTATGAACCCATGAATAAAGTTCAGTTTTTGTTCTCCATGCTACTGCTTTTAAGAAGTCTATGATGGGGGCGGCTAGGTGGCGCAGTGAATAGAGCGCCGGCCCTGGAGTCAGAAGGACCTGAGTTCGGAGCCGGCCTCAGACACTTAATCCACACAAACAAAAACCTAGCGGTGTAACCTGGGGCAAGTTACTTAACCCCAATTGCCCTAAAGGGGCGGCTAGGTGGCGCAGTGAGTAAGAGCGCAGGCCTCGGAGTTGGGATGACCTGAGATCAGATCCGGCCTCAGAAAATGAGCACCCACACATAAATAATGACTAGCCGTGTAACCTTGAGCAAGTTACTTAACCCCAATTGCTTTAAAAAAAAAAAAAAGAAGTCTATGATGGGAGTGGGTAGGGAATAAATACTTGTTGATTGAAAACAAATTAACTTTCAAAAACCTATGGGGCATCTTTTTCTACCTTCTTTCTTCATTAAGGCCAGTTAGGCATAGAATCATAGTATTTAGATCCAGAAAAGATGATCATTTAATCCAATCCCTTTCATTATATAATGAAGGAGATGAAGTCACCACATCACAGCTGAGGCTTTCAAAGAGGACCTGACTTTTGTGAAGGGCTCTATGACTTCTCTCTACTCAGGTTTATCTTCTGTTCATCTGTGTCTGGAAATGGATCAGTTCTAAAGAATCCTCAAGAGGAGTAGATTTAGGGTCTAGAACTAGGGTTCTCAATCTAAGAACTTTTAAAAAATAAATTTTTATAACTCTTTCAATACAATTGGCTTCTTCTGTAATCATACATATTTTATTTTATGCATTTAAAAAATCATTCTGAAGAGTTCATGAACTTTACCCAACTGTCAAACAGGTCTAAGAAACAAGAAAGAATAAGGACCTCTGAACCAGAGGACGCTATTTTATTCAAGGGGACCTCATCTGCAGAGGGCTTCTATGTGGGAAGAACTTCCTGTGTAATTTCAAAATAAATCATGCATGCTAGAGACTGAAAGGTACATTCTGTTAATGACCAAGCCAGAGGTCATTTTTCATGGGGGAATGATTTATCATTACACAACCAAACAATATGCAAGAGTTTCTAGACAAAGAAGCAAATTCTGTTCCTGATAAGAAATCCTGATCTTCAAGGGAACAGGTGAAACTCGGTGAAAGGGCTCTTTGAGAGTTATTTTGCTATGAGGTGATCTCGACCGTGCCAAAGACAGAACAGAAAAAGCCAGCAGCGTCATACTTGGAAAGTTTTGCTCCCTTGTGAGAGGTGATGATAAACTACCATTTCCAATAAAATTCAGTTGTCACCTCTCTCTCCTTAAATTCAAATTCTGTGACTTAGGATATGGCCCGAGCCTTATATGTTGGTAAAAAGGTTAAAGTATGGAAACCTTCTGTAATCCTTGAAGGTCACAGAAATTTATATGTGGCACAGACCAGAATGACTAGTCTGCACAACCAGAACTAGTTACAAACTGAAGACAGGTCTAAGGAGTAACCAATCAGGTGCATTTGGCTAATTTTATTTTATAGCATTATTTCATGCCTACCTTCTTCGAAACTGACAAAATGACTTCAGTAGAAAAGTACAATCAGGAAGAGTTCCCTGACCTATTCCTAGGACTCCTCTCCCATGACACATTCAACCAATTCCATTGGTCCTTATGGGTACCACATACACAAATAAATCACATCTTCACATAGCTAACCAAGAGCTTTCTTTGCTGGTCATAAAGGCATCTCAGAATAGATTTCCTTAATGAAAGCTAACATTATATAACATATATTAAGGTTTGAAAAATGCTTTAAATAAGTTGACTTATTTGATACCTTGGATGGAACCTGCTGTTATGCCTATTTTACAGATGAAGAAACTGAGGCCAACAGAGGATAAGTGACTTGGCTAGGGCCACACTTTAGACTCAACTCCTGACTCCAAATCCAGTGCTGTATCCACTATGATAGCTAGCTGCCTCTAATTTCCTTCCACCCAACTGAAATTTCAATACTACATGGTACAATGATTTGGCATTAAGAGAATTTTGACTCAAATTCTGGTACTTGGAACCTACAGAAGTAACTTTGGGCAAATCACTTCACCTCTCTGGGCTATAAAATGAGGAGGTTAGGCTAGATGACCTCTGAGGTTCCTACTAGCTCCAGACCTGTGGTCTCATGATCTCCCTCCTCCTACAGAATTCCCATTTCCAAAAAGACCACAGCAATACCCCTCCAGCACAGCAAGCAGAGTCCTAGGGGTGAGTGGCATAACCCCTTATCTCTGCTCTTTATTCTGTGTATCTTAAAGGCTGCCAAAACCCACTTTAGAATACAGAACCATACCACTATGGAGTGGGAAGGGGCCTTGAGAAGATGAATTCCAGACCTAGGAGATTCAACTTATGACTAACAATAGTCCCTCTCATGTACCTCCTACATTCGTCTCTCTCATACACTGGGCATCATCATTTCTCACTGAAATGTTTCCTGAGTGATGACAGTAACGATGCTTTTAAAATACAGATGTTCTTTGGATGTGGCTGGTAAAGCGGACCCCAGAAGCATTTATTGGGATCATAAAATCATAGATTGGGAACTAAAAAGAGACCGTGAAGATCTTCTGGTGCAACATTCTCATGAACTGATCAGGAACTGAGGCCAACAGTTTAGAACTTGCTGAAGGTCACCCAGTTATTAAATCTTACCATGAAACAAACATAAGACATAATGAATTAATCTCAGAGAGCAACCATAATTCTGAAATATGACTTACAGCCTTTCTCTTCCTGTTTTTGGACCAGACCTATGATCATATCACAGCCTAATACATGGCATCACTCCAAATCAATCATTTTCTTACCATGGAAGTCAGAAGAAATGAGAAGGATAGAAAGAGGGGAAGGACATAACAGTTACATTTAGTACCATATGCATTCTTCAAGCCAACTTATATTTGTAACTTAACTCTAAGATCCCCCAAAAGTCAGAGAGCTACAGCACTAAAACCACTAAGGCTAAACAACTTCAAGTCACTTAGGATTCTATCACTTTGCCAATAGGGGGAAGAAAGAAAGGCAAGTTGTCAACAAAGTTGATGTGTTGACTTGCTTTTGCTCGTTTCAAGGCAGCATTCAATGAAGGGGAAGGGAGAAGGGGGAAAGAATTTGGAAACTAACATTGATTATTTTTTTTAAAAGAGGAAAGAGTAACAATACAACAAAAAAGGGAAAAATCCTCATCAGATGACATGTCTGCCAAGTCTTTTCAGGTTGCTAGGATTTGCCATAGCTCACATTTTGCTGGCATAGCCCAAGAACCCAGAAATACCTCTACATTATAGGTATCTGAAGAAAAAAAAACCCCAAACTTGTAGTCAGGACTCCAGTGGAAAAATCCCTTAAATATTAAATGTCTTAGAAGACTGGGTTTCTACCTTTACTGGTCCTGACTCAATCTTTGGTTTCCCAACTCTCTCTGCCTTCAGGGTCTTTGAAGATCTCTCTATTTGTTTTCCACCTATAGTCCCAAAGAATGACCCAATTCATATGTCCAAGCTCTTGCTTTCAAAGGTAACAGATGAAGCATTTCTAATGATACATCTGTTCTTCCTCTTCCCTATAGACTACTCTATCAGGGTAAGGCAATGTACCCTCTTCACCCCCAATCATCCCTGCCCATCCATGGAGTTTTGGCACAACAAAACCCAGAGACCCATGCATATGCCAGACCAAGGATCTGAACTCATTCCGAGCATACTTGCTCCTGATAATAGGACAGGAACTGTAAATTTTCCTCCCCTCGCCAGGACATTGGTCTAAGGTTGAGATTTACTTTGGGGGCAGAAGCTGTTAAATCGGTCATTTTTTTGCCCTTTGCACATTTTATTTAGTTTAGACTGTTTAGACTGTTTTCTAAAGTCAATTTAGAGAGGGTGACTCAACTGCTAGCACAGCAGAGTGGAAAGGACACTAGAATTGGTGTCAAAGACCTAGGTCCAAACCCTGTCCTAGACTTTACTTCTCATGTAATCTTAGGCAACTCTTTCATCTTTCATACCTTTGACCTTTGGTTCCCTAATCTATAAAATGGGAGGGTTGGGTTAGATGACCCTTCCAGCTCTTAATCTATAACTTTATGATGCATTTGCTATTTGTGTACAGGTATATTTGATACAGCATGTGTTTCTGAAAAGCTGCATCAACTGAGTTTGTCTAAAATCAGTCCTAACCTTCCCTTCTCCCCTAAATTTATACTGTGAATTCAGAAATACTTCTTTTCCTACTTTGGCTTTTGAAGTAGAACCCCACGGTGAATCCTTTTGTAATCCAAACAAACAGCTCTTAATTTCTTGTTTTTACAGATTCCTAGGCCCTAAAGTCAGCTTTGGGGTCAGTCCTAGATTTCAAGGGCAGGAAATATTTCTCTTCCTACTAATGTCAAATCTGTCATTTACTCTATAGTTATGCATTGTGCATCTTCCCAGACAGGTTTTATAATACACTATTTAAAAAGGCATTCCAGAAGGTTTCCACTGAGTTTCAGTTTAAATAGTTAAGAAGTCAACTCGGTAAGATTTTGAAAAATCCTGTCATTAATATTTAAAAGTTCTCCTAAATGGATTAAAGTACTTAACTTTACATTTGTGATAAATATTTATATACACATATATTTTAAACAAGTTGATCCCTTGCCAGACTTTTCTTTAAAGTAAAAAATAGCTCCCACTCTGTAGAAATATAGGCTCCCTTATTCCTTCAGATGGGTTAATTTCTCTTTCATAAAAGATTCTCAGAAATGTGTTCAATTTAACATCTGTTAAGTCCTTAACATTTATTAAGTAACTAATATCTATTAAGTACCTAACATTTATTTTGTACTAACATTTATTAAGTACCTAATATTTCTTAAGTACACTCAGTGAATCACTAGAGAGAGGGAGGCCTAGCACACTCTTCTTCCATGATCTTTTTTCCTTTCCATTCTTATCCCACCCTAAGCTCAGGCTCTGGTTCCCTGGTATCTGAACTATTCTCGACAGGGGTTTTTGTTGTCACCATCAGGAAGGCAGATCAAATCATCCACTGGGGGGCTGAGAAGATAAAACTATTGCCAATGAGTTGCCATAGTAAAAGTGAGAATAGCCCTAGCCCTTCAGACACAAGACCCAGGTTCTCACCTTCCTAACCTGTGTGAACTTGTGCAAGTCTCTCCACTTAGAGAAACTGGACTCTTAAGAAGCAATTCTTAGACTAAGGTCAATGGGTAAAATTTTCAGGGAGGGGCCTAGGAACTTGGATGAGAAAAAAAAAATTTACATCTTTATTTTCACCAACCCTTGGCTTCCTTGGTAATTCTGTGTATTTCATTTTATGCATCTAAAAACACAATTCTAAGAAATGGTCCAAAGGCCTCACCCATCTGGCAAAGGAGTCCTGAACACAAGAAATGTTAAGAACCCCTGCACTAGAAAAATCTTCAAAGTCCCTTTTATTTAAATTCAGATCCTATTATCTGAACCTCAACCAGGGCAGGATACTAGCCTCTTTCCTATACCAAAGTTGCCTGAAGCCAGACTATATAAAGCAGAGTAGAAACACTGGGCCAGAAATAGTGAATTTGGACCTCCTGTTGTCCTACTGCATTACTGGGAGTGCAAGCAAAAGAGCCAGGAGGAAAGAATAGTGTCATTCTGAGGGGCTGGTTACCTAGGTGGCTTTCCCTGGGAGTCCATGCTAGAAAGAGTGTCTCTGGAGTACCTGGGCCAGAGGTTCCAGGGCATTCAAATCTTTTCTGGTCTTCTGGTCTATTTATACTCCCATCAGTACAATGGCACAGGCTCTAGGAAGAGTCTTGCTTGCCCCATCAGCCGCTGACCCCAATAGAGAAGATGAATAATTAAGGGTTGGCTGGTGCTTTTCCTGGAGTCTGTCTGGCACAAAGAGGCATTGAATTGCACTTGGGAGGGAGGAAGACCCGGGCATTGAATCCCTCTTTGGCTTACTAGCTATGTGACCTTGGGCAAGACCCTCTCAGTTTCTCCATCTGCAAAATAAGGAGGTTGGGCTTGATGGCCTCTTACATCCCTCCATCCATGTTTGCCCTAAGTCTATGACTTATGAAAGAGGAAGTACAGTACCTATACCTGAGGAAATGTAGGAATTGGGGTTTACAAAACATTTCTAAGTGGTCTTTCAATGTCACTAGTTTGTCTCCTCTATCACCACCTGCCCTACATTAATCAAAACTCCTTCCCTTCTCTATGCACGGTCCCCCCTGACCTTGAAGTTCTTCAAACTGCTTCACTCTGTCACATAGGCCCATTCTAAACCATCCCTGCTATGTGTACACCATTCAATATCCCACTGACCCTAAGACTAGCTGTGGGGACTGTGTGTTTTGTGCACCAATCACACAAATTCAAAGCTTGGGGATGGTGTTCTTTATAAGCCTGCACCACACTCTATGTATGCTCACATTTTGGAAGCATAGGATCTGGACAGCAAAACAAGCCACTGTCAATGTTTGGCCCTCCTCCAAGTTCCTTGGGTTTCCTTCTCTGCAGCGGGGTCTCCCCCTGTGGAAGTCACACAACTCTGCTATGCAAGATGAGCTGTGCCCACAAACTGGTTTTACACATTAGACAACACAAGCTTATAACAGAAACAAGGTCAAGCCACAAGTTTGAACAAAGGGTGCTTAGTCAAGATCAGCTGGCCTGCTCTCAGGTTATTAGTATCATGCCATTAAACCTGAGCCTCCTGGACTGGGAGCCTCATAGGGAGAACAACTTTACTTAACCTGATCACTACCCCATATCAACTTTCCCGAAAGTTTTGAACCTCTGGACAAGTTTTCTACCTGGCAATCTCTTTGCCTAGGATATTTAAAAGTCATGGATTTTCAACCAAGTCCTTACAACTCCAGCAACTGTTTCAAGAATTTCTTTCCTCTCTACCTCAAATATTTATCTTGCAAAAATGTCACCTTGATGCCTTATCTACAGCCTCCCCACTACCTAAGCTACTCAGCCATCTCTACTAAGAATCCACTGTTAGGCCACCTATGCTCACTGGGTCATTGATCCTCTAAATGTGGTATCTGTTCAACAATCAGATGAGATGATAGACTACTGGAGCAAATTAATCCTATCCATATTGGCAGTCTTTCTAGAAATTTTGCTAAAAAGACAAAAATTTGAGCAAAAAGGAAGGATGATTAACAGGTTCAGCTTGGAAAGAGAAAGCTTCATTATGTGACCACAGGTAGCAAGAAATATGTCATAGGAAACACTGCTATTGGTTCTTTCAATGCTCACGATGAGCACAGGAAAGGGAACAATCATGAAGAAATTTGCAGTGTAAGTTGCACAAACATGTTAGAAGGTGAAGTAGAGAAATTGTACAAGTGTAATGGAAATGCAAATTTAAAGATCTTCCCTGCCCCTAGCTTAAGTGCACCTGGAGCCTGTGGGGGGAGGCTTGTTTTTCAGGAAAGCCCACACCTTGATACTTTGTGATGGGGCAGTGGGTCTAGAAGGTTGTTACATTCTCTGAGCCAGGAGAACTCTATATAAACCCTGATGGGAGGCTTTGCTTTGGGGCTCACTTTGAGAAGTGTTGTGTGATTTGACCATCAGATGAGACTCTGGGCAGCTGTTGAGAGCCCCCCGGCTTTGAAAACCCAGATGTTGATGCTTCCTTCTCTAGTAACTGTGATTTTGGTATTGATAATGGTTGGACAGTTTGGAAGCCTGTCTGTTTGATCTGTCTGTATACTTTGGAGTTCGGAGTGCTGACCTTTCCCCCATGAACTAGGTATTATATGTTTGATTGATTAAAGTGAGCTTGTTAACTGATTTTGAATTGCTTTCCTTCACTAAAGCATATCTAAGAACCTGTGTTGGCAGCCACTCTGGGGATGCTGGGGTGCTTGCTGCTACAATGAGTGAACTCACAGCGCTCTCCAAACTAATTCTGTGTACAACTTGATACTTGGTGACTTTAATGCTGAAGTGGGTAGAGAGTAGGGCAGTGAAATATATGACTCAAAGTTAAGAAAGGAATGAAAAAGGTCAAAGGCTTTAGACTATGTCGAAGCCTCACATCCATATATCATATCTCCTAAGAAGACAGCTAGAAGGTGCAAGAACAAAGTATTCTCCCCAAGTTAACTGACAGAAAACAACTGATAGGAAGGTCACCACCAATGAGGCAGAGCAAAGGCAGCATTAGCACAAATTATCAGAAAGGATAAAGATCAGCTGGCATAGTGCGCAGTTATATGCTGACCTGTTCAAATAGTCTATTGGTCTATTAGTCTAAGTAAAGTCATTGATTCTGCTGGTTAAAATTCTCAGAAAAGGGATGGCTTAAGAAAAGCTTTGTGCCATAGAGAGAAGATCAAAAGAGCCCATAGACAGACTTAGCTCCTTAAATATTTACCTGCCAAACAGAAGTAGCTGGCAAAAACAACATGAGTTTAGGAAGCAAATTCATCTACAAAACACTGAAGGTTATACACAGTACCACCACACAGAATCAGTGAATGAGAGAGAGAGAGAGAGAGAGAGAGAGAGAGAGAGAGGGAGAGGGAGAGGGAGAGAGGGAGAGAGAGGGAGAGAGAGGGGGAAGGAGAGAGAGAGAGAGAGACAGAGAGAGAGAGAGAGAGACAGAGAAAGAGAGAGAGAGACAGAGGAGGGGAGGAAGAGAGAGACGGAGAGAGAGACAGCATCATACTCTGTATGAGTACTGCCAATATGCATATATACATAGATTTGTACATATATAGGCAGCAAAGGATACATACATACATACACACACACACACACACACACACACACACACACACACACACACAGAGCATAGATAGAAGGGAACCTGAGAAGGAAGTTTTTTTTGCAGTATTCTCCTGGTTCTGCCCCCTGAGGCCAAAGAGAACAAGAGTATTTCCTTTGTATACTGATGGCTCTTCAAGCACTTGAAGATGTGTGTGTGTGTGTGTGTGTGTGTGTGTGTGTGTGTGTATTTATACATGCATACACACACACTCACATATAAGCAGGAGATATACCTTGGAGATATTGTAGATTCGTTTCCAGATCACACAATAGAGTGAATCACATAAATCTTCTGGTTTTCTAGTGCATATAAAAGTTATGTTTACACAATAGTGTAGTCTACTAAGTGTTCAATAAATAGTATTATGTCTAAAAACAATGTATGTATCTTAACTAAAAACACCTTATTCCTTAAAAAAAAAGGGTAAGACTTAGAATGAAAAATGCTATCCATTCCCACAGAAAGAATAGATGGTCTCTGAATACAGACTGAAGCAACTTGTTTTTTTTTTTAAACTTTATTTTTCTTGAGGGTTTTTTTGTTTGTTTGTTTGTTTTCTTTCACAACATGACTATTATGGATATATTTTTGTAATAGCAAGCAAATGAGTACTTAGTGCCTTGTTTCAGTTATTCAAGTACTTAGCACCTTGTTTCAGTTCTTCAATTGCCTTTGAGCTCTACCTGTGATTTGAAAGTGGGAGGAATCTGCTGACTCAACAGAAAGGGTGGAATAAGGAGAACCACCATACAGAAGCAGGAGCACAGGGGCGGCTAGGTGGCACAGTGAGTTCCAGCCTCAGTTACTTAGCACCCACACATAAATAACTAGCTGTGTAACCTTGAACAAGTTACTTAACCCCAATTGCTTTAAAAAAAAAAAAAGCAGGAGCATAAACTGGAACAGAGCAGAACTGAGAACACTTGTGGTGGCCCACACTCTGTCTGTTCTGTCCATGTTGATTTGTGTTTGTGCTACTTTGTCAAAAAGAAGGACTCTATCTGTTGATTTGTGTTGATTTCTCAGGCAGAAAGTGAATTGAGATGATAGTGCCGGCAATGTATGTGAATGTTGTTGTAATTCTGCTAAGCTTGATGTGTATAGATATTGTTGTGGCTCTGTTAAGTTTTCTCTTCCTAGGAACAGAGACTTTGAAGGGTTTGAGGTGGATTGGTCACCATGAGCTTCAATATGGAACAGGAGCTGGATATGGAGCTGGATGAAGAGCTGAGAGCTGCCTACCTGTGAATACAGGTGATGGTTAGGTGAATTCAGGCAAGAGCTAGGAGCATGGAAGAGGAACCACAGAATCTGGGAGTCAGCCTCGATCCAAGATGAAAAGACCTTTCCTTGGGTTCTTAGTGTTGATTGACAAGATCATGATTTACTGTGACCTAGGGGTAGGAGAACTTTGTACTTTGTACCCCTTAAGGATGATTGAGTTAAGGATGATCGGAAGCTAATCTCCAATCAAGAAGAAAGAAGATTTTCTGACTGATGAGATTAAAACAAAGTGACCTAGGGGTGGGAGACCTTTGTACTTTGTATCCTGAATGATATCTTTTGTTTAAAACTATGTGGCCACTTTAGTAGGTAGTTGTGAATGTTGAACTTTGGTTCTTGTTTTGGTTTCTTGTTGAACTTTGTTGAACTATGCTTGTTTTATTTAAATTAAAAAAAAAAAAGAGTTGAGTTCCATAGGGATATCATACTCAGACCAGGATCTTATCTTATCTGGTTTGTTCACTGGTTTTTTGCTTAGCTTTGAGGGCCACCTGAGGTCGAAAATTCACAGCTTTTACCCTCCAGGATGGCTCTGTTCTTCTATTATTTGTACAAGGGGTCTTATAATCCTAGCCATTCTTGGCTGATCTTAACAGTTTCATCCCTTTGTGTTTAAAATCAGTCTCAATATAACAATCCAAGTATTAAATATTGTTAAATCTTGATGTGGAGATGGAAGAGAAGACAGGTGGGATGCAGTATACAGAGCTGAAGCCCAAATACTCTGTACCTAATACAGAAATCAGAGCTGATTTCCTCCATCCTTCCCCTCCAATGTTTGGGCAGCTTTGAAAGCAGGAAGACAATATGTATAACAGAGAGATCTGGCTGTAGAATCAGAAACATCTTAAAACACATTACTGACTATAGAGCCCTGGGAAAGGGACCCTGGTGGCAGGAGAGCTAAAAAAAGGATAAAACCAAGGTCCCAGTTTTGATGAAAGGGTAGTTTCCATGGCAAGGAGAGAGGACCAGCATTTCTGAGCATTTACAACATGATAAAAATCCTGCTTAAGATAGATGGGCCCACAACATAACAAGATCAACTTCTGTTGTAGCTAGAACCCAGGTGGGAGATATGCTCCCCTGGCAGGTTCTGTTTTTAACCCAGAATCCCACTGAAGGGGGGGAAAGGGCTCCTAAGTGACAGGGAAAGTTGAGAGAGGCATTTGTGCAGCAGCATGGGTTTTGGAAAAGGGCTTGGGTTCAAGTACTGGTTTTGCCTTTATTAGACAGTTAGGTGGCACAGTAGATAGAGCAGGGGGTCTGAAGTCAAGAAGAGCTGAGTTCAAATCTAGCCTCAGACACTTACTAAGTATATAACCCTTACTAAGTATATAACCTTACTAAGTATATAACCCTTACTAAGTATATAACCCTTAACTTAAGTTAAGTCACTTAACTTCCCTAAGGCTCAATTTCCTAGACTGAATGTGGATTATAGCAGCACCCACCTGCCAGGGCTACTGTGAGGCTCAGATAAGGACATCTTTCCAAAGTGGCTATCACATAAAGGGGCTGTACAAACATCCCCTTCCCCTTTCCTTAGAAATTTGCTTATTTCCTTTGTGATGGTCAAGTCCCTTAACCCTTCTGCTCCGCTATGTCCTCTGTAAGTGACCGACCACATAAAGGATCAAAGCCCTGCCACCTTGAAATCTATGACCCTAGGAAGGCTTCCCAAGCCCTGAAAGCTAGACCTAGGACAGGCCCACAAAATTAAAGAGATATAGAGACAGAGATACACAAACATGGAGATAGATATTTTGAGAGATATAGAAATATAGAAAGATATGAATAGAGATATATAGAAATAAAGAGAGATATAAAGAGACAGAGACAGATATGAATAGAGATATAGAAACAGATAGATATGAATAGAGATAAAGAGATAGATATGAAGAGATAGATATGGTTATATAAATAGAGATAGAGATGAATATATATATATATATATATATATAGTTAGAGATATAGAGATATACATAGAGAGCTAGAGATACATAAAGAAATGTATACAGATATAGATACAGGTAGAAGTAGATGGATATAGAAAGGTACAAACAGAGATAAATAGATAGAAATATAGTGATAGAGATATACAGAAATAGATGACTAATCTAGATCTAGATATTTGCCTGCATTTTGGCCCCTGCTACTGGGGATGACAGCTTATACCTCGGCCTTCACTAAATGAGGAACCCGAGATGGGGGCACAAGACCGCCATGGCAGAAGACGGTAGCCTCACCTTGACCCAGAACTCACCTCCACTTCCACCGACTGCATGGAGAGGTCACACGGTGGTTTCAGAGCCTTGGGTCTTGTTGCATACCAGAAAGTTGTGAGCGCAGCAAAAGCGCCGAAGCCCATCAATGTATTTGTTGGGAGAGTGCGCATATATTGTCGGAAGTCCCCAAACTCTGGCATTCGAAAGTATCGAAATAATTCGTGTGCCTGCATTGTCCTGTTGTGGTTGTCCCTTAGGCCAGGTTCTGCAGGGAAAGAAGGAACAAATTCAGTATTTCACAATGTGACTCCATCCATGAGCCCCAATTTCCATTTATAAGGTTGAACTGCCAGACCATCTAAAGGTCCTTTCCAGCTGTAAAAGTCACAGACCAAAATTCAATCAATGACAGGCCCACCAGTCACTGTGATTGCTTCAAATCCCATAATTCAAATGTTTTCCAATTTTCCTACTAGAAATTTTCTACAGTTTTCCTACTAGAGATTAACATTAATATTTTCTTAAGTCTCAAGACAAATGAGAAACAATTTTGATAATTTTATTTCCTCTTGAAAAATTCCTTTTGAGAGCATTAAGGAGATTTTGTACTTAGTAGTTCTTACTCCATGTTCAAACAAGTAGTCTATCTTTGAATCCTGATTCAGATACCTATTAGCTGTGTGGCCTTAGACGAGTCACTTGATTTCCCTCAGCTTCTATTTCCTCATCTGCAAAATGTGGATGTTAATAATACTGCCTACTTCACTGCAGTGTGGTAAAGAAAAGTGAGATAATGTATGGCAAGCATTTTGCAAACCTTAAAGCATTGTTAGCTGCTACTATTATTACTAATAGTTGCTACTATTATTATTCTTACTAATCGAGTCACCCAACATGAGATAGTCCAACTTGATGGTCTATACTGCTATCAGTATAGCCACAGAGAAACCTTAAGTCACCAGTTTGCCTTTATTCTTTTTCATCACATCCTTATAAAGTTTCTCAAATGGCAAAATAAATTGATCTGAATTTCACACACTCTCATGTGAGCACAGGCAAGTATCTCTTCTATTTCCTTTCTTTTCTTTTTTTCCTTTCTTTCTTTTTTTTTTTTTTTGCTTTTTGGAGGAGGCTAGGCAGGGCAATTGGGGTTAAGTGACTTGCCCAAGGTCACAGGGCTAGTAAATATTAAGTGTCCGAGGCCACATTTGAACTCAGGTCCTCCTGACTCCAGGGCTGGTGCTCTATTCACTGCGCCACCTAGTCACCCCATTCTATTTCTTTTCTATTCAAAATGTTTCAGCAGGCGTCCCTTCAATGAATGGGCAAATAATAGTGAAAATTAAAAAACACAGCAGTCCAACCAGACAATTCAACATTCCCTGCTCTCATTCCAGTCTTAACTATTTCTATGCTTAAATTGAAACTCTGCTCCACCCACCAAACTCTGCTGCTACATCTGCCATGAAGTATTCTTTGGTTCTACCAACTGGAAAGTTTTCAAAATTTCCTTGTAGCACTTCATTTGTACCTTTCATTGGCTCTTAATTAGAAGGCAGAATATGATGCTTGTGTCTACATCTTCTCTTCCTGAAGGTCTGATGGGATTGCCCCTCCCTTCTACCAAAAACAAGTGCCTCCCTATTGCCTCTCAAAAAGGAAAAAAAAGACTCCTCTGTTTGACATCTTAGACTCTTAAAACCCAGCCCCTTCCTACTCTTCCAGGCTTCTGGCATTCTACTCCCCTCCTTGAACTCAGGAATTCCTCCACACTGGCCTACTCCTTATTCCACACATACTCTAGTTCTCACCTCCATCTGCCTTTTGCAGGCTGGCTTCCAGGCTTGGAATGCATTCCTTCCTCACTCACTGCCTGTCACCTCTCCAAGACTTAGTTCAATTAACTGCCTTTTCAGGAAGCTTTTCCTCATCCCCTGGCTGCCAGGGTCCCCTTTCCCCAAATTACCATGTAAACATTTAGATGTGTGCATGATTAGACTGGGAGCTCCCTGAGAGCATTTACTGTTTCACGATGGTTTTGTATCTTTAGCGCTTAGCACCTGGCACACAGGAAGCATGGAATAAATACCTGTTGATTAATTATTTTATTTTTATAACCCCTAGCACTGGGCCTAGTAAGGGGAGAAAGTAAGTTCTTCACAAATGGTTAGATGGAGTTGAAGAGACCATAAAATATGTTTGGTAAATTGTCAAAACTTGGCTTCATTTTTATGCTTTGCCTGATCTTAGATGGCATCTAGCAAGTGCCCAGGGAACTGCTAGGGCCTACTACTTTTCATCAACAAGTTAAGCATTTATTATGCCACTGCAGAATACAAAAGTGCGCAACATTGTGTTAATCTGATTGGGATGTCAAGATACACACAGGTAACAGATTAGCAAACAAGCCAATTTGCAATAAAGTACCAAGCTGTAAGATACAAACAATCAGAGAACTTGCCAAAGCATATAACAAAGGTGCTAATTGTATAGTGCTGACAATCAACACATTTGTAATTTAAAGAATTCCTGATGGGGCTACATCCCAAAGTTTCAGTCTACTGTACCAGCAGAAAGAGGCAGAATTAATTAGCACATAACTCGTGTGTTTGTTAGTTTTCTGACCTGCTTCCCCTCCCACCCCATTTGTTTATCATTTTTTTTGCTGCAAGGGATGGGAAAGGGATAAATTTGAAAATGAAGGGGATATTAAAAGCTATCAAAAAATAAAAATAAGCAAATAGTTTGCAATTCCAAAGTTCTTCCCCAGATCTTGACACCTCTCCCCCCAGCTCTGGCTGTTTTCCATTGACTGATGGAAAGCAGAACACTTTAGAGTCTGGATGTTTTAACAGTAGGTAGTTTTCTTTAACAGTCAAGTTACAAGGTAACTTTCTAAACTTGGAAAAAAAGTTATTGGCCTGACCCTGTTTAAACCTAAGTTTACAAAGTCATTTTGCCCCGCAAATGGCATTTGGTTGCTGGAAGCAAATGCGAAACCTAGAGATATCGGAGTATAGTGTTTATTAGGAAGACTAATTCCTGGTTAACAGAAAGCTAATATAATCAAACAGTACCTAGGATCTTTTAACCCCTTTTTTGTTACAACAAACATTCTTTACAAATTTTGGTTGGCTTTCCATGACAAACAATGCAGAGGTAAGCAAATATTTTTTCCTTGAAACCTCTTAAGAAACCACCCCACTTGAACAGCCTCCAGCAGCTGATGTCCAGGGAGAGAACCCAGTGCATATAAGAAGAGAAGGATGAGTGGAGGTTAAAGAATATTGATGTCAGCTCAGCTGGCACTTCCCTGAACCTCCAAGGTCTCTCAGGGCATTAGTCACATGCAGAAGCTCTAGCAGTTGCCCACTAGGCTAAAGGTAACTAGCAGGCAAAATCCATGCTTGACTTCTCAGACGGAGGGAAGAATAAGCTAAAGGCAGAGAAGCAGAAATCACCCCACTGCCCCCCCCCCCAGAGGGTGAGAGATATTGCTAACAAAATTTTCCTTTTGCTCAGCCTCCTTAAAAAAAACGACAATGGGAATTTAAAAAGACAAAAACAAACAGTGATGACAGTAAGCCTTCTTTCTTAGAAGTAATATAAAATATATTGCGTCATGATGAACCCGAAGTCCAATTCTGCCAACTCAGCAGTTTGGTTTTTTTTTTTTTTAAATACCAAGGAAAAGGAATTTTTGAATTACTTGTAGAGAATCAATATCTATTCTCCATTCATTCATTTATTACTCTTTACCATATAAGGAGCAAAACATGCAAAATCAATATCAGGCCTGAGAGGAGTTGGGTACAAATCTTATCTATGATGCTTAGGAGGTAGGTGATGTTAGATGAGTCAGAGAAGTTTGCACTGGATCACTCCTAAGGGTTCTTCCAGTTATAAATCTAGGGTCCCCAGAGCACTGCATGGGGGCAATTAGAAGACCCCTCTAGACCTTGTTCTCTCACTAACTGGGATCAAAGAGTTTGAATCTGACCATCTCTAAAAAGGGTTTTTTTTTAGCTCAAACATTCTGTGTTCCTACACTATCCAACCCCTCCCAACTACCCGGGTAACATTCCTCTGAAAGCACTAAAGGCTTGAATAGACTGGCAGATCACTCCCTCCCTGCCTCAAAACCAAAAAATAAAAATAAAAACCAATAATAAAACACACACACAAGTTACAAAAAGTGATTACGAAAACTAAAGACACAGGAATGCCTGCATGAATTTAGGTTATTCAACCCAAATCACAAACCCAGACCAAAGCTGCATAATTATTTCCTACATTCATCCTGAAATGAACAGTCATGAGCTAAGTTAATCAGACACCACAAATTTCTATTTTAAGCCTTTAGGGTAACAAGCGTAACCCAATACTGGAGCACAGTGCATCAAAAAGGTTAATGTGTCCTTTATAAAGGATACCAAACACCGCTTTAAAACTTCAGAATAGTATAGGAAACGTGCCCTCATACCTACGCTTCCTGACACCAGCTCCTGGATGCGCATCCCCAGAAGTTTCACCCGCTCATTCCCAGCTTTAGTCCGTGATAATGGCAATCTGTACCAGTTACTTGAACTCATGCCTATTTACTGGCAAAGTGAAGGTCACAGATAGATTCCACAGGACAAATATTTATTTAAGGCTGATGGCAAATAATGGCCCTGGAATCAGGATGACCTGAGTTCAAATACGGCCTCAGACACTTAACACTTACTAGCTGTGTGAACTCGGGCAAGTCACTTAACCCCAATTGCCCTGCCCTCCCCCCTCCAAAAAAAAAGAAGCAAAAAAAAAAAACCAAAAATAAAAACAAATGGGGTCACATAGAGTCATATCTGAAAACAACTGAACAACAACAGAGTGGCATGACAGTTCCTGAAAAGCTATAGAAAAAAAAAGAGTACCATCATATATTCAAAAGAAATGAAAGAGCTTTTTATATAGTTCAAGGAAAACAAACAACTAAGAAACCAACAAATAAGGAAAAGTTCTTGATGATTTTACCAATTGTAGGTGGCGACTCTCCAGCTGTCTGGGAGTGGCTTAAATTCAATCCAACACGAGAGCTTCTAGGTTCATAGAACGCTGCTAGACAGACAGACAGACAGACAGACACACACACACACACACACACACACACACACACACACAAACAGAGAGACTTGGACGACCTCTAAGTAAGCAGGAGGTGAATGTACAGGACCATCCTCTTAAGGCTTCATTACAAAGATTCCCAAGCTGGGTCAAGGCTATCTCTTAAATGTTTATTATCAGAAACAGAGTCTGCTTTTTTCAGTCCAGCGGCATTTCAATTCAAACGCTTTATTCAGGGAAGATTGACTTCTAGACTACTAGCCTCTCAGTTTATAACCACGCCAGCACATAAATCATTGGGCGTTTACTAAGAATATAACTCAATCAGCTTAAAGGCTTATCAGGTGTGTGTTCTGGGGACACTTGATGGCTGACAGTTTCTCCTTCCCACACCTACTCCCCTGCCCCGGGCCCACAACTGGGTTCCTTCAGTTTAGTTTTCTTCCTTTGGATTCCTTTTCCTTCCTATCCAAAAATGACAGAATGCAATGATGGACTGGGGAATTCATCACAAAAATAGAAGAAAGCAGACATAACATGACTCAGTATTAAAGAAATGTGCATGGAACCAAATCTATTACATTTACTGGATAGATAGTGGGGTTAAAAGGGTCAGATTCAGGAGAACTAGATTCTATCCTGCTTATATTACTTGTAGGCAGTTTCCTAATTTGTAAAAACAGTTACTAAGCATTATTTGTATAGTGCTTTACATTTGTGAAGCCCCTTATTTGAACGATTTCATTTCAGTCACACGCCAGCCCTGTGAGGAAGGTACTTGTGATGTTACAGATCTCACCAAGAGGAAACCAACATTTGGTAAATGGATGGCATGGTAGACAGAGCATAAGGCCTGGAATCAGGAAGACCTGAGTTCAAATTCAGCCTCAGACAGGTCAAGTACCTACATGACCCTGCACAAGTCACTTAATAGTTGTCTGTCTCAGTCTTCTCAAGTGGAAAATGGGTATCATAATAGGTTTGTGAGGATCAAATGAGATATTTGTAAAGCAATTTAGCACAGTGCCTGGACCATAAAAGATGCTCAATACATGGTGATTCCCTTTCCCTTCCCTTGGCAAGTGGAAGGGAAATGCCAATGCTCAATGAGGTAGCACAATGAAAAACGATGCGCTGGACAGATAGAGCATTTCTTTTCTTCTCTCTCTCTCTTTTTTTTTTTTACATATAGCATTTCTTTTTTTTCTCTTTTTTTCCCCATTTCTTTTTTTTTCTTTTTAAACAAATGCTTTATTAACTTCTGTTTTACATCATTCATTTCTGCCAGATTTTGAGTTACAATCATTTCCCCCCCATTATTCCCCTACCCAACCTCCCAGAATAGTAGTCCCACAAGATATCGCTTCCTCCAATCTGCTCTCTCCCATACCTTCTCCCATACCCCCATAGACTTTTCCATTAGAGGAAGGTGAATCTTTGTGTCCCAATGCCTGCACATCTTATCTCCCTATTACAAGCAAAAGAATATTAATAATAGTATTTATATATATTTGAAACATTTAATGTTACGACCTCGAATTTCAGATCCATTTCCTTCCTCCCTTGTCACCCATTCCCTCTTGGGAGATAAGTAATTCAGTATATGTTGTACATGTCTAGCTATGCAAAATATTATCATAGTAGATATATTGTACAAGGCTGCTTATAATTCCCTCCCACTCATCCCACCCCCCACCTGGTCCATTCCCTACATGATCCTGTCCCTCTTCTAGAGTGGGTACTTCCAACCTCCCCTCCCCCCAAGGATGCCCTCCCATCCATCATCCCTCCTCTCATCCCCCTTCCCCCTATCCTGCTGCAGGTGGAGATATCCCATTTAGCTTGTATGTCATTTTCTCCCTGAACCAAATTCAATGTGAATGTGGTTTTGCCTTTTTAGCCTTCCTTATTCTCCCCCTCCTTTGCAACCACTTCCCCTTGCTTCTTCTACATGGGATAGTTTACCCTACCCTATCTCTCCCCATCTCCTCTTGCTACTTTCCTCTCTCACCTCATAATTTCATCCCTTGAGTATTCTCCCTTCCCAACAAATTCAACCTATGCCCTCTATCCATATATAACTGTAACCATATACACACACATTCACATATGTATTCATATGACCACACCTCCTTCTTCCATTATTTTCATAGTGAGAAAGATATCATCAGTCCCAGTTATTGCTTTTCCATATAGGAATGTAAATAGTTCAACTTTGATAAGTTCCTTTTGATTTCTTTTCACTGATTACCTTCTCAGGCATCTCTTCCTTCTTGTATCTGGATGTCAAATTTTCTATTCAATTCTGGTTTTTTCCTCAAGAATGCTTGAAAGTCCTCTATTCCACTGAATGACCATATTTTCCCCTGAAACAAAATACTCAGTTTTGCTGGGTAGGTGACCCTTGGGTTCATTCCCAGCTCTTTTGCCCTCTGGAATATCATATTCCATGCCCTTTGATCCCTCAGTGTAGAAGCTGCCAGGTCCTGGGCTATTCTGATTGTGTTTCCACAATATTAAAATTGTTTCTTCCTGGCTGCTTGTAGTATTTTCTCCTTGATCTGGGGATTCTGGAACCTGGCTATAATATTCCTGGGAGTTTTCTTTTTGGGGATCTTTTTCAGGAGGTGATCGGTAGATTCTTTCAACCTCTATTTTGCCCTCTGGATCTAAAACATCAGGGCAGTTTTCCTTGAGAATTTCTTGAAGGGTGATTTCTAGGTTCTTTCTTTGATCATGGCTTTCAGGTAGTCCAATAATTTTTAAATTGTCTCTCCTGGATCTATTTTCCAGGTCAGTGGTTTTTCCCATGAGATATTTCACATTGCCTTCTAATCTTTCATTTGTTTGGATCTGCTTAACAGCATCTTGATTTCTCATAAAGTCACTAGCTTCCATTTGCTCCAGTCTAACTCTGAAGGAATGAATCTCCTCAGTGAACTTATGAGATTCTTTTTCCATCTGGCAAATTCGACTTTTTAAGGCATTCTTCTCCTCATTGCCCTTTTGGGCCTCCTTTGCCATTTGAGTTAGTCTATTTTTTAAGGTGTTGTTTTCCTCAGTCAGGCTGTTGACCCTCATTTCATACTTTTCCTGCATCCTTCTCATTTCTCTTTCCAATTTTTCCTCCACTTCTCTTATTTGATTTTTAAAGTCCTTCTTAAGGTCCTCTATGGCCTGCAACCCGCTCATGTTTTCCCCTGGGGCTTTTGGAGCAGGACTTCTGACCTCACAGTCCTTTTCCCGCTCTATGCCCCCAAAATAGGAGTCTAGGGTTGCATTTTTCTGTTTCCTTTGCCTTGGCATGTTGCCACTTAATTACTTGACTTTTGGGCTTGTTGTCACACTATGGCTTTAAGGCCAGCTAGAGGAATTTTCGTCCTGAATGTGTGGGGGGCAACTTCCGTTTCTGGCAAGCTGTAAACCCACCCACGACTTCCACCCTAGATCACAATCCAGATCCAGGGAGGTTAAAGCAAGAGCGATTACCCCCCAAGACTGATCGCTGGATCTCCCTACAATTAATTGCAGGCTGGGAGCTGGAGCTGCCTCTGAAAACTACAAAATGGCGTGTCTCCTCAGTGGCTTCTAGCCCCCAGGGGAGGGAGCCAACGCATTCCCTAAATACCAGTCCCAAAGTCCATAGGACACCAACCTCTTACTTTGTCCTAGGCACGTCTATGTTGATAATTCTGGAGTCACCACAGCTCCTGGTGTTCTGGGGTTCCTCCAGCTGGCTGCTGGCCCTGTTGCCCTGGGGCTAAAACCTCGGCTCACACGGACCTGGGCTCTGCTCGGCTCCTGCGCTCTGCGTGCTGCACGCTGCCAGGTCCCAAACTGCTGTGCTGGTCCTTCCTGCAGGGCTGCTGGGCTGTCCTCAGCGGGAGGTTAGCTTCTCTGTGTCGTTCTGTGGGTGCTGGGGCTCCAGAAGTTGTTCAGAGTCCCCTTTTACATAGTTTGGGGGGAATCTGGGGGCAGAGAGGCTTGGACGAGCTGTTTCTACTCCGCCATCTTCCCATATAGCATTTCTTAAATGCTTGCTGTATGCCAGGCATTGTGCTAAAACCCAGGAAATACAAATATGAACAAACTGGATCATCCCTGCCCTCAGGGAGCTCATGTTCTAATGGGGAAGACAAGACATAAAAAGGAGGTGGGAAAGTCCACAAAGGCAAGAGAGAAGATCCCGGAGAGCTGATTTGTCTCAGCCTGGTATCTTGCAAAGTTAATGCTGTGTTCCCTAAAGGTTTCTAGAGGCCTTTCAAACCCTAGCATTCTGCTTCTATGAAGTCACTGCTCCTTTAATGGAACTACCCACAGTTTAAGTCTGTTGTAAAATGGGTATTAGTCCCTTTCTCCCCGAGACCAAGAACAAAGGGAACTGACAGCATACAAAACTTTAGAAAAGTTTACTGAGCTTTCCCTCTGTGCGGAAAAAAAGGGGTGAGGGGAGGATGAGAGAGAGGAAGAGTTCAAAGGTTACAAATTAGTATGGTGTAGTGGATAAAGAAAGGTAGCTAGGTGGTGCAGCAGATAGAGTGCCTGACCTGAATTTTGGAAGATTCCTCTTCCTGAGTTCAAATCTGGCCTCAGATACTGACTAGCCGTGTGATCCTGGGCAAGTCACTTAACCCTGTTTGCCTCAGTTTCCTCATCTGTAAAATGAACCAGAGAAGGAAATGGCAAACTACTCCGGTATCTTTGCCAAGAAAACTCCAAATGGGGTCACAGAGAGTCAGATACATTTGAAAAAAACAACTGGATAACAACAGGAATAGATAGAGAGCAGGTTTCAGAGCCAGGAAGATCTAGGTTTAGGTCCAGCCTCTCACTATACTGGGTCTGCAGCCCTCAGTCAATGACTTCCTCTCTTAGGGCCCCAGGCAGCTCTCTCGTGGTACAAATTTCAGAGAAAGTATTTAACTCATACCTAGATTGGAAATAAATGTAGCATTCCATGGAACAAAGATGGATTTTAGGTCCACTTTAATGGAAATGCATTGGAAATGCTTTACCTCCATTATGTGTCTAAACATTTTTTAAACTCAGTCAAGTCTAACATATTTAGTCCCAACTAAAATCCCACCTTCTCCAGGAAGCCTTTTCCAACCCCTCTTCGATTCCTGTGCCTTCCCATTGTTCATTATTTCCTATTTGTCCCATACATGGCTTGCTCGGTATGTGTTTGTTTGCATGTTAGCTGATTCTGTTAGACTATAAGCTCCTTGAGGGCAGGGACTGCTTTTTGCCCCTTTCTGTATCCCCAATGTCTAGCAATAGTAGGCACATAATAAATGTTGGATTGATTAATTGGTAGAGGGGGTTTTCTCACCCAGGAACTGTGTATGCCAAAAAAAATTAATGCACTAAGTGCAACCCCTTGCACAAATATAGATAAATATATATTTTCAGTCTTCATAGGTAGACAGCTAGATAGCTAGAAGATTGGCGATCGGGTCACTATCTTCAATCTTCATGTCTCTCTCTCTGTATACACACACACACACACATTTATATATATGTATAGACAGAGAGATACAGATATATACATGAAGACTGAAGATCGCTACCTACATTTGCATTTTCTTATTTGGGTGTCATTCACAATCAAAGACCAGTGAACTACATGCTTGTTTCTCTCTCCCTCTGTGCCTCTGTCTGTCTGTTTCCCTCTCATCACACAGTTCGAAGGTGAGGGGAGAAGTCACTAAATACTTGCCTCAGTCAAACACACACAAATAGAGTGGCACCATTCCCCAGAGCAGGGCAGTAGATTAAGAAATCCTCCCATCTTTCCTTAACACAGCAGGCCAAGCTGGCATGAGGCTGCCATCCTCTGCTCCACCTACTCCCTTCTCTGTACAATGGCCTATTGACAGAATGCTGAATGTGCCCCTTTTGTCTGCCACTAGCCAGGCAGAGTTGGAGCGTAAGGGAGGGAACAAGAGAGCAGCAGGCAGACCGTGGGCTCGCTGTTCTTTCAATTTGCCAGCAAAGAACACTCTCAAGCCCTGGGCTTGTGCTTCGTCACCCTGCTGTGTGGCTGGCAGATGACCTAAATCAGGATGGCCTGGAGACTGTTGCTTCTTGTACTAAAAATGAGCAGTTCAGCAGGATCGCTGGAAAGGAGGCAAGGGTGGGAGAGGAGCAGGACCGGACAAGAGAAGTTTCTATTACACTTGATTTTTACCACAGGTATTTCAAAAAAATAGAAGCTATGGAATTCTATTTGTTTCAACTAGATCTCTTGGGAAATAAGCACACATATAATTCAGGACCAAAAAGGCAGAGAGCCTGTGTGACACAGGCAGCTAGAGAATGGGGCTCAGAACCAGAAGGTCTTGGGGCTTCCATCCCCCTTTGGACACACATTGTCTGGGTAATGCTGGGGGGCACATCATTTAACACGTGAGGGCTCTCCACAACTCTCTGCAAGTCTCAGTTGTAGAAAAGGTGCTGACCTGCACTGGTATAGGAATCTTCATCACCTGGGAGTTCACTATACTAAAATGAAAAATCACCGGTCCTGTCCTTACCCCTATTCTGGAGAGGCAACTTGCCATGGGGCAGAGAGTGTCAGATCAGTTTCAAAGTCTAGCTGAGACTCTGAGTAGGTTTTTGGTCTGGGACAAGTCTCTTAATCTCTCGAGGTCTCACTCTTCTCATTGGTTAAAATGAGAGGTTTAGACTTAAATGACCTCTAAGGTCCTTCCCAGCCCTAAACCTATGATTCCATGTCGTCTGAACATCATGGTTGGTGCTCTCTACACAATACCAACAGTGTCAAAGTGGACTAGAAACAGATCCCCGTGGGCCACATAAGGGTTTAGAAAACCTCAAATTAACATTATCTGTATTGTACTGCATTTTAATTTATTTTTTAAATATTTCCCAATTGCATTTTAATCTGGGTCAGGCCTCTAGGGAGTATTTTTTAGCAGCTTGTACCCTAGGAGTTTGACATCTCTGCAGTACATGATGTTATATGTCTTCCTTCCCTGCCCCCTCCCCTCTCAATATTTCTCTCTCTCTCTCTCTCTCTCACTCTCTCTTGCTCTCGCTTCTCTGTCTCTCTTCCTCCATCCTTCCCTCCCTCTTTCTCTCTTCCCTCCTCTTTCTTCTCTCTCTCTCCCCCCCTCCATGCCCTCATGCCTTCAAGGGTGCAAACACACCCACACAGATACACACACACACACACACACACACACACACACACACACCCCTTTGGAGGGTTGGGGTGGGGAGGGAAAGTCTGGTTTTGTGCTTTTCATTTGTGTAAGGAGCTCCCAGTGAGGAAACTCCTTCTTCCAATATAGACCAGTAACTGTTCTGCATCTCATCACCCACCCAGAAACACTTGGCCAGGATTGGCCAGTGACAACACTGGTCAGGCACAATACTTAAACCCTCCTCTTCCTGACTGCAAGCTCAATTTACCATCCACCACACCGTACTACCTAGTACATATTCAATGAAGAAATGGCTTCTTCATAGGAGGTAAGCAGGCAAATTACTCCCATTCAAAGACTCAAAGTAAGTTTTTGCATCAATATTGAGTTAAGTAACTTTTGGTTTAACAAAATGTTCCTTTCCCCCTCCCCCCATTACAAAGAATCCCCAACACTAGACTTACTATTTTTAAAATGCCAATCCAAAAATCTGAGCTGCTTCACTGTCACGGAATTAGCATCTTGCTTTCAAAGCCAACACAGGCTAAATGTCACTGAGGCAAGTACCAGGAGATATCTACTTCCAAGAAGCTTTCAATCTGTTTTGTCATTACAATACAACACCTAAACAGTTATCCAGCACCTACTGTGTATGAAGGCACTAGACTAGGCACTAGGTTACAAAAACAAAAACCAAACTCCCTTCCCTCAAGAAGCTTATATTCTACTGACACAGCTACAGACCCATGCAATAGTGAACAAGGCAGTACATGTAAGATAAGGCGCTGCCGTAGCAGTGATAGGTACAAAAAGAAAAAAAATGAACTTGAACTAAAAACAAGATAAATTAGACCTTCAGACACTGATCAGCGTGTTCCTTACCACTCATCATCATGCTTTATAAAGGAAGGCTATTGACAAGCTAGAAGCCCTGGTGAAGGGACTATTTCCCCTGGCAGAGGACTTACAGCCATGCCATAGGAAGGTCTGTGGCATGACTTAGGAATGATCAGTCTAGAAAGGACATGATTAGGCAAGAGTGTGATCTCCATCGTGCAGAAGGGGGAACAGACTTGTTCTACTTGCCTATAGTAGGCAAAATGAAGGACAGTGGATAAAGAATCCAGTGGCAGATTTTGGCTGAATATACAGAAAAAGTTCCAAGCAATTACAAAACTGAACAAAATGAAATATGAAGCCTTAGCGGTGTACAAGATGATTCTGTCACTGGAGTTATGCTAGCAGAGATTGGAGATGTAGCCATTTAATTTTCACTTAAGTTGAACTAGATCATCCCAGGTCCTAATATGTGTGTCTTTGGGAGATGGAGGGAGAAGGGGGGCAGGAAAATAAGAAAAATGTTCTAGGTTAGGCCTTGAAAACCACACAGGGAAGTTTGGACTCATGATAGTCAATAGGGAGTCACAGGAGAATGCAATAATGAAATGAAAAATGCATACAGGATGGAAGTGAGGGCGAGGACATGGCAGAAAGGGATTTAGAAAGATTAAGAACAATAATCCATATAGAATATGATGGGAAAGCAGGCTGGGATGCAAATGGATGCAGATTCATCCAGGCACTGAAGAAAGAACAAAAACAGAAAATGGTCCATAGGATAAGGAAGAGGGAAGAGTCTTGTAATTCCAAGGTTCTTGGGAGGAGAGAATAGTGGTCCAGTTAGCCAAACTGGATTGTAGGGGAAAGAGAGAACTTATTTGGGAGAAGCAGAATGCATCATGCTGGGCTCTACCAGCTCTGATCAAAAGCAAGCAGAAGCCCCTTTCCAACTTTACCTTTCACTTCTCTCTCCTCTAGACAGTCTGTTCAGTTCCCTTTCCTTTCTACAAAGGCAAGAATTAGTGAACAGGTCTTGCATCAGGCCATGATTTCCTCTATTTTTATGTCCTCACCCTTAGCCAAATTCTTTTTTTTTCTCTAGATGGGGTTCCAGACAGAACCTGTTTTTTTTTTTTTTACCACTACCTGTGAAATCCCTTACTCACCCCTAGGGGAATGTTTCCTCATCTGGAAAACAGGGAGTTGAACAAGATGACCCAGATGTGTCTTCCAGCTCCTGGTCTATGATCTGAGGTTGTTCACAGAGCTTAATGTTAGCCTGGCCACTCCTCTACTGCAGGTGCCTTGGCATTTTGCCTTTCCTTGGATCCTCCGTGTTTAGCACAATGCCTGATTAGTTACCTGTCTGTCCTTCGTTTTCAAAGAGGACCAATGACATCATGGTGTGATGTCTTGACTTGATTATGAATTGGATTTAAGTGAGGCAGAGTTGCACAAAGTCCTCAGGCTCATTCTCTGTTCTGGAGCCAGTGAAGTTCAGTGACAGGACAAAAGTCAGGACAACTGGAAAATAGCCCAGTGGTCAATGAATGACCTTGGTTCTTCAATGCCTGAGCAAGCTCTAAGTGCTCCCTGCTTTGGTCACTTTTGTGGCTGTCGGAACAAATTGTTCTCATTCTCCCATGTAGTCAGAAGACATCTTCAACATGCTTGGAGTAGACACCCCACTAACTCACCCAGGTGTTTGAGGCCCCTTGATCACCTTCAATCTAGTATAGCTTGTCTATAAGACAGTTGACCTGGGTGTAGCTGCTGCACATGCTACAGCTGCTTGGAGCCACAGGTGAGAGCTGGGTACTAAGTAGACACCAAAGGTAGAAAATAGCCCTGAAAGGTCTCAAAAAGCCTCACACCAGAGGTGTGGCAGTTGTTGTTTGTCCTTTGTTCTCAAAGACCACCATGATGTCGGGAAGATGATGCCATGACTTGCAAGTGAATTGGATTTAAGTGAGGAGGGCTGTGCAAAGTCACCAGCCTCACTATCTCCTCCAGAGCCACCTGGGTGAGGTGGCAAGAGGTGCTAGTGCTCCTTGAACACCCCCTACACCCCAGCAGAGTACTAGGTACATAATAAAGGCTTGTCAGCTCTACTTTGTAGACCTTGTCTTGGCTCACTTGTTTCCTGGAGCTATATTTTGTCTTCCTAAAACTAATGGTTCTCAAAGAGTAGTCCCAGGACCCCTGGGGGGTGTCCCAACACCCTTTCAGGAGGTGCTTGAGGTCAAAACTATTTTTATAGTAAATATAAGATGTTATTTTCCTATTATAATACTCCTCTCTTTTCCAACTACATATCTATGTGAGACAAGATTTTCTTTACATGCTTCAACCAAAAAACAGACCACAACAGAATGAATGCAGAAGCAGACAGGAGAGTTCAGCTGCTTTCTATTAAGCCAGATAGTAAAGAGATTTGCAAAAGTAAAAAAGCAGTGCTACTCTTCTCATCATTTGGGGGGGGAAATATATTTTTTAATAAAAAATTTACTTAACATGTAATGGTTTATTATTATTTTTAATGAATATATATTTTTACAATTTATCAGTTTTAGTGTCTAATGTGGCAAATATCAATAGCTCTAACCTCCACAACCAAGAGCTCTTTGGGGTCCTCCATAATTTTTAGGTGCAAAGGGTCCTGAAATCAAGAGCTTTTGAACCACTGTTCTAAAAGACCACAGTCAGTGACAAGGATGAGACCTTTCCATGCCCCCTGTAATGCCTAGGACTATGTTAGGCACATGGCCACCACTCACCACCTGGTGGCAGACAAAGTGACCATCTTGCTGGTGCCTTTCCAAAGCCAGGTAGTGAGGAGCAGGAGGAATGCCTCTGGAGAACTCTCCTCCTTAACTCTTTACTCACTACAAGACCGAGAGGCAGAGCTCATAGAAATTCTGGCAAAGAACCTCCCCCAAAGGTTGATACTTTAAGAGAAAGCAAGTAGCATGAATAAGGAGAAATGAAAAGGTTTTCCTCCAGAGCAGGCAATAGGGAGAAGAGTCCCATCTTCTTGCTGAGGGATCCTTTGGATGCATGAATGCTAGAAACCATCACATTCCACTCAACTTCTTCCAGCAAAGAAACTAGACTCTGTCCCATTCCAACCCTCTCTTCAAACAAAGAATATGTAAGCCAAGGGGTTAAGAAAATTTACTGAGTATTATGACGAAATCACCAAGGCCTTTATATGATAACAATGTCTAGTTTGGGGAAGACAAAGATTCACAAGAGTGAACTTTTTTTTTTTTTTTTGCAGCTGCCAAAGTGATCTCAATGCAAAGGTCTGTGTCACTCCACTCACTCCCCAATAAACTCCTGCATTTAAACTTTGTTACTTCCAGAATCAAATACAAAATCCTGTTTGGCTTTTAAGGCATTGCACAACCTGGCCCCTTCCCTACTTTGCCTGTCTGACACTTTATTTCCATCCTATTCCTAGTTACTCTACAATCCAGGGGCACTGGCTTTCTTGCTGTTCTTCTGTATCTGTCCCCTGGCCTAGAATGCCCTCCTTCTTTACTTCTGGCTTCTTTCAGTTACAATGCCAACCTCTCCTAGAGGCCTTTTCCAATTCCTAAATACTAATGCCCTCTCTCCTTCCCTACAGGGGTGTGCTGGGGCATGCTCAACCAGCTCTGACTGTTACATTTTCAGTAAAAGCATTTATACCTTGCAAATGCTGTATATAATAAGGGCTTGATTTATTATTTTGTTGATTGTATGAAGTTAAGAAAGTTATGGAGAGGGGCAGCTAGGTGGCACAGTGATAGAGCACTGGCCTTGGAGTCAGGAGGACCTGAGCTCAAATCTGACCTCAGACACTTGACACACTTACTAGCTGTGTGACTTTGAGCAAGTCACTTAACCCCAAATGCCCTCCAAAAAGCAAAAAAAAAAAAAAGTTATAGAGAGTTATGGGGAAAGTTATGGGGCAGCTAGGTGGAACAATGAATAGAACACTGGTCCTGGAGTCAGGAAGACCTGAGTTCAAATTTGACCTCAGACACTTGACACACCCTACGAGCTGTGTGACCTTGGGCAAGTCAATTAACTCCAATTGCCTTGCCTTCTCCCCTCCATAAAGAAAAAGAAAAGAAAGTTATGGGGAAAATGTTAATAATGAAGATAAAAGTTTAAAGTGTCATACATACTTCCCCATTCCTCGGGAGTCTGTTGTTAAGCATTCACCACACACTCCTGTTTCCCTTGGAGACTATCTTCCATTTACATGGTGTATTGTATACACATAGATGTTTGTGCAGCTCTCTGTCTCTCTCTCTCTGTCTCATTCTCTCTGTCTCTCTCCATACATACACACATATATACTCACACACATAACTCTTCATATTTAGTGTGTGTGTATATACACACACATATAGTATATACACACTAAGTAGACACAGTTGATTAAATGAGATGTTTCTAAAGTGCTTTGCATATCTTAAAGCTCCCTATTAATGCTAGCTGATATTATTTTGTTTGCATATTATCTCCTCCCTAGAATCCGAGCTCCTTGAGGTCAGGGACTGGCTTTGTGTTTGTCTGTTTTTAGTGGGTTTTTTTTTTTTGGGGGGGGGGTTGGTGGGGTTTTTTTTTGCCTTGCCTTGTAGCCCTAGGTGTAGCACAGTTTAGGGGCACATAGTAGGTGTTTAATAAATGCTTGCTGACTGACAGTATCTGTGATTTCCTTAGTAGATTGGCAAGCAGCTTCTGCTGTTGCAGAGTTAGCCTGCCTCTGAATCTTACAGACTTAGAAAATGGGCTGGGGCACTGACAGATTAAGTCCAGGCTTCCCTGGCTAGTATATGTCAGAAACTGGACTTGAATGAAGATCTTCCCAACTCTGAGGCCAGTTCTCTATTGGTTTGGAAGCCTCAAATTAAAACATGTAAGCGATCCTTACAGAAATATTTTTATGAGGATACATCTAATATATTTACCATTAAATAAAAAAAGATCTAACTGTGTATGGCAGTAGACTCCTCACCCATACAGCTTACTAAGACAGTGGTACTATCCAGTTTGCACCGCTTGTTAGGGAGAGACAGGAAACCTGCTCTGCCAAGATCACCTGAGCCTCTACAGGAGCCCCTAAGAAAACCATGGTAGAAAAATTTCAGTCATAATGATTAAATAAAAGTCAGCCTTAGAATAAGAAAGTCTGTTGGGCAGCAAGCATTTAAGTTTATTATGTGGGGCGGCTAGGTGGCGCAGTGAGTAAGAGCGCCGGCCTCGGAGTTGGGATGACCCAAGCTCGAATCCAGCCTCAGAAAATGAGCACCCACACATAGATAATGACTAGCCGTGTAACCTTGAGCAAGTTACTTAACCCCAATTGCTTATGAAAAAAAAAGAGTTTATTATGTGCCCGACTTTGTGATAAGGAGAAAGGGTGGGGGAAAAATGTTCCTATCCTCAAGAAGTGTGAATTCTTTTTTTTTTTTTTGGAGGGCAATTGGGGTTAAGTAACTTGCCCAAGGTCACATGGCTAGGTTTTTTTTGTTTGTTTGTTTGTTTGTGTGTGCCTTAAGTGTCTGAGGCCGGATCCAGGGCAGAGGCTCTACTCACTGCGACACCTAGCCGCCCCCCAAGAAGTGTGAATTCTAATGAGAAAGAAAACATGTGAATAACACTGGTACATAAGAAGACGTAGAGAGTAGAGAAAGAAGGTGATTTCAGAGCTCCTGGAGAAGGTGGCCTTGAGCTGAGTCCCAAAGGAAAACAGGGAAACTAAATGTCATAGGGCAAGGTTGGGGGCAGGGGACGACAGGAGACAGCACACAGGGAGTTCCAGGTCAATGCAAAAGCATCAAGGCAGGGGGATATGAAGTGGCTTGTTCTAAGAACTTCAAACAGAAGCAAAACCAGATCCCGTACGTGGAGGGGTGTAAGGTGGCTAAAAAAGGTAAGAATGGGCCAGGTTATGATGCCAGCCAGAGGACCTGAAGGTCAAAAGGAGTCTCTGGAGCTCAGTGAGAGGGGAGAGAGAATGGAGTGGGGTTACGTGGTTAGAACACCTCGCCAGTAACATCATTTGGCAGCAGCTCTAGAGGATGGACTGCAATGTGCAGAGACCTGAGGCCAGGCTGCCAGTTGGAAGGCTATTTCTATAGACCAGGTGAGAGGTGATAGGGGCCTGAACTAAGCTGTATGAATGGAGGGAAGGGATAGTCCTGCTTCTGACACATTTGTAAATACACTGAGAGGCTGGTACTGATCCACAGTGGTAGAGGAAGTTTCTGCAATAGGAGAAATTCCCTATGCTAATAAAATCACAAGTACTCTGTGTTCCCTCCCCACCCACCCCTGAAAACGGAAAAAAAGAAAACTAGCCTATTTAAGGGAAATCAAAGGTAGCACAGAAGATGGAAAACTGTAGACAGAGGTGGCAGACAGACCTGGAAGGAGTCTCAGGACAAAACATTTGTTGCATCCTTGTTATTTTGTTTTCTATGCTGTAAACTTAGGACTTTGTGTAACATTTTCCGTTTAATCATTTGATTTGGGAGGGAGGGAGTTAAGCTTAAAATACAAGATCTTTTTTTAAAGTCAATGAGAGTAGTTTAAGTGATTCATTACAGGCCCCAAAATGTGAGGTCCAGAGCAGGTTTATGCATGGACTTCCATCAACCATACATTTTCATCCCACAAACAAGCTTTTCCAATCAGACTGTCTGCTGCTAGCACCTTCCTTCTCTCATGACTTTGTATTTGCTTTGTGTGTATTTTGTATCCAAGTATAAGTGCTTTTGTTGTTATTGTTCAGTTATTTTTCTGACTCTTTTGCAATCCTCTTTGGGGTTTTGTGTTTTTTTTTTTTTGGCAAAGATACTAGAGTGTTTTGTCATTTCCCTCTCCAGTTCATTTTACAGATGAGGAAACTAAGGCAAATCTGTTTTCCAATACAATGCAACCTTCTTGAGGGTAAGGACTGTTCAGCTTTTGTCTTTGGATTCCCAGGAACTAGCACAGTGCACCTGTAGACAAGGTTCTGTGATTTTTTTGTGTGTGTAGGGACCCCCTAGGATATTAGGGAACTCCTCCCAAAGAGATTGGCTACTGCCCTGCAACTTATGTCTTAGATAGTTGTCTTGGACACTGAGAAGGCACATGGCTTGTCCAGGGTCACTCTGTTGGAAGTGGAATTTGAATACAGGACTTTATAAGACTGTCTCTCCCATATGTGCCTGGCAAATGGTAAACATATAATAAATGCTTGTTGCTTGACTGGCTGAAAATCTGGGAATCTTTAATGGCATTGTGCCTTTCTTGCTTCAAAATCATTCTAAAGCTTCATAGCAATATGTCTTGTTTATATACAGTTGTGTGCATGTCATCTCCCCTGTTAGACCAAGAGATCCTTGAGAGCACAAACCATCTTGTTTCCTCACAACCTAGCTTTCCTAAAGGCCTGGCACATCATAGGCATTTAATAAATGTTTATTGATTACCACATTTCAACCTGAGGGCTCATATCAAATGGTATTCCATAGCGGTTAGTATTATTAAATAAAAAACCTGAATGAAGGGGTTGTAAATGATGCTATATTGGATGGAAATAACTTCTTTTTAAATTTAATTTCTGATTTCATTGGTATAGGAAACTCTCAGTGAGGAAACTCCCTATATCTATGCAGATCAATACCTGAATCTTAGAAGTTAAGTGAGTTGCCCAGTCACATAGACCACATATATCAGAGGTTGTCTTGAACCTAAATCTCCAGATAAGAGGGAGAGAGAGAGATAAGAGAGAAAGAAAAAAGAGACAGAGGAGAGAGTGAGAGAGAAGGAGAGAAAGAGAGGAGAGACAGAGAGAGAGAGAGAGAGAAAGAGAGAGAGAGAGAGAGAGAGAGAGAGAGAGAGAGAGAAGAGAGAGAAGAAACAAGAGAGGAGAGGCAGAGAGAAGGAGAGAAAGACAGGACAGACACAGAGAGAGATGGAGACAGAAAAAAAGACAGAGACGGAAAGAGAGAGACAGATAGAAAAAGAGACAGAGAGACAGAGAGAAACAGAGAGAGAGACAGAGACAGAGAGAGAGATGGGGGCAGGGGGAGAGAGAAAGAAAATATGATTGTGGTTGGAGCAACAGAGAAAAGGAAGACAACTATTTTCCATAGTTCAAATACTGCTTTGCTTAGAGACAGGGAGCAGAAACAAGTTCCATTCTCCTCTAGAATCCTGAAGAGACTAAAGAGGTCACAGGATCACAGTTAGTCTGGAAGGGCCCTTAGAGGTCACACTGTCCAAAGCTCTCATTTCATATGGTCAGCTCATACTGAGTATTAGGTAAAGAAACAAGGCTGGATAGTAGACTTCTCAGTCATCAACACCACATCCGAATTTTATCACTTCTCCCAAAGAGACAACAAAAATGCAGATTTACAGTGACTTATAGCAACTTCTCAATAAAGTGCTAATTGCTGTCCCAGAAAAAAAAGAGAGGGGTCAGAGTGAAGAATAGTCAGTCTCCAAGATTACTTAAGTAGCCCTCGATGAAACTCAATACAGCAAGCTTTATTTAAGTATACTGCAGATGTAATTCTACTTAGCTCTATCTAGGGAAGAATTTGAAAATGATTCATTCCCTCATTTCAGAAACCCAGCTATTTCTTGTTTTCTTTTCAAATAACATGATTTGACTTAATTCTCTCCCCAAAATGGTTTTCAGGATTATCCTGGTGCACTGGGAGGAAGCAATTAAGTTCCTCCATCTTTTTCCCCAAGGCATCTAAACTTCTAATCAGGCTGAAGTTTCTAAGACATTTCCATCTTCAGTCCTACTTCCCCTCCCTTTGGGCAAATACTACAAGCATGGTCAATGAGAAAAGCTTGGAGCAACTAGGAGGACAGTGGGAGTGCCTGTCTGCCAGAGCAGATGGAGGAGGAAAAAAACATTTAATCTCCTAAGACTGGAAGAAGTATCTCCAAGGATAGGTAGGACAAATGTGGTGATGGACACAGGAAAAGATAAGAAGAGTTTAGGAACCACAGAGCTATGTTAAAGTGACTTACTCAAGGTCACTAAGGTAAAATCTGAACTCAGATCCTTTTGACTGAAAATCCAGTGCTCCTTCTGTTGAATGAAGCTGCCTCTAATGGGTTCACCCAAGGGCTCCTTTCATTGAGTATGATCCCAAGAATTCCATACTCCCTGGTCCTACAGAACACAAGGAATATGAATCCATGTGGGCTGCTCTGTTTTCTTCCATTCATCATCAGCATTCATCAGGCCAAGAGAGGAACTTAAAATTCCCTAGATGGCACTTCTAGGACTCATGGAACATTTTTTTTTCTTCTAAGGGAGCAGGGTGTGCTGAAGCCAGCTCTGAATAGGACTGTTTAATTTTCAATGTGAACATCTACATCTTGGAAATAGGCAAAGGCTACAAAACAAAGTTTGTCTTATGGTTTTGTCCATTGTCTCAACTTAAAAAATTGATGGAGAAAATATTAATCATGCAAATTAGGCTTAAAAATGTGTCTCCCTATACATTCCCCTTCCTCTCCCTGAGTGGGCTCATAGATATGTACCAGTGCACCACCCCTGGGAAGGGACCTGTCTTACACTATTACAGTGTAAAGCTTGAGCACTAGCTGATATTAACTATGATGCCTAACCTCCCTAGGACTGTTTACTTCTTTTTTTTTTTTTTTAAAGCAATTGGGGTTAAGTAACTTGCTCAAGGTTACACGGCTAGGTTTTTGTTTGTTCGGATTAAGTGTCTGAGCCCGGCTCCGGACTCAGGTCCTTCTGATTCCAGGGCCGGTGCTCTATTCACTGCGCCACCTAGCCGCCCCGACTGTTTACTTCTTTATAAAATGAATATATCCATCTTCGAGACCTCCTTCTAGCTTCTTTTTTTATTTTTTGCTTTTTGGAGGGCAATTGGGGTTAAGTGACTTGCCCAAAGTCACAGGGCTAGTAATTGTGTCAAGTGCCTGAGGCTGGATTTGAACTCAGGTTCAAAGTCAGGTCCTCCTGACTCCAGGACCAGTGGTTTATTCACTGCGCCACCCAGCTGCCTCCTCTTTCTAGCTTCTTAAAAAAGAATTCCACCATTCTATTATAGCTGTAGGTAAGAGTATGAACAGTTACCATAAACAGTAAGACACGAAACACACACACACACACACACACACACACACACACACCCCCTAGCACACTCACCAATGGTTTAGGGGGAAAAAAGAGAATTTGTTTAAAGTAGCATTCTTGAGCTAAGTATGGTGGCTACAGTACAATCAGCTAAGACTAGAGTATGACACTCTTCTCCCACAGTCCCCCAAACCCACAACCACCTGTCTCTAGCACAGTGGAGACTCTGCCAAGCAGGTAACTATATGCCTAATCAGAAGCTCAAATGACTCTTCCCTCTCCTTTGCTCCCTTTTCCCAAACAGTGGCCCAATCCTTACGAATTCTAACTCCTGTTCCCCTTCACTACACTCTCACAGGCATCCTCTGAGTATGGTCCCTCATCACCTTTCTGATGGAACTGTAACCTCATTGGTCTCTCTGATTCCGATCTTGCCCTCCCCTCTCTAATCTAACTTTCACACCAGCTGCCTGAATAATCTTCCTAAGACACAAGTCTGACCACATTGCTCCAGTTAAAACCTTTGGTAGCTAGCTCCCTATTGCCATGTGGGTATCTACAAACTCCTTTGCCTGGAGCATAAACCCCTCTCCACAACTAGCAGACGGCTTTCTTCTTTAGCCTTAGCTCATGGGGTCCCCTTCCACAGACTCTGTGTTGCAACCCCACAGGGGTATTTGCTATTCCTAGACCTCAGAATGCCATCCCCATTCATTCATATGAGCCACCTTCCCAGGCAGGTCTGCACTCCAAAGTCCTTGTCCTCCTCAAGGCTCCATTCAATTGCCACCTGCTCATGATGTCTCCAGAACTCCTCATTAGATCTGCTCTCATCATTCTTGCCTTATAACATACCCGGACACACAGGATAATAGGCATAGTCCCTTCCCCACTGGAAGGGACATCAGACAACTCAAGCAACCTCATTTTATAGATGAGGAAATTTGGGCCCAGAGAATGTAAGTGACTTGGTCATAGTGTCCCAGGTGGGAAGCATTAGAGGCAGAATTTGATCCCAGGTCTTCTCACTCCAGAGCCATTTTGAGTTCCATGACACCAAGACCTCCCATACTGTGCGCCCAGAAACAACAGAAGCTTCTCAAGGGTAGGAATTTTTGTTTTTGTGACCCCCAGTACCTTTCACAGGTGCCTTGCACACAGTTGGTGCTCAATAAATGTTTGCCAGATTGAACAAAACTATAAGATTGGGGCCAGTGGCCTTCTAAAGGTCTGAGTCTAGTGTTATGTTTAGGACAATTCTTTTCATATCAGGTTTCTGTTCTTCATACAACATGAACAGTTCAATGCATATTCCAGTTTTGGTGACTCCTTGTGCTATGGGAAAAACCACAGGTCACTTAACTACCCTTAATCACAATTAACCCATTTTTAACATTTATCCCATAGAATAGAAGCTCCTTGAAGGCAAGGACTCCTTTGCTTTTGTCTTGCTTAGCACCCAATACAATGCTTAGGTATGGCAGATGTCTCTAATAAATAGTTGTTAATTACTGGTTGATCAGTACCTACTAAACGCTATTGACAATACATTAAAGTGACTATGGTTATAATGTAGCTAGGGAGAGTTAAAAGACAAGGTAACAGACCATAGGGGCAGCTGAATAAAGAAGCGGACAGAGTGCCTGGCCTGGAGTCAGGAAGACTCATCTTCCTGAATTCAAATCCGGTCTCAGACACTTACCAGGTGTGTGTTCCTGGGTAAGTCACTTCACCCTGTTGGCCTCAGTTTCCTGATCTGTTAAATGAGCTGGGGAAGGAAATGGCAAATCACTTCAGTCTCTTTGCTAAGGAAACAGTCATGAAGAGTTGGACATGATTAAAACAATTCAGTAATGATGACCATTGACCTGGTGTCGGGGAGTAGCAGAGGAAATGGAAAAGGGAGAGCTATCAGGAGAGCCTGTGAATGAGGAGGACTACATGACAGGGAATCCAGGAACAAAGATCCCCATGAAGCAGAGCTATTGGGAGGGAGGGAGGGATCGAAATGACACAGCACTAAAGGGGCCTATGAAAGGTATGTCAGGGTGTGGGGAAAGGAGGCGAGGTTACTTCCTAAAAAAGTCACTGTCTAAAAGGAACGTACAAAGTGTGCAACAGTGGAAGGGGTGCCCTTGATTCAAATCCTAATTCTGCTACTTACCACCTGCATGATACCAACAATTCCTCTGGGGCTGGTTTCCTCATCTATATTATAAAGATGGGGTGTGGACTGGACAACTTCTAGCATTCCTTCCAGTTCTGAACTGCATGCATCTAGAGGACTCTTTCCAGGGACAAATACAGAGGCAGAGGCAAGACACTCCAGCAAACCAAGAGGGTCAGCCTGAAGAGGATCACTTGCATAAGCACTTGTTCCCCCTGCCCCCATCTGCCTATCCCAGTGCCACCATGGACAGTTCTGCACATCCTCTAGCTCCACTTTAAAAACCGCTCAAGTGACACCTGAACTACACAGCTGCCAGTATCCCCTCCTTTGTATGCAATAACGGGGTTCCTCCCTAGACTCTGGGCTCCTGGAAGGCAGGGACCATTTTGGATGTTGTCCCTATGCCACCCTCCCCCACCTCCTTCCCATAACCTAGCACAATGCCTGGCACATGGTAGCCACTACACAGATACACACAGTAAACTTTACATAAACACTTGGCCAGGAATAACCCTAGAGAGGTCAACGTTCTACTTCTGCCACTGAAGAGTGATGAACTTGGAGAGAGGGGACCTGGGCTCAAACCTCAGTTCTGTCACTTATTACCCAAGTGGTAATTAACCCCTTGTGCCTTCATTTCTTCAACTATAAAATGAGGGACTAAATGAACAATCTGGCTTTAATTGTCAGTACTTTAATGGCCAGCCTTCCTCAGCTACTCTTGTTGTTTCAGGCGTCTGACTCTCCATGGCCCCATTCTGGGTTTTCTTGGCAACGACTGGAGTGGTTTGCCATTTCCTGGAGACCAGTTCATTTTGCAGATGAAGAAACTGAGTCAAACAGGGTTAAGTGACTTGCCCAGGATCACACAGCTAGTCAAGTGTTTGAGGCTAGATCTGAATTCATGAAGATAAGTCTTCCCGATTCCAAGCTCTATCCATGCACTACCTAGCTGCCCTTCCTCAACCACTCAGCCCACATCAATTCCCACTCACAATTTGTACACACACACACACACACACACACACACACACACACACACACACACATCCTATTGTACTTCACCTATGAAATGCATTTTGTCACTTTTTGTATTCTATCTCGTAAGCTCTCTGTTTCATAAGGTTTTTTCTATCTCTATATCAGAAATTTTTAAATAATATTGTGAATTTAAATGAGAAAAAATTACATCTTTATTTTTACTAATTTCCAACTTGAAATTTAGCATTTCCCCCAATTACGTAAAAATGTAGGATCTCCCCAGTCTGCCAAAGTGGACCACAATACAAAAAAAGTTAAGAACCCCTGCAATAGCTGTTGGCTAGCTCCTTGAGAGCAAGTCTAGACCTAGAGCAGTCTAGACCTGTATCTTTCCTACCCCTAGTTCAGGATCTGAGCTGATCAGGCAGTCTCAGACCTGTTTCCTTCCCATCCCTTAGCTCAGTGATAGCCAGATTTAATAGGAATTCAATCAATATCTGATGAATCAAATTGAATCTTATACTTTTATTCTGTTCCATCTAGTTAATATGATGGAACAACTAGGGTTAAGAGGAGAGATGAAACAGCACAGAAATAAACAAAAACACAAAGAATAGTGAAAAGCATATTGGCCTTGGAGATGGGATTTCCTGGCTTTGTCCAAAACTGCTGGTGTGACCCTGGACATGTCATCTTTACCCTTATAATCTCTATTTCTTCCTCAATAACATTTAGTCAGGCACTATGCATTTATGAAATGCTTACAATGTGCCCCGAAATGTCCTAAGTGTTTAAGTAGAAAGAAGACACTGTCTTCCCTCAAGGAGCTTACTTCTAATAGGTGAAAATAACAGATAAAAGGAAGTTGAAAAAGAGTGGACCTGAAAATAAGGCAGCAGATTTCACGGGGGTTTGTTTCTAATATTCTATGATCCTCAGTCAGTCTGTTTTCAAGCTTCAGTCTGCTAAGGTGGCTTCCAGCTTAACAGCAGATGGAAGGCTCAGTCACTAAATTGTGACTGCCTTCTTAGCCAGTCGGCAAAATATCTAATGTTCAGCAAATTTGGCTTCTTAATTTATCTGGGCAGACTGTTCCACAACAAACATGAAGGAATGCCAACTTTTAACAGTCACCAAGACCATGTGCAAGCTGATAGATAGTCACATTTATCCAAGTTCCCTCCCCAAATGAAGAAATAGTATAAAAGGCAATTAACACTTTCCTCTTTAAAACACCCTCAACTACTGAAGCTACAGCTCCTACACACTAGGAAATTTCAACTAAATAGTCCCATGGGCTGTGGATTAGAAGATAACCCCCAATGGGCTACCCTGGCAAACAACCCAGCACATTCAGTAACTAAACAAAATACAGTTGGGTTTTATGCCAGAAACTAGTTTGAAATAAGAATTGCTTTAGGGCAAAAGATTTTGTTAATAGTTCATTAATGTAATTTTTTTATGTTAAGTCTGAAGGATAGCAAATTTCACAGAGGGGTAAGAGACTGCATAGACACACAAATTACATTTCTAGAATTTTTGGCCAAGTTGGCAAAATGCAGGTGTGACAAGTATATCTCCTGCCAGGCCAGGTAAGAAGGAAAGGGCAGAGTTGGAGGGACAGCAAGATAGTTAACAGGTAAAATGCTATTTCCTGGAAACTATTCTGATCTGGGCAAAAACAATAAGATATTCTTCACCCCATAACTTGTTTCCTTGGGAATGATTAGTCACATTACAGGAACACTGATTTAGAAATCTTCCTATACCTGCAAAAACAAAACAAACAATCTTCTCCTACTATTATTATATTAATAAATATTTCACAATATCCAACTTTTCTGTTGTATTTTTTTAGTTTATATGAAGCAATGTAGAGTAACTGACATAGGTCTGGGGCTTCTTGAAACTCAGAAAGTCAAAAAACTATTCAACATGGATTGCATCATTGGCATTGGTGCAGCAAATAATTTTTGTTGGTAAGCCTTTAGAATATAAGAAATATATTACAAAGGTTTGGGTTGATATCTGTATTAATCTTGTTAGCTGGATATGGCAGTTTTAAATTGTATATGTTATAAAGATAATTTTTTCTTTGTAAAAGACTGGGCAGCCTGTGATTTTAGCAGTGATAGGGCATTCCCACTGTGGAAACTCCCTCTATTGATGCAGATAGACAACTCATTTTATAGTCTTTGAAAGTTGCTGGAGGGCAGTGGGGGCGGGGGGAGGTGTAGAATGACTGGTCCACAGCTAGTGTGTGTGAGAAGGAAGATTTGAACTCAGGTCTTCCTGACTTGGGACACCTTCCTGGTCCCCGATATCACAGTGCAGCTTAACACATGCTTAACAATATTAAATTATTACATGAGAACATTCATTACTTTATAAATCTGCCAACCATCATTTTTTCCTCTGCTCACATACGTTAAATGTGACAACATGAACAGTTAGCCAAATATTCTTCATGTGATTACCTATCTTTATACACACATATACACAGACACACATGGATAGATAGAGCCTTCCCTCCCTGAAGCCGTGGGAGGCCACTAAAGTCACTCAGGCCAAGCACTGTGTTAAGGACTCTGGCAGCAGGTGGGCAATGTTTACATTCAAAGTTAACCTAACCACCTGTCCTCACCTCATGCCCTTCATCACTACCCCCAGACATACACTAGCCATTTCAGTCTGGATTATTTCCCAGTTGTGAGTGTTAATCAACAAAGCGATGAAAAACGACCCTGGGGCATCTTTTTGACCACCTCCCTTCTGGGATGACCTTCTGTAACTAGCTCTTAAGTCATTACATACATACTCATTGTCATATGACTGACTGCCAGAGTTCTGAAAATAAGGTTTCCAAAGGATTCAGGATACCAATCATAAGAATTCTGATTAAAAAAAAAAAAGTTTGCTGCCAATTAGCATAAGTCTTGGAAGCAAATGAGCAAGTAGCCCCAGTGCTTCTGCTATATATGCTTGAAGGCAATGCTGGATACCTGACCACATTCTAAGGACTGATTCTACTATTAACAACTCCAGAAGAAGAAAAAAAGGTCATTAACTAGGTTTGGACATTGCTAAACAGATTTGCTTTCCCTCAACTCCCCACTGTTAGCATTTGGAGTAAAATCCAACCAATAAATCTTCAAGTTTCTAATTCCCTCCAACTTTGATGAAACAGTTCCCATAAATGACTAATACTGTCCCATTCAGATTGCAACAACACATTGTCATATCACATTTAAAGTGTTTAACAACATGCTAGCAAACTTGGGGGTGCGGAAGAACCACTACTAGGTTTTTCTTTTTCTTTTTTTTTTAATGAAAATGATAAGACAAGGAGTGGGTTTTGCTGTCACACAGCTGTCAAAACCAAAGGAGAAATAGATTCTCATGAGAATAAGGTGTCTCGCCAAACACCTCACCCTTATGGTTCACATTAAGAATAAAAAGACATTTTTGATTGCTAGTAAATTGCACCCGGAAGCAAACACTAAGTATGGGTAGTATGACATGATATGAACAGGATCAGGTTCTCATGTGTGCCCTTCATATTTGCCCTGAAATCTGAATGACAACTTGAAACATCAGCCAAGCTGCAAAGTCTCCCCTTTACTCAGGCAGCAAGGGGGGAAAATTCATTTCTGTGACTAAAAACTGAGGAGAAAGCAGTACATTTTACTGTAATCTTCCCAAAACCCAAATAGCATTTGGAGTAAAATGTCAACTTAAATTGTAAGTAAATTGAGAATGTTGCCAGTACATTGTATAGCCAGCATGTTCAAAAGTAACCTGAGCACAAATGATTTTTAAAAACAACCCACAAGTTTACTGTTGTCATCTGAACAATCCTGACTCTAAGTCATAGCATGAAGCTATGATTAAATGGGAGTCAAAAAAAGAGGGGAGGGGAATTATGCTCATTTCTCTTTTGCTAAGAGAAATCCAGCCAGTATGTGGGCAAAAGCATCCCGTGATTTATAGTATTTGCCATTTTGGTTGGCTGTCTTGTGATGTGGCTGCCTCACAGGAGATTTTTGAAAGTGTCTGACATAAAAGAATGTGGAAGCTATCTAGCCAGCCTCAACTGATTTAACCTGAAAGTTCATTCTCCTACTCTAACATTATGAAATTTGGGAAGCAGTGATGGTTGGGATTTTTTTTAAGCAAGTCTTAAAACAGACACAAAACTGAGTCCCTGAGATTGTCCTGACTCCAAAGTCCCCTGTATACATGAAAAAAAGTTTTCCATCACTCTCCCAATTCTCCTTTGGCAGGTAAGGTTACTGTGGTTGCACACTTCAAGAAAATAGCTCCAGTGTCCTTTTGACCAGTGACTCCATGAACCAGGGCCACTTTGCTAGGGCCAGGACCTCTTCTGGAGATCTGGAGAATGTCTACATATGGCAACTATTGTTAAATCCTGCATTTTGCCCTCTTCCAATACTCTTTAGAATATCAACAAGAGTGCCCGGGGCAACCTGTGTTTCAAAGGGCTAGGGGCATCTGTTGTCTAACGGGACATAACCCTAACCCTGATAAAGTATTATTATTTTTTAAATTGAGAGCTTCACCATAGCGACAGCTTTCAGCATATCCTACAATTCTGGTATAGAGGAGAGGGAAGGAAGGGGGCTTAGGGGGAGACTACAGACATGCCACCCTGATGATGGCAAAGGTTAAGACGGCTGGGTGACCAAGAAGTGAGTGGCCGTGCCAGCAGTGCCCACCGCCTCAACCATGAGGCCGGCTTCTGACACTCGAGTAACCCGGATAAGTATCTACGCAAACACCGAGCTGCCTGTCCCGAGAGCCTCTCACAGGATGCTTGAAGGAGCCGGCGCTACGCGGTACTGCCCTGCCTTGGCAGGCTGGGGACAAGGAGGAAGGAGAGAAGAGGAAACGAGGCAGGCAGGCATGCATGTATGCAGGCTGGCCGGCCCCAGCCTCATGCACAGGAAGCAGTGTCCGAGCCAGGGGTTAGTCTGGCCTCGCAGCAGCTGGAGAGTCAGGGGAGGTAGGGAAGGAGGGATATGCTCAAGAATGGAGGGAAGGCACATGCATGTCCCTGCTGTTTCTCTGCTCTAGAGACCAAGGAGTGGAGGAGAAGGGAAGGGAAGACGACCAAGGCTGCGGATGCACCCCCTCCACACACACACGCACACACTCCCCCAGCCCTCCGCAGGCTAGAGGGTTCAACCGAACAGCCAGCACACCCAGCCTAGAGATGTAGGTGGGGGGCAGGTTAGCGGACCCTTTCTTATCCACTCACCTCGTTGTCCCCAGGCCGAACCCGCCCCGCCGGCAGTGAGCACAGTTTGTTACTGCCTGCCGTGTCCCCAGGCTGGATGCTATTTAAAGCGCAGACAGCTAATGCCGCTGCTGATGCTGCTGCTGCCGCCGCCGGCGACGTTGCTGGGTTGGCTGCGGCAGCTGAGGCTGCGGCTGCTGCTGCTGCCGCTGCTCCTTGGAGGCTGCTGCGTGGTGCGCGTGCCGCGCCCTCCCCTACCCCTCCCCTTCCCCGCCCCCCTGCTCCCCGCCCCCACTTCCCTCACCCGGTCTGACGGCGCGCGCGCGCACTCCAAGGCCCTGGAGGGAGGAGGTTGGACTCCCTGACCACTCCCTAGCCTCCTCCTCCCGCTTGGCCTGACCCGGCCTGGCTCAGCTCTAAGTCCTGCCCACAGAGTCAGAAAAAAACTGTGCGCTCCTGTCCTGCCGCAGTTCAAACTTGACCTCCCCCAACCCAGCCTGCCTCCTACCCCCAAACCCTTTCCCCCAAGTTATATTTCTTAATAGTGCGGAGGAAGGGAAAAGGCAACGGGTGCCTTGGAACTGTTGGTAGTAACAATCCCCAAATGAGCCCATCATGTCCCCGGGAACTGAGCCGAGCAGAACCTTTTCTGTCTTTACTGGCATGTACATACCAAATGCTCCCCTGGAGCCCTAGCCACATGTGGGGCGCCCTCGGTACAGCTATGAGCGGCGTGCCCACCCCTTGGAACCATTCTCAGGTGGTGGTGGCCAAAAAGATCTCTGTCTGTCTCTATCTCTGTCTCTGTCTCTGTCTCTCTCCTCTCTTCAGATCGCTTTGGCACAGAAACTGTGTGACCTTCGATTTCACTACAACTCTCCACACGGGGTTTCACCGCAGCTCCTTGCCTTGACCGCCTTCTGACTGGACTTCTGCAATACACTGAACGTGAAACAGCCTTGGAAAGAGCACTTCGAGGCTATAGTTAGAGCACACTGCAGCCTCGACATCGTTCAAGGGCATACACTTCATTCACCTGGGAAGTTATTGGTGCTTATTCCCCATTGCTAGGATTAAGCAACGATTTATTTTAGGACCTGGATACTTTTTAAAAGAAAACTTTCAGCAGACAACACAATGCTTCCAAACTGGCGCTCAAAATGCAGCCCTTTTACCAAAGTCACCACTCCCGTAGATAGACTCTAGTGGGTCCCTATTAACTTCAGGATCAAATGCAGAATTTTAGCTTTTAAAGTTCTTCACAAATGAGGCAAGTTCGGTAAAGCACAGTGCATGGAACACAGTAGGTGCTTAATAAGCTCATTTCCTTACCTTCCCCTTCACATCCTAGACTTTTCTACAATTCCAATCTTCTAACACATGGCTCCCTTTCACATATCCTAAGGTCCGGCTGCTCTTCTTCCAGTGCTTTCCATGAGTCTCCTTCTCCAGCTCCATGCCTTTTCAACTAACTGTCCTTTATACCACCTCCTCTTTGCCTTCTGATTTCCCTGGCTGTCTTTAAGACAACTCAGATCCTACTTTCTGCAATAATCTTTTCCTGCCCTTTCCCATACAGAGAGACATGTACATATACACATATGTGTATACATGTACATGTATATGTATGTGTATGTGTATATAATGTTTATAGTTATTGGCTGGTTGTCTTCCCTATTATAAGCTCACTGAGGATAGTGACCCTGTTTTTCTGGCATTTTAGTACAATGTCCGGTATTTAAGTGTTTAATAAATTTTTGTTGACTAGATTGGCCTTTGAATCAACCAAAGAAACTCCAGGAAGCTCCTTGAGAGTAGGGACTGTTTTTGCTTTTGTCTTTTTATCCCCAGCACCATTGTACAGTGTCAAAGGGGCACATAGGAAACCTTACTAAATGCTTATTAATTGATTGATTGATTGATTGCCCTTCCCTGCTGAGTTTCATTAGGCTGCTTTTATTGGAATGAGGACATCTACTTGCAGAAGGTTTCAGTAGTTCAAAGCCAGCTGGACAGTGAAATCTTACCACTCTGCATTACTGGGACCTATAAATACTTCCTGATTGACTGATTCCAATTGCCTTTGGAAGGCAACTCAATCACAGAGGATTCAGCAGTCCTTCTCTTTGTGCCAGGTTACACTTGGGTTGCTTATCTTTATAGTACAAGGAAAAAAAAATCTACCTCCTGGCCTTTCCCTTCAGCACTTTGCTTGGAGTCAGGAAGACTTATCTTCATGAGTTCAAATTCAGCCTCAGACACTCTATGACCCTATGTAAGTAAGAAACTTCACCCTGTTTGCCTCAGTTTCCTCATCTTCAAATGAGCTAGAGAAGGAAATGGCAAACTGCTCCAGTATCTTTGCCAAGAAAACCCCCAAATGGGGTCACAAAGAGTCAAATATGACTGAAATGACTGGACAGCGATAATTTTCCCTTGACTGACAGTCTCTTTGTATTATTCTTATTGGTTGCATGTAATCAAGCATTTTAATGAAATTAATTTAATGAAAATTCAACTTTGTTCAACTTAAACTTAGTCCCTTCTGACTTCTCTGTTTTGGTCAGTGGTATCACCATTCATTTAGCCTCCCATGGGAGAAACCATGGTGTTCCCTTTGACTTCTCTTTCCTTTTGATCTCCTAACCAATCAGTTATAAGTTCATTTCAGCTTCAAAACATTTCTCTAATCAATCCCCTTCATCTATTCCCATTGTCCTTGTTTAAGCCTTTATTACAAAGCTCTTGGACTAGTGCCATGGACTGTGAACAGGTCTTCCTCTATTCAAATCCATTCCTAACATAGCTGCCAGACTAACTTTTCTTTATTCTTATTTGTTTGTTCAAACTGGAAGCATCACGGTATAGATTCAGCTTTATTTTTCATCTCTGACACTAGCTTTGTGACCTTAAGTAAGTAATCTCTTAACTTCTTTGACTCAGTTTCCTCATTTTTAAAATTTAAAATTATAAAATTTATCTTATTTATGATAAGATAAAAATAATAAAATATTGTATTTTCCTTTCTAGGCTATTGTGAAGATTAAATGAGATAAGATGTGTAAACTTTAAAACATCATATAAATGTCACTTGTCGTCGCATCCTTTCCTGGGGCCTTCCGGACGCCACGTGGCGGGGAGCGCCGGGCAGAACAAAGCACACTTACACAGCAACTCAGGGGGCAGCTCCAACTTTATTTCTTGCTCTTCTACATATATAGCCTATCCTACGCAAGCACTTTCCATTTTGGCTCTTGGCCAATTACAACACCTTTTGCCTTTTAAGGTCAAGCACACCTTAACCCTGGGACTCTCTCGATCTCTACCTGGAGCAAGGATATTCCTTGTGGACCCGGATGTACCTCTCTCCTTAGAACAAGGCGGGGTCAGCTGGGGGCCTAGCAGTCCCTCAAGTGCCTAGAGGGTTAATGGGGGCGAGAGGCCTTGCCATCATCGCCTAAGCCTGGAGGCAGTGCCGTCACACGTCCAGGGACCTCTCAAGGGCACTGAGGTAAATCCACGTTGGCTCTCCCACAGTCACTTACTATTTTTAATTATGCATAAACCTAAACACACAACTTTCTTTAGAAATCTTCAGTGGTTTCCTGTTTTCTACCAAATAAATTTCAAATCCCTTTGTTAGTCAAGGCCTTCCACATTCTGCTGCCAACATATCTTTCAAGTCTTATGTCCTATTACTTCTTTCCATAGTCCAATGCCCAAGCCTAACTGAACTATTTTCATCCCTCTAAATATTTCTTATGCCTTTCCACCTTTGTATCTTTGTTCATACTGTTCCCTATGCCTGTGATATCTACTTTCCTCATCTCTCCATCCCACCTCTGCAACTCGCCTGTTGAACTCCTAAATCAAATGGCATGTCCTCCATGAAGTCTTTTTTTTTTTTAGCAATTGGGGTTAAGTAACTTGCTGAAGGTTACACAGCTAGTCATTATTTGTGTGTGGGTGCTCATTTTCTGAGGCTGGATTGGGTCATCCCAACTCCGAGGCCAGCACTCTTACTCACTGCGCCACCTAGGCGCCACCTAGTTGCCCCCATGAAGTCTTTACTTGACTTGCCCTTCTTCTTTGCACTTCAGATGTGTGTGTCTTTATCTCTTATTAGAACAAAGCTTCATGAGGTTGAGTCATGTCTTATTTCGACCTTGCATATCACCAAACATCTAAAACAATGGTCCTCACACAATAGCCACATTGGATCTCTCTCTCTCTCTCTCTCTCTCTCTCTCACACACACACACACACACACACACACACACACACACACACACACACCCCAACACCACCACCACCATTCATGCATGTATGACATTCTTATTTGTAACATCCATTTTGTTTAGTTTTACCTTTCCAGCATAAATTGTGTGGCATAAAGAGCATTAGATCTAAAGTTAGGATAACAGGGTCCAATGAATGAATGAATGGTTTCAAGTTCTGAGAATTAAGAATATTGTTGGCACGTTTGAGCTTATTCCCAAGTCCTAGGACAGAAGCATATAAAGATGTTGAATATTGCAAGGGAACTCAAAATGAGACAAGGAATTCAAAGCAGGCATCTCTCTTGAATCTTCTTTTCCAGGATAATAGCAGTAGTTAATTTCTCCCAAAGAATGCAGGTGCTGTAGTAAAATGTTTCAGAGACAGCCTGAATTTCTAATTAGCTGTTTAACAGTTCATTTCTTTCTGCGCTCCAACTAGCTTGCTTTCCTATTTCCAAAAATACTTCCACTTGGACATCTTCCACTGGGGGGGATTTCATTCATTTATTCAACAGATGTTTATGGAGGATCTGCTAAATTCTATTCAAGCTTAGGGGCTCAAAGATATCAATAAGTTAAGGTCCATGCCCTGAATACATCATTTACATAAGTAATTATAATGCAACAAGAGTCTTAAGAGATACTTGTGTGTTTTGGGGGGGGGGGTTATGCTATAGGAATTAAGAGAAAAGAAAAATTACTTATGGTTAATATAATCGGAGAAGGCTTCATGGAAGAGTTTGCCTCTGAGCTGGGCAGAATGCCCTTATGTGAAGATGGAAATGGTGAGGGCAACTGAGGTGGAATGAATGTCTTGAGCAAAGACTGCCTTTGGCAGGGCAGAGTTGGAGTGCAAGGGAAAGAATAAGGGAACAAAGACAGGGGTGGAAAATATGAGGACACCTTTGAGAAACAGCCAGAAAAGCTTGTGATATGTTGGGGGGGTGTAAATTTATATGCCAGCCTAAGGAATAAGGGCTTTATTTGGTCATCAATGACTTATCAAAGGATTTGGAGCAGGACAAGACAATAGAATTAAAACAATCTGACAATAATACATAGGTTTTATTTGAAAGTTTATAATTCTATAAAAACTTTTCTTAATCCTTGACCTTGTTACCCTATTCAGCTACCATTCCATCTTCTTTGTACCCTTCACTGCAAAATAGGTTATCTATATCTGATGCCTCAGCTTCCTTACCACTCCATTTTCTTTTTAACCTCTTGCCATCTGATTTCAGTCCCCACCACTTTACTGAAACTGATCTCTCAAAAGTCACTAATGATCTCCTAATTGACAATCCCTATAGTTTTTTTTTAGTCCTCATCTTCCTTCATCTTCTCATGGCATGAGATACAATTGACTCCCAATCCCCACTACCAAATTCATTCTCTTCCCTTGAAGACACCAGACTTGCCTGATTCTATGTCTACCATTCTAATAACTTTTTCTTCACTGACCTCTTGTCTTTTTTACTGTTCTTACTTATCCCTTACAAAGAATTCTCTTCTATTCTCAGTCCTTTGCCTTTTCTCTGTGGTTTCCCTTGGCACTTCATTTATTCCCACTCTTAGCACTCTGGACAGGGGCAACTGGGAGGATGAGTGAGAACATGTATGTGAGCTGAGTAAGAACTTACAAGTGTCAATGCTGAGTCACTACAAGCTGGGTTTCATTAAGTTGTCATTGCAGGAGTAACTACAGTATGTAGTTGGAGATTTAACCAGAAAGTAAGTATGGAATTCATCTAATGATAGTTCAGTGCTCACCACTGCTGTGGAATCTTCTTGCCACTTCACATCCTCAATACCTAGTGTAATGCCAAGTATACAATGAAGGTGGTTAATAAATGCATTTTGATTGATTCACGTCATGGTTTTTGGAAGCCAACTCAAACCAAAAGTGAGTCTCCAGGATTTGGGAAGACCATGACTGCACTGCCAAGATCACTGAGGTTTCTATGATTTGGATGTGTTATTATGTATCTACTCAAGGAAGGCAGCTAAGAAGCCACTTCAACTACTGGTCCTCCTGGCTTCCTTTAAGTACCAATTAAAATCTCGTCTTTTCCTGGAAGTGTTCCCCAACTCTTCTTAATTCTAGTGATGTCCCTCTGCTAATTATTTCCTATTTATCCAGTATACAGTTTATATTTTGTATATATTTGTTTTCATGTTGTCTCCCCCATTAGACTGTAATCTCCTTGAAGTCAGAGACTGTCTTTTTACTTCTTTTGCATCTCCAATGCTTAGCACAGTGCCTGGAACATAGTAGTCACTTAATAAATATTGATTGATTGATTGATTGATATACATACATACATACATACACACATATGAGTGTAGATAGATGGCTATCTCCCTATTTTTTTTCTCTCTGAGATGATAGCTATGTTGCTTTTCTCTACATTGGCTAGGGGACAGTCTTTCCTTATTAAATGAGTCTGTGATAATAAAGCCTTCCTTGAAAAAACCTAAGGCTCCATCTCTAACATGGAACCCATCCAAGACTCCATTTCACAAACCTTGGGGGTGGTTTGAGAGTCCCACCGATAAAATAATGCTATCAATACCCTGAATGGGATATCAATAAACTTCTGAGGAAGCACCTCCATTCAACCCACCTACTTGAAGGCCTGGCACAAATTGTGCCCAGGCTCAGCTTGGGCTCTGATTTAGCCTGAACAGATGAACATGGCAACTAACACTCAACAGTTCAGATATTATGTCTACCTTGAGAACTCTTCAAGAAACATATATATCCGGGGAGGCTAGGTGGCGCAGTGAGTCGAGCGTCGGCCCTGGAGTCAGAAGAACCTGAGTTCGGATCCGACCTCAGACACTTAACACACACATAAACAAAAACCTAGCCATTTGACCTTGGGCAAGTTACTTAACCCCAACTGCCCTACAAAAAAAAAAAAAGAAACATATATATCCAACCAAAAGAATTTAGAGTGCACATGACAATATGGAAGTCAAAGTAATGTGATTTTATGGATGATGAGACCTTTCAAAAAACTTTATAATGCTTGCAAATAAGCATTCTACAGTTATGTAAGTTTCCTCCATATGGTAGATGGAGTGCCAGAGTCAGTGCCATAGAAAGTTATCTAAACAGAAGTCCTGTAATAGTAAACTTATTCCATTTTCTCTTAAAAAACACAAAAAAACAGACAACAAAGGTAGTATAGCAGGTAGAGAGTTTGCCTAGAGTGAAGACAGTTCAAAACTAACACCAAAAGCTTGACCTGTTCAATGTCCATAATTTCCTTAGAATTAGGGCTGGTGATGGAAGAAAGACAGACTTTTAGATAGAATCTAGGCATTATGATCACCTTGTTTATTATGCCTTTTGGGGGGTCAAAGAACCTATAGCCTTGTAGAATTTAATTGACAAAGAACTAACAAAGAATTGGCAGATCCCTTCTACCAACACATCATAACCATCAGATAGAGATGATACTCTGTTCTTTTTCTGGTACAAACAAAGGTAGGCCCTACATGTTTCCAATGTTTATGTCAGTCTAATCTGTCTGACTTTATATTGTAAACTGGAGAACTATGTTCTCCACAGGAGCTACATAACCTTCTTTGGAAGTCTACTTGGGACCAAAAGGCTTATGAACAAACCCAACACATACAAGTCATACAAGACTGGTTTCCTAGTCCACTGATGTTGCTTTTGAGGACTTATATGTTTCCACAAAAGAGGCAATGTGACCAGTGGGCAATGTAGCCATAAGCTCTTACTGAGCACTAAGAAGAAAGCCTGTTTTGAGATACCTGGTGGCAGGAGGAAGTGAGGGGCAAATGAAGTAGAAGCAAGAATATATGCAAAACAAAGGGTCCCTAGAGAAGGAAGTCTTGAAGACTGCTGGATTCACCAAAACAGAGGTACTTAAGACTACCACAACTGGGTTCTGTAGAGTTAAGAGAGTGCAACAGTTTTATCAAGACTCTCTCCTCCTTTTTGCCAGTTTCTGATGAAGAGAAATCCTTCTCAACTAAGTCAACCTCTCTTGATCCCATTCCCTCCCATTTTCTCGAGTAGATTGCCCCTGCAATCATCCCCTCTCTGTAATCTTCAATTCTCCCTATTTTTTGGCTACTTCCCTCCTGCTCACAAACAAATTCAACATCTCCCCCATCTGTAAAAACAAAAATAAAACCTCACCAGATCCTACCATGCCCAGTAGCTGTTGTATTATCTCTTCTCCATTTTCCAGTCAAATTCCTTAAAAAAAGACCATCAACACTCTCAGCCTCATTTCTTCTTACTCGTGTCTAATCCCTCTGTGATCTGACCTCATCATCCAACTGAAAGTGTATTTCCAAAATTACCTACAATATCTCAATTGACATTTCTGTCAGTGGCACAGCTGGTTTTGTTTTTTGTTTTGTTTTTTAACAAATGCTTTATTAGCTTCTGGTTTACATCATTCATTTCCATGAGATTTTGAGTTTTCCCCATTTTTCCCACCCACTGTAGCAGCAAGCACCCCAGCATCCCCAGGGTGACTGCCAATACAGGTTCTTAGATCTGCTTTTGTAAAGGAAAGCAACTCAAAATGGGTTAACAAGTTTACTTTAATCAAACAAACATACATTACCTAGTTCAGGGGAAAAAGGTCAGCACCCCGAACTTCAGAGTTACAGAACTTACAGATCAAACAGACAGGCTTCCAAACTGTCCAACCATTATATCAATACCAAATCACAGTTACCAGAGAGGGAAGCATCAACATCTGGGTTTTCAAAGCCGGGGGGCTCTCAACAACGGCTGCCCAGAGTCTCACCTAGTCAAATTACACAACACTTCTCAAAGTGAGCCCCAAAGCAAAGCCTCTCCTCAGGGCTTATATAGCCTTCTCTGGGCTCAGAGAATGTAACCACCCTTTTGATCCACTGCCCAATCACAAAGTATCAAGGTGTGGGCTTTCCTGAAAAACAAGCCTCCCACCACAGGCTCCAGGTGCACTTAAGCTAGGGGCAGGGAAGATCTTTAAATTTGCATTTCCGTTACACCCACCACCCCAGAATAGCAGTCCCACTAGATATCCCCTCATCCAATCTGCTCTCTCCCATATCTTCTCCCATACCCCCTTTGACTTTGCCATTAGGGCAATGTGAGTCTCTGAGCCCCAATGCCTGAACATCTTATCTCCCCATTACATGCAAAATAGTATTAATAATAGTATTTATATACATTTGAAACATTTAATTTTAAGACTTCGAATTTCACATACATTCCCTTCCTCCCTTGTCACCCACTCCCTCTGGGAAGATAAGCAATTCAATATGTGTTGTACATGTATAGCTATGCAAAACATTACCATAGTAGATATATTGTAAAAGACTGCTTATATTTCCCTCCCACCCATTCCACCCCCTACCTGGTCCATTCCCTACTTTGATCCTGTCCCTCTTCTATAGTGGGTACTTCCAACCTCCCCTCCCCCCAGAATGCCCTCCCCTACATCATCCCCCTTCTCATCCCCCTTACCCCTACTCTCCTGCAGGGTGAGATATCCCACTTAGTATGTATGTATTTCTCTCCCTGAGCCAAATTCAATGAGAATATGGTTTTGCCTTTTTGCCTTCCTGTTCTTCCCCTCCCCTGCAACTACTTCCCCTTGCCTCTTCTACATGAGATAGTTTACCCTACCCTGTCTCTCATCTCCTCTTGTCACTTTCCTCTCTCACCTCTTAACTTCAAGTGGCAAAGCTGTTATGCAATTCTTCCCTATTAGAAACTTGGGTGTTATCTTGAACTCTTCCCTCTGTTACCTTCCATAGCCAATCAGTTACCTAGTCCTATCCATTCTCCCTCTTCATCACTTCTTCCATCAATCATCATCCTACTATAGACATTCATTACTCCCCTGCCTAAACTATTACAATAGGCTGCCATCACACTGATCTTGGTTTTATACAGATCCAGCCTTGTCACTCTTCTATTAAAAATTCTCTGTGTTTCCCTATTGCATACTTCTTTGCCTGGTATTCAAGGCATTCTACAAAAAGAGATTTTAACCTTTCTTTATGTGTGTGTTATAGAGTACATAATGGGTCAGCTAGGTGGTGCAGTGAATAGAATGCTGGGCCTGGAATCAGGAAGACTCATACTCCTGAGTGCAAATCTGACCTTAGACACTGTGTGTCCCAAGGCAAGTCACCCTATTTGCCTCAGTTTCCTCATTTGTAAAATGAACTAGAGAAGGAAATGGCAAATCACTCCTGTATCCTTACCAAGAAAACCTCAAATGGAGTCATGAATAGTCAAACAACAAAAGACTCCTTCAGCAGTCAGGTGAAGCCTACACACCCTTTCTCAGGTAATGTTTTTAAATGCATAAAACAAAATACATGGGAATGAAAAGGAAACCAATTATATTGAAATACACTTGTCAAAATATTTTTTTAAATTCACGGGTGACAAAAAACTCTTTTGGCAAGATACAATATCCATTCCCATTAAAAAAAAAAACCCTAGGAAACATAGGAATGAATGAATCTTTTCTCAATATTGTAAGTAGCAGTAATCAAAAACCAAGAGCCAATATTGTTATAATAGGGATAAACTAGAGGCTTTTCCAATAAAATCAAGGGTAAATCAAGGATGTCCATTACCACAATTCCTATTTGACACAGTGCTAGAAAACTACAATGATGGCATGAAAAAAGAAATTGGAGAAATGAACAAAGACAAAGAGAAAATAAAATTGTTGCTTTTTGTAGATGATATGATAATATGAAAGAGGATACTCAGTTTTGCTGGGTAGGTGACCCTTGATTTTAATCCCAGCTCCTTTGCCCTCTGGAAAGTTGAAGGATATAAAAAGAAGCCCATAGAAATCATCAGGATTTCTGCATATACCAACAAGATCCAGTAGGAAAAGATAAAAAAGATCAACAATTTCAAGAGAAATTTAAAAAATGGAGTGGTGGTGCAGAAAGGAAAGGGACATAGCAGTAACAGATCTCAATCTATAGTATGAAGCAATAATCCTCAAAACAATTTGGTACTGGTTAAGAAAGAGAAAGGTTGATTATTACAACAGATTAGATACATAATATACAGAAGCAAATGAGCACAGTAGCCTAATTTTTTTTTTCAAATGCTTTATTAACTTCTGGTTTACATCATTCATCTTCATCAGATTTTGAGTTACAGTTTTTTCCCATTTTTTCCTTTCCCCTCACCCCAGAATGGAAGTTCCACAGAATATCCCTTCACCCTTTCTGCTCTCTTCCATATTTTCTCCCATACCCCCTTTGACTTTCTCAGTAGGGCAAGGTGAATCTCTGTGCCCCAATGACTGTGTATCTTATTTCCCAAATATATGTAAAATAGTATTAATAATAGTATTTATATATTTTTAAACATTTGATTTTAAAACTTCGAATTCCAGATTCATTCTCTTCCTCCCTTGTCACCCACCCTTACTGGGAAGGTAAGCAATTCAGTATATGTTGTACATGTGTAGCAATGCAAAACATTACCATAGTAGATATTTTGTAAAAGACTGACTATATTTCCCTCCCTCCTATCACACCTCCCACTTGGTCTATTCCCTACTTTGATCATGTTCCTTTTCAAAAGTGGGTGCTTCCGACTTCCCTCCCTCCCAGCCTGCCCTCCCTTCCATCATCCTCCCTCTCATCCCCTTCCCCCCTACTCTCCAGTAGGGTAAGATATCCTATTTAGTATGTATATCATGCTCTCCCTGAGTCAAATTCAATGAGAATAAGGTTTTTCCTTTTTGCCTTCCTGTTTTTCCCCTCCCTTGTAACCATTTTTCCTTGCCTCTTCTATATGAGATAGTTTACCTCATTCTGTCTCCCTCCATCTCCTCTCATTATATTCCTCTTTCACCTCTTAATTTCACCTTTTGAGTATCATCCCTTCCTATTAAATTCGACCTGTGCCCTCTATCTATGTATACCTGTAAACATATATACACACATTCACATATGTATATACCCATATACCCGTCTTCAACTATTTTCATACTGAGGAAGGTTTCATCAGTTACAGTTATTGTTTTTCCCTGTAGAAATGTAAATAGTTCAACTTTGATAAGTTCCTTATGATTTCTTTTCCCTGTTTACCTTCTCAAGCATCTCTTGCTTCTTGTGTCTGAATGTCAAATTTTCTATTCAAGTCTGGTTTTTTCCTCAAGAATGCTTGAAAGTCCTCTATTCCACTGAATGACCATATTTTCCCCTGAAACAAAATACTCAGTTTTGCTGGGTAGGTGACCCTTGGTTTTAATCCCAGCTCCTTTGCCCTCTGGAATATTATATTCCATGCCCTTCAAACCCTCAGAAGCTGCCAGATCCTGCACTATCCTGATTGTGTTTCCACAATATTGAAATTGTTTCTTCCTGGCTGCTTGTAATATTTTCTCCTTGATTTGGGAATTCTGGAACCTGTCTATAATATTCCTAGGAGTTTTCTTTTTGGGATCTTTTTCAGGAGGTGATCAGTGGATTCTTTCAACCTCTATTTTGCCCTTTGGTTCTAAAACATCAGGGCAGTTTTCCTTGAGAGTTTCTTGAAGGATGATTTCTAGGTTCTTTCTTTGATCATGGTTTTCAGGTAGTCCAATAATTTTTAGATTATCTCTCCTGGATCTATGTGGTTTTTCCCATGAGATATTTCACATTGCTTCCTATTCTTTCATTTGTTTGGATCTGCTTAACAGCATCTTGATTTCTCATAGAGTCACTAGTTTCCATTTGCTCCAGTCTAATTCTGAAGGAATGATTCTCCTCAGTGAGCTTTTGAGATTCTTTTTCCATCTGGCAAATTTGGCTTTTTAAGGCATTCTTCTCCTCATTGCCTTTTTGAGCCTCTTTTTCCATTTGAGTTAGTCTATTTTTTAAGGTGTTATTTTCCTCAGACAGGCTGTTGACTCTCATTTCATACTTTTCTTGCATCTTTCTCATTTCTCTTCCCAATTTTTCCTCCACTTCTCTTATCTGCTTCTTAAGGTCCTCTATGGCCCGTAACCAGCCTGTATTTTCATTTGGGGCTTTTGGTGCAGGAGTTCTGACCTCCCAGTCCTCCTCCTGTTCCATGTTTTGATGCTCTCTGCCCCCAAAATAGGAGTCTAACATTGATTTTTTTTCTTTAATTTGTTTCCTTTGCCTAGGCATGTTGCCACTCAATTACTTGACTTTTGGGCTTGTTGCCATGTTAGGACTCTGCCACCAGCCAGGGAAGCTTCTGTCCCAAATGCTGGGGTTTTCTCAGCTGCTGGAGGTATTAGTTGGGCGCCCTCTCTGAAACCTCCACACTCTCAGGCAAGCTGGTCACACACCCCAAGACCTCCACCCCAGACTGCCATCCCGATCCAAGGAGATTAAAGCAAGAGCGATTACCCTTTCCCTCTAAGACTGGTCGAAGGATCCCCCTACAATTTGAAGGCCAGGAGCTGAAGATGCAACTGAAGCTGCAATGTTGCAGGCCGTGCTGTGTGGCTACTCATTGGCTTCTCACCCCCAGGGGAAAGAGGCCGATGTGCTCCCCCAACAAGTCCCAAAGTCCATACTACACTGACCTCTCACTTTGTCCTAGGCATCTATGTGTTGATAATTCTGGAAACACCACAGCTGCTGGTGTCCTGGGGTCCCTCCAGCCGGCTGCTGGTCTGACCACCCTGGTGCTAAATCCTCTGACTCATGACTCACGTGGTCCTGGGCTCGGCTCCCAGAGCACTGCGCTGACCACTCCCTGCTGGGCTGCCGGGCTGTCATAAGGGGGAGGTTAGCTTCTCTGTGTCATTTTGTGGGTTCTGTAGCTCCAGATTTTGTTCAGAGTCCCTTTTACATAAATTTGGAAGTGGTGGGGACAGGAGCTGTGCAAAAATGCTTTTACTACTCCACCATATTGACTCTGCCCCCCAGTAGCCTAATTTTTGATAAACCCAAATATCATGTTTAATAGTTTCAGAACTTACTATGTGACAAAAACTTCTTGGAAAACTGGAAAATAGTCTGCCAGAAGCCAATATTTCATATCTATTTTCAAAATGAGTATGTGACTTAGATATACAGGTGATATCACAAACAAAAATAAGAGAATAAAGGAAGAAATTGCTTATCAGAAGTAAGGGATAAAGAGAAGGAGAAAAGTTAAAGTTGACAACTTTAATTACATAATTTTTTAAAAAACTTTTGCAGAAACAAAACCAGTGCAGGTAAAAAAAGAAGAGAAGAAACATGTTGTGGGGAAAATCTTTTTTATCATTTCTATGATAAAGGTCTCATTACATATATTTCAAATTTTCAAGAATAAGACCCATTCCCAGTTGACAAATGATCAAAGAATATGAATAGGCATTTTTTTCAGAGGAAGAAATCTCACCTACCTATAGATATGAAAAATATTCTAAAACACTAATAATTATTGAGAAACACATTAAAACAACTCTGAGATTCTACATCATGCCCATCTGGGTGGTAAAATTGACAAAGCAGAGAATGACAAAGGTTGGAGGATTTTAGGAATATAGGCAAATTAAAAATGGACTAATGGTAGAGTTCCAAAAGTTGTTGTAAGCTTTCAAAGCTTTAGGAAACTCTGTATTTGCCTTCTATAGGGAAAGAAATTTCTGTGTTTCTGAATCTCTCCCTCTCTGCCCCTTATTCCTCATATACCTCCCTCTATATGGGGCTCTTCACATAGAGAGGTCATTAATAAAATATATTTTAAAGGAGAAGGAGAAAACAAAACAAAAAAGATAAAAGACAAACAAATAGAACTGTTTTGTTATTACCTTGTTAAATGTATAGGGATAAGAACTAGGCATGTGGTTTCATTACTACAGACAACTCTATATGAAGAAACTCCTTCTATCAATGTAAGTTGTCAACTTCTTTGCATCTTAGAATTGATGTTGTCTTAGACTATTGCCTAGAGCACTGAAAAGTTAAGTGATTTCCCCAAAGCCACATAGCTCACATGTATCTGAGGGAGAACTTGAATCCAGATCTTTCTATCCAGTGGGTCACAATGATACTTCTTAAAAGAAATTGTACATGAGAAAAGTTTACAGATTTCTTTTCTTTTGGAGGCAACTGGGGTTAAATGACTTGCCCAAAGTCACACAGCTAGTATGTCTCTGAGGCCAGATTTAAACTTTGGTCCTCCTGACTTCAGAACTCTATTCACTGCACCAACCTAGTTCCCCAAGTTTATAGATTCTTCTTATACAACTCTTCTGTCCATTGTCTACAGAAATGTCTCTGTCTCTAGTTGATTAAGGTCATAAAATAAATTTAATCATTTTAAAAATGCCAGTTTAGAGCTTGAGAGGTTAGGTTAGAGATGTAGATTTGGGAAACACCGACATAAAGGTGAAAGTCGAATTGTAGGAGAAGATGAGATTGCCAAAGGAGTGGGATGAGAAGGGAAAATCCAGTTACTGAAACTTCGGAAACATATTTAGGGGTCAGAAAGAAGAAGCTCAATCAGTGAAAGAGGCGGGAAAGGAAGAGTCAGGGTGGTAGCAGAAGAATCAGGGAAGAGAAGTGTCTTTGACTACAAAGAACGGCATTTCAAAGGGGTTGGCATTAATGTCAACTGCAATGGTAAAGTCAAGGAGTGAGAAATGAAAAGAGGTCACTAGTGAGCTTTGGTGGAGAGGTTGGGACACAACCCTGACTGAGAGGGGTGAACAAGTAGGTGATGAAGAAGAAATGTCTGAAAGTAGTTTAGCAGTGATGGAAAACAGATAAAAGGGCAGTGGTAAAACCAAGGGAAAATGGTTCAAATTTTTAGTATAGAGGAAACCTGTATAGAGGAGGTTTATGGGGGAGAGAAGAGGGGAGAGAGAGACAGAGACACAGAAATGGAGAGACACAGGGAGAGACAAAGACAGAGAGAGACAGAGACAGAAACAGAAAGACAAAGAGAAAGAGAGAGAGAGAGAGAGAGAGAGACAGAAGAAGCAGAGAGAGAAGGTAGAGGCAGATTGGACTAAGACTATACATGGATATTGTTAACCCTTAAAACAAAGTGAGATAACCCTACCTTTGACAAAGAAGTATATCATGAAGCAATAGAAATTTTGAGGTAAAGAGGCTGATCTATCTGATGACCTCTAAATTTGCAGTTCAGTTTGGAGGTAAGATCATCAGTAGAGAGGAAAGGCATGTGGCTGGAGGTTAGAGAAGACCTTGGTTCTAGCCCTAGTTTCTCAAATAACTCTACTAGGTGAATTTGGGTAAGTTAATTCATCTCTCTGCTCTTCAGCTGCACAACGAGGGAACTGAATTTTCAAGGTTTGGTTTTTTTTTTCTTTTTGGAGGGCAATTGGGGTTAAGTAACTTGCCCGAGGTCACACGGCTAAGCTTTTTGTTTGTGCGTTAAGTGTCTGAGGCTAGATCCGAACTCAGGTCCTTCTGACTCCAGGGCCAACGCTCTACTCACTGCGCCACCTAGCCGCCCCTCAAGGTTCCTTTTGACCTTAAAATTCTCCCAATCCATGATAACAGAAAAGGTTTGGGACAGAGATTCTGAGGGAGTTAACTGGAGATAAACATAAGGAATACTGAAAACAGTAAAGGCCCATTTGAGTTCATATAGCAGAATTTGTGGCAGAATCAATCAGACCAATTTCATGACTTTTCCTAGACCTCTGGGTAGCCTTTATTGCATAAGCAGGGGTGAATTATTCAAAATTGCTGAGCAGAGTTGACATACTCATTCTGGAAGATTAATCTGGTTCTGGTGTGGAAATGTTGGATATGAGGAGGGGAAAGGGAAGAGATAAGTTAGGAACCTTTAGTAATAGTCTAGGCAAGAGGTAATTAGAGCCTGAACTAGGGTAATAGCAGTGAAAATGGAAAGGAGGAAACAAGTGTGAGAATGGACAGGGTTTGGTGACAGACCGGATGTCTATTGCCTATTGGATATTTCACACTCAACGCATCTAAAACTAAGCTCGTCTTTCCTTCTCACCCTTCCAAACTTTTCTGTTTCTGGAGAAGACCCCACCACTTTCCCAACGTCTCTAGTTTGCAGTTTCAGCATTATATGGGTTTCTCACTTTCACTCACCCCACATTTCCAAAAGGTTGCTAAATCTCACTGTGTCAATTTTTAGTGTCTCTTGCATCAGACCCCTTCTCTCCACTCATGCTGACAGGCCCTCATTATTTCTTGCTGAAATTATTGCAACATCTTTCAACTGGTGTCCATCCCCACTCCAATCCATCCTACATGCTGCTGCTCAAATAATTATCTGTAAGTGACTCTCTCCTACTCACCCAATTCCAGTGACTTCCTACTGCCCCTAAGAGAAAACATCCTTGGATTGGTTTTTAAACCCCTATACAAGCTGACCCCAACCTAACTTTTCAGTCTCAATGGACATTATTCCCTTTCCCACAATCTACAATCCAACCAAACTGGCTTTCTTTCTATTCCTCATACATGACACCCCTGTCTCAATGACTTTCTGCCTTCTTCATGCCTTTTTCCTTTATCATTGCACTGGCTGTATCACCTGCTCCTTTTTTGAAAGATACCTCTCTCTCTTCCTGTCTCCCTCTCTCCCTCCTTTTTCATTTCTCCCTCTCCCTTTCAGTATTTCTCCATCTTTTTTTTCTCTCTCTCCTTCCTCTCTTTTCTCCCTCCATTTTCATTTTCCCCCTCCCCTTTCTGCACCTCTTCATCTTTCTTGCTCTCCCTGTCTCCTCCCTTCCTTCCTTCCTCCTCCCTCTCTCTTTCCTAGAGATTAGGAGTATCAGATGAATTAAGACAAACAGAAATTGAATATGGAGGAATTAGGGTGAGAGAATTCCCTTCACATGACCTCTATTTTCTAAGTAAAGAATAAGGAGGCCAGTTTAGATCCTGAAAGTAAGTGTGTGGAAGATAAAGTGAAAGGGTCACGGTAAGCAAAGGTGGAATAGGGTGTTAACAGGAAATGAATAAAGAGATTGTGGAGACAAGTAAGGACCCAGTTGACATTATAGAGCATGGATTGATAGTGGACTCAATGGGCTTCACAAATTTCTCCAGATGTGCTGCCCAATTCTATTTCCCATCTCTTTCTGTCTTTACTCCTGTAATGGAAATGCAAATTTAAAGATCTTCCCTGCCCCTAGCTTAAGTGCACCTGGAGCCTGTGGTGGGAGGCTTGTTTTTCAGGAAAGCCCACACCTTGATACTTTGTGATTGGGCAGTGGGTCCAGAAGGTTGTTACATTCTCTGAGCCAGGAGAAGGCTATATAAATCCTTAGGAGAGGCTTTGCTTTGGGGCTCACTTTGAGAAGTGTTGTGTGATTTGACCAGATGAGACTCTGGGAAGCCGTTGTTGAGAGCCCCCTGGCTTTGAAAACCCAGATGTTGATGCTTCCCTCTCTGGTAACTGTGATTTGGTATTGATATAATGGTAGGACAGTTTGGAAGCCTGTCTGTTTGATCTGTAAGTTCTGTAACTCTGAAGTTCGGGTGCTGACCTTTTTCCCCTGAACTAGGTAATGTGTGTTTGTTTGATTAAAGTAAGCTTGTTAACCCATTTTGAGTTGCTTTCCTTTTGAAAAGCAGATCTAAGAACCTGTGTTGGCAGTCACCCTGGGGATATTGGGGTGCTTGCTGCTACAAAATGGCGACGAGGGATGGGATCTGCTGAGTAAAAGGAAAGTATGGGGGCTGGGATAATTGTTTGTTTCCCATTTGTGGTAGCTGTGATTCTGTGGAGCCATGGAGCAGGAGAGAAAGACCTGCATGCTGACTTCACTGAGCTGAGAGCAGGAATGGTGAGCTGCCTGCATGGAGACCTGTGGAGAAGCCTGGAGCTGCTGCCTTCTGCTGGAGGAGAAGGAACCCAGGAGTTTGGAGTTCAGCCACAGGACAAGATAAGGACTGTGTGGCAAAGCAGGGGCACTGAATGTGTTTCCTTGCTGCATCCCACAGTTTGGGACCCAGGGGGAGGATGGACTTGTGACTATGGTGGGTGGGGTGAAGTGCCATGGACCCCAAGGACCCCACTTTGGTTTTGTTGCCTAGTTCCCCTCTCTAGATTTGGAAGCAGGGGCTGGAGCAGTGTTATGGGAAGGACACCGCCCCCCTCCCAAGAGTACTTTATGTGCTAATGCTTTGTATTTTGTGAATTGATGTGATAATGCTTTGTATTTTGTGTTTAAGGCCCAGTGGCCACTTCGGTAACTTTAGATGTACCTTGAAAATATGACTTAAGGGATGGTTAGTGCTAATTGAAATGTAAACTGTCTGTGCTATGGGCATACTTAGTAAGACTTTACTGAATAAGTGACTAATTGTACTTTGAGATATTGTTACAGATAAGAGACTAATTGAGCTAATCAAGACATTTGCCCCATGAGTGGAAGACTTGTACTTTGAAAACTGATGTAACTGATTGAGTTAACTTAAGAGTGACTATTTTTTTTTAATTTTACTTATAAGTGACTGAGTTAACATTTGCCCCATGAGTGGAAGACTTGGACTATTGTATTTTGAGATTATATTGTGATTTTATTATGTATCTGGAAAATGTGACCTAAGAGATGTTTAGTGCTAATTCAAATGTAAATTGTGTATGCTATGGGCATGAAAGATCTTGGGGCCGAATGTAATGGAAATGCAGATTTAAAGATCTTCCCTGCCCCTAGCTTAAGTGCACCTGGAGCCTGTGGTGGGAGGCTTGTTTTTCAGGAAAGCCCACACCTTGATACTTTGTGATTGGGCAGTGGGTCAAGGAGGTTGTTACATTCTCTGAGCCAGGAGAAGGCTATATAAACCCTTAGGAGAGGCTTTGCTTTGGGGCTCACTTTGAGAAGTGTTGTGTGATTTGACCAGATGAGACTCTGGGAAGCCGTTGTTGAGAGCCCCCCGGCTTTGAAAACCCAGATGTTGATGCTTCCCTCTCTGGTAACTGTGATTTGGTATTGATATAATGGTAGAACAGTTTGGAAGCCTGTCTGTTTGATCTGTAAGTTCTGTAACTCTGAAGTTTGGGGTGCTGACCTTTTTCCCCTGAGCTAGGTAATGTATGTTTGTTTGATTAAAGTAAGCTTGTTAACCCATTTTGAGTTGCTTTCCTTTTGAAGAGCAGATCTAAGAACCTGTGTTGGCAGTCACCCTGGGGATATTGGGGTGCTTGCTGCTACAACTCCCTTCCCTTACCCCCTCCCTAAGTTTGTAGAACCTCCTCTCATTTTCCTCTGACCTCTTCAAGCAGACAGTCCTTCAGTTGGCCTTCACATGATCCCTCTGTCCTGTTTTCTGTAGGTCTTTACCCCTTCCTCTCCCTTCCTTGACCACAGGTGACTGATAGCCTTGGCTTTCACTCTCAGTATGGATTGACTGACTGCGGAATGTAATCATTTGCTTGTGAGAGCATAATAGAAAAAGTATAGTAATAGTCTCTAAGGTATTGGGGGGAGGGGTAGGAATCTTGGAGGGGATATTTCAGAGACTCTTAAAGTGCCTTGGAAGGTGGAGAATTCCCACAGCTTTCTCCTGGAGAAAGGTGGTGAAGGCCCCAGTGAGGCATAAGGGTACAGTGTTTTCCAGCCAGATGAGGACTTCTGGAGTTAAACACAAGAGCTGACAACTCTCAAGAAACTCTGGAGGCCTTTGAGGCAAAATGGTGCAATGTAATGATGAAGATGATGAGGATAGTATTTACACATTGCTGTACACCTCCAAGTATCATCTTTACAGATATTATCTCATTTGATTGTCACAACAACTCTGCAAGGTAAGGGACTCTGATTATTCCCACTTTATAAGTGAGGAAACTAAGTCTGAGAGATTTACCCAGAGTCCTGTAGCCGCTAAGTATCGGAGGCAGAATATTTACTAGGTTTTGCAGACCCTAAATACAGCGCTATGACTATTACAGACCAATGATATTACTTTTGAGTGATGTTTTGACTTGCATGTGGGTTGGATTTAAGTGAGGCAGACATGTACAACTAGGTGGTGCTGGGTGAAGAGCCAGACAGGACGGAAAACAACTGGACAACAAGAGTTGCAGAGTCAGCAAAGTCCAGTGGCAGGACAAAAGTCAGGGCAACTGGTGATAGCGCGGGATGCTGTGGAAGAAGTCAGAGTCTTTGATGTCTGACCAAGCTCTAAGCTCTCCACAGCCCCTGGTATGAGCACAGTGCTGGTCTATAGCAGGTACTCTATAAATGCTGGCTATTATTATTGCTTACTTATTTCAATTTATGTCAGGGTCCAATAACTTCTCCACATTCATGCCCTTTGTAAGAGAATGATTTTAGAGGCAGATCTGAAGTCAAAGCTATTGCTGACCTTGTAATGTAGATTTATCATCATTGCCAACATCTTTGAGTTCTCTTTTTCAGACCATGGACAGTCTGACCTAGTAAGTATGACCTGCTAGATAATGAAATGAGCATAGATGTGGAATATCCAAAGGTCACTATCCTGCTGGAAAAAAGTTCTTTGGGCATTTTATCTCTTTCTTCCCTCTCTCTTCTGAAATCTGAGGATTTATATCACACAAGGATCCACATCTCAAGGACTGGTCTCTAGCCCCACAATGAGTCCTTTTTTTCCCCCCTCCTCTTATGGGTTGAATGTAAGTAGCTCTCAGAGTGGGAAAGAATCATTAGTTTCCTCCTAAAGCTAAAATGGCTCCCTATCATCATCATCATCATTTACAAGTATGTATTAACCTTTAGCTTACTCTGTGCCCAAGCAGAGGTCTTTTCTCACCCTTCCTTCCCTCAGCCCCCATTACTTGGCATTTACATGTCTGTGTACAAATTGTATTTCCCTCTCCCAGAATATAAGCTGCTTGAAGGCAAGGATTATTTCTTGTTTTGTACTTGTATCCTAAATCCAAACACAGAGCATTATAATTATCAAGTGCTTAATAGATATTTGGAGAATTGAATTGACTTACTTTGTCTACACTTTTCTGTATATTTGTTTTATTTCTCCTAGCCCCCAGTAGAGTGCTGGGAACTGCTTGAGGGTCTGAGCTATTTTTTTTCATTTTGTCTTTGTATCCAGCCCCAGCCCAAGCCCTAGAGCCTTGAATGTAACAGGCTTATACTAAATATTGAATTGAATTCAGAGCCCTCTTTAGGCCACTGTCCATGTCCTTGCCTTCCCCACCTCACAGCACAACTACCCACCCTTTCTTAATAATCATTTGAAAAGACCTACTATGTGTGTCATAATGGTACAGGTCTCCCACTGACTCCTCCTCAGAATTCTTGCAGTTTCCACTGTTGGTATCACTCTTTGGTACTTCACTATAGACTCCTTTGCACTGTTACTTATCTCATACAAAAATTCTGTTCCCTTGACTACACTGTAAGTTTTGTGATGGCAAGGATCATACAGGATGCTGCTGCTGACTAGATATATGACACACTGCTTTAGACATCTAGCAGAGTGCCTTACATGTAGCTGGTGCTTAATAAAATAAATTTGTGTTGAGGAGAACTTATTTGAAATGGAGTTATGGACTGGGTCACTGCCTTTTCTTTTTAAACATGAAAAACATGAGAAGAATCTCAGAATTGAAAAAGTCCTCAGAGGCAATCTACTCCAGCTCACAACTAAGCAAGGATCCTTCCTATAATATCCTCAATAAAGGATCATACAGGCTCCACCTAGAGAGTTCTAGATCCCTAGAAATGTGCAATTCATTTATTCCTAAAATAGCCCAGACTAGTTTGCTGGTAGGGGGTGGGAAAGGTAGAGGTGGGGTGGGGATGTGGGGGAAGGACCAACAAGGCTGTGGTGTAGGAACGATGGGAGTGAGGAGGGAACTGTTGGCCTCAGGGTTGGGAGGTGGAATCTGGTCAGACCAATTTGTTAACAGGAGGCAGCAGTGTATTAAAAGAAGTCTAGGACCTGGTTTCAAATCCTGACTGGTATTTCTTAGCTATGCCACACGGGTGAATCAGTTAACCTTTTTTCAGTCTCAGTTTCTTTAACTATAAAATGGAGACAATCATAATTGTGTTGCTTACCAACCAGGGCTCTTATCAGAGAAATATTTTTAAAATCTTATAAGTGTGATATAAATATCAGTTATGTCAATATATTTTTATTGCATGATTCAGTTACTGTAATTTTAATTTTATTCTTTGTTACAAAGTATCAAAGGAGAGGGATGTATTTGGAAATAAAGATGATATCAAAATGTTAATATACTTTAAAAATGTATCTATCCACCGGCCTGGGAGTCAGAAGGACCTGAGTTCGGATCCGGCCTCAGACACTTAACGCACACACAAACAAAAACCTAGCCGTGTGACCTTGGGCAAGTTACTTAACCCCAATTGCCCGCCAAAAAGCAAAAAAATTATTCACACACACACACACACACACACACACATATTTTTTTAAGCCAGACATATGACTTTAATGGGTTGGAACCTTTTAGTGAGAGACTTCCTCTGTCAATGGTTCTCAGTACCTTCTTTGCCAATAATCTTCTCTGACTTGCACAGTCTGTGGGTCAGAATCTGAGTCTTCTTGATTTGAGAGGTACAGTCTCTATTCACTAGGATATCTTGCCTTTCATTTATCTTATCATGAATAATAAGCAAATCAGAGGCAGTGGCTTAGGGGATTGATTTGGGTACGTTATTGGTCTACAGCAGAGGTTCCCAAACTTATTTGGCCTACTGTCCCCCTTTAAAAAATACTTAGTGCCCATCCCAAATCTTTAACCCTTGAGCAGTTTTTTGAAACTTGCATCAATTCAAAAAAATATAAAATTAAAAAAAAATTTATGCATCTTAAATTTTAAAATTATCATAAATTTGTGGGAGTTTTTGACATTGAAATTTTGTGACACAATATTGTGTCATATAACCATGTACTATCATATTGTAAATAAGTCATTACATGCACATATTTCTGCCCACGCATTCTGAACTTCCTCACAATGGGTAACATGCTTGCCTGCCAACACTTGCTTGTTAAGACCTGTTGGTAGACTTGACCACTGATTGGTTATAACTTGCATTTTCTGTGCTTGTTTGGAAAATGATGTAATCACTGTGATTTTAACTCTGTTATACGACAGATGAAACATGTATGAATGGTTTTTCTAAATTTTCTTCTTTCCTTACGGTTCCACTGCCCCCTTATTTTTATTCAATGTTCCCTAATTGCACCAGAGGCTACTACCACCCCCTTTACACTGATTATTCCCGCACCCCCCAGGAGGCACTATCACCCACTTTGGGAACCTGTGGTCTAGAGGGTGAATGCAGAAGTAGCAGAGAACAGAACAGGGAAACAACTTTCATCTCCCTAAGTTTCTTTTGGGGAAAGCTAGGTGATGCAGTTGATAGAGTATTGGACCTAAAGTCAGGAAGTCTCATCTTCCTGAATTCAAATCTGGCCTCAGACACTTACTTGCTGTGTGATCTTGGGCAAATCACTTAACCCTGCTTGCCTCAGTTTCCTCATCTGTAAAAATGAACTGTAGAAGGAAATGGCAAACCACTCCAATATCTCCACCAAGAAAACCCCAAAAGGGGTCATGAAGAGTCTAACACAATTGAATAGCAACAGTTTTCTTGAATTCTGGGTAATTCTTATTCTTTTAGAATATTTTAAATCTCTTAAGTGTAGCTGTCTCTTTTTTCAGTCTCACCTCTTTTTTTCCTCTTCTCTTTCCATGTTTTCCCCCTTTCTCTTCTTCTTAACCAGATATAATATAGAGTTGAGGTATCTTTGTACTTGATTTAAAAATAAGTGAGCTGAACATTTTTATTTATTTATTAAAAGACCCACTCACTTAAATTAATATCTTGATTTTGTCTTTGGGTTCCCTGTTACCTGTAGCTTAAACAGGTGGCTTAAGTAGAAATCTGTTTGATTGGTTGACCAGGAGTCACTGATGTCTGCCCATGGAAACTGAGGGCTATAAAGTATTTGGAAGCATGCCATGCACTTCTAATTGGTGTTATAGAGCAGAAGTGAACCTGAGTAGAATTGTTTAACTACTCCCATTCACCTCTCTCTCCTCTCTCCTCTTTACACCCCTCCCCCCATACACCCTATTAGTAACTCATCAGTGACCTAGATGGGTTTACCAGGATAAATCTCTTCTCTGTTTTGGGAAGTTGTAATAAAGAGAATCAATAACTATCTTTTCAGCTCCAAACCCCCAGCCAAAGACAGCAAACACTTGGCAAATATTTTAGTTTTAAATCTTTCTTCTCTGAAGATCATTCCCTTCAGTCATCTTCTCCCATATGAAATCCCAATAAATATACCCAGATTAGCAAATTCCTGTGGTTAACCTGTTTAAAAGGATAAAATAAATAATTTAAAACAAAGCAAGGTCAACAGACTTTCCTCAGTGACCTAGGGAAAAGGCTTCCAGACTCTCAAGAGGGAGACTCAGGGAGAAAGGAAGTAGAGAATTACAGTCTTGGGGTCCATCCTCATAATAGATAAGGAAGTACAGCAAAATAGCATCTGGTTTGATGCTGCTTAGGTGTGATCTACCTGTAAAATCTCACCCCTGGAGTTCTACTACTTCTATTGGCTGCCTCTGCCCATCCTTCCTATGTCCCAGGTCTACCAGGCTTCTTGGAGCTTCCCCTTCCCCATCTCCCTGTGTCTTTCATGCATCTAGACAAGAGTTGGGTTCTTTCTGGAGTCTAATTCCTGCCCAGACCTTCCTGAATGGATTTCCCCTTGAACTGTTCCAATCTTTTCAAGGTAACCCTGGGTCATGGCCAACCATTTTTTGGCCAATGGCAAACAAATCACTAAATCTCTTCCTAATTTAGTCCAGGGACTTTGGGGGCATCTTCAATTTTTTACTGTTAAATATCAAATGTGTGTGCGTGTGTGTGCATGTGTGTGTGTGTGTGTATGTGTGTGTGAGTGTGACTAAGTACTAGACTTTCAGAAGTCAACTCCTTTTTACATAGCATTCTTTTTTTTAAACAAATGCTTTATTAACTTCTGTTTTACATCATTCATTTCCACCAGATTTTGAGTTATAATCATTTTCCCCCTGTTATTCCCCTACCCAACCTCCCAGAATAGCAGTCCCACAAGATATCTCTTCCTCCAATCTGCTCTCTCCCATACCTTCTCCCATACCCCCTTCGACTTTTCCATTAGAGGAAGGTGAATCTTTGTGTCCCAATGCCTGCACATCTTATCTCCGAATTATAAGCAAAAGAGTATTAATAATAGTATTTATATATATTTGAAACATTTAATGTTAAGACCTCGAATTTCAGATCCATTTCCTTCCTCCTTTGTCACCCATTCCTTCTTGGGAGATAAGTAATTCAGTATATGTTGTACATGTCTAGCTATGCAAGACATTATCATAGTAGATATATTGTACAAGGCTGCTTATAATTCCCTCCCACTCATCCCACCCCCCACCTGGTCCATTCCCTACTTGATCCTGTACCTCTTCTATAGTGGGTACTTCCAACCTCCCTTCCCCCCAAGGATGCCCTCCCATCCATCATCCCTCCTCTCATCCCCCTTCCCCCTATTCTGCTGCAGGTTGAGATATCCCATTTAGTATGTATGTCATTTTCTCCCTGAACCAAATTCAGTTTGAATGTGGTTTTGCCTTTTTTTCCTTCCTATTCTCCCCCTCTCTTGCAACCACTTCCCCTTGCTTCTTCTACATGAGATAGTTTACCCTACCCTGTCTCTCCCCATCTGCTCTTGCCACTTTCCTCTCTCACCTCATAATTTCATCCCTTGAGTATTCTCCCTTCCCAACAAATTCAACCTATGCCCTCTATCCATATATAACTGTAAACATATACACACACATTCACATATGTATTCATGTGACCACACACCCTTCTTCCATTATTTTCATAGTGAGAAAGATATCATCAGTCACAGTTATTGCTTTCCATATAGGAATGTAAATAGTTCAACTTTGATAAGTTCCTTTTGATTTCTTTTCCCTGATTACCTTCTCAGGCATCTCTTCCTTCTTGTGTCTGGGTGTCAAATTTTCTATTCAATTCTGGTTTTTACCTCAAGAATGCTTGAAAGTCCTCTATTCCACTGAATGACCATATTTTCCCCTGAAACAAAATACTCAGTTTTGCTGGGTAGGTGACCCTTGGGTTCATTCCCAGTTCTTTTGCCCTCTGGAATATCATGTTCCATGCCCTTCAATCCCTCAGTGTAGAAGCTGCCAGGTCCTGTGCTATTCTGATTGTGTTTCCACAATATTGAAATTGTTTCTTCTTGGCTGCTTGTAGTATTTTCTCCTTGATCTGGGGATTCTGGAACCTGGCTATAATATTCCTGGGAGTTTTCTTTTTGGGATTTTTTTCAGGAGGTGATCTGTGGATTCTTTCAACCTCTATTTTGCCCTCTGGATCTAAAACATCAGGGCAATTTTCCTTGAGAATTTCTTGAATGGTGGTTTCTAGGTTCTTTCTTTGATCATGGCTTTCAGGTAGTCCGATAATTTTTAAATTGTCTCTCCTGGATCTATTTTCCAGGTCAGTGGTTTTTCCCATGAGATATTTCACATTGCCTCTAATCTTTCGTTTGTTTGGATCTGCTTAACAGCATCTTGATTTCTCATAAAGTCATTAGCTTCCATTTGCTCCAGTCTAACTCTGAAGGAATGAATCTCCTCAGTGAACTTGTGAGATTCTTTTTCCATCTGGCAAATTCGACTTTTTAAGGCATTCTTCTCCTCATTGCCCTCTTGGGCCTCCTTTGCCATTTGAGTTAGTCTATTTTTTAAGGTGTTGTTTTCCTCAGTCAGACTATTGACCCTCATTTCATACTTTTCCTGCATCCTTCTCATTTCTCTTCCCAATTTTTCCTCCACTTCTCTTATTTGATTTTTAAAGTCCTTCTTAAGGTCCTCTATGGCCTGCAACCCGCTCATGTTTTCTCCTGGGGCTTTTGGAGCAGGACTTCTGACCTCACAGTCCTTTTCCCGCTCTATGCCCCCAAAAGAGGAGTCTAGGGTTGCATTTTTCTGTTTCCTTTGCCTTGGCATGTTGTCACTTAATTACTTGACTTTTGGGCTTGTTGCCACACTATGGCTTTAAGGCCAGATAGAGGAATTTTCGTCCCGAACGTGTGGGGGGTAACTTCCGTTTCTGGCAAGCTGTAAACCCACCCACGACTTCCACCCTAGATCACAATCCAGATCCAGGAAGGTTAAAGCAAGAGCGATTACCCCCCAAGACTGATAGCTGGATCTCCCTACAGTTCACAGGCCAGGAGCTGGAGCTGCCTCTGAAAACTACAAAATGGCGTGTCTCCTCAGTGGCTTCTAGCCCCCAGGGGAGGGAGCTGATGCATTCCCCAAATACTGGTCCCAAAGTCCATAGGGCACTAACCTCTCACTTTGTCCTAGGCATGTCTATGTTGATAATTCTGGAATCGCCACAGCTGCTGGTGTTCTGGGGTCTCCCCAGCCAGCTGCTGGCCCTGCCTCCCTGGGGCTAAAACCTCGGCTTACGTGGACCTGGGCTCCGCTCGGCTCTGCTCCCTGCGCTCTGCGTGCTGCCAGCTCCCAGACCACTGCACTGGTCCTTCCTGCAGGACTGCTGGGCTGTCCTCAGCAGGAGGTTAGCTTCTCTGTGTGGTTCTGTGGGTGCTGGGGCTCCAGAAGTTGTTCAGAGTCCCCTTTTACATAGTTTGGGGGGAATCTGGGGGCAGAGTGGCTTGGATGAGCTGTTTCTACTCCGCCATCTTGGCTCCGCCCTTACATAGCATTCTTATGATTTAATCAAGGTGAATTTTTCTTTTAAAGAAAAGTCTTCTTGTATTTTATTATGAGTCTAGGTGAAAAAATTGAAAAAGGATCGTTTCAAGTTACATACACTTATTAAGTTACATGCATTTATTACAGAGTTGAAAGAATTATGTTTTATGTTAAGGTGTATTGTACATGAAACTGTGAGTATTTTAAACTTCTCACTTAAAAAACAACAACAACTAATAATTCCACATGTTACTTTCAAAACTGTCCTGCTTGTCTGTGTTTCCTTCGGAATTTTTTTCTGCTCCCCTTTGGGCATTTAAAAAACATTTCATTGGCCCTATTTTGGGGGAGGGGAATTGCCATTCCTAATTCCCTCCCTTCCCCACCCAAGTTAAAAACCAAGAGAAAGAAGGAAAAGTGGGAAAAATACCTTGTAACAAATAAACATAAGTCAAACAAAATGGACTACACACTGGTCATGTCCAAAAAATATATCTTCTGAACATTGAGTTCATCACCTTATCAGTTGGGAGTTGGGTAACATGCATGCTTCTTTATGGGTTCTCTGAAGACATGGTTAGTCGTTGTGTGTTTCAGAGTTCTTAAGTTTTTCAAAGTTTCTTTTCTTTACAATTTTACTGTCCTTGTGCAGATTGTTCTCCCAGTTCTGTTCACATCTCTCTATACCATTTCATGTTATCCAGGATTCTCTGAGATAGGTTCTTTCATCATTTCTTATGGCACATAATATTCCATTACATTCATAGACAATAATTTGTTCAGTTATTCCCTAAATTGATGGCACCTTCTTAATTCAGTTTTTTCCCCCTCTTTAAGCCCCACCTCAGGAAAATTTACTTACTTGTAACTATTTCTTCCCCTATATAATACTCCCTCTTTATACTTCACTAAGCCCCTTCCCTCTTTTCTCCCCAATGAGTTTGATGTATTTCTTTTTTTTTTTTAAAGCAATTGGGGTTAAGTAACTTGCTCAAGGTTACATGGCTAGTGATTATCTGTGTGTGGGTGCTCATTTTCTGAGGCCAGATTCGATCTCGGGTCATCCCAACTCCGAGGCCGGCGCTCTTACTCACTGTGCCACCTAGTCGCCTCTAGTTTGATGTATTTCTACAGCAGTCTATTTGCATACATAATTTCAATTCTCTTTAAGTCATTTCAGATGAAAGTAATATTCAAGTAATGTTCAGCTGATGATATATTCCTTCTTCCATGTTTGCATATTTCTAGTTCCCCACCCCCAATTATGAGAAATGGTGGTTTCTACCCCCTCCTTCCTCCTTTCTACACTAGTATATTCCTTCTTCTATCTACATTTTTTTCCTCTTTAAATTCTCAGAACAGAACCAATCTACCCCTAGGGCTTCTGTTTTTCTTATTTAACTCCCTCAATATATTTTGAGGTTTTTGAGGGAGTTAAATAAGACATTAAGGTTCTGAAGGGACACATTTTTTCTCCCCCTACTTGAATGTTAGCACTACATCATCATATGACCCCTTCCAATTGCTTACATAAATTTAGGAATTTCTGTAATACAGTACAGAGGACACTCTGTAGTGCTCCTTGGCCTTGAGGTTAACAAGTTAACAAGTTCCCTGACTTTTGGCTCATGGACACTGTGCTTGATACTTCTCATGTAAAGGACCTTATTATCATCTTTGGAGAATGCATCTTCAGCTTAGATTCTGAACTGACCATCTTCTAGGACAACAGCAAATACCTTGGATGAGCACACCTCTTGTTTTATGCCTAACATGAGATGAATAGTCACAGGACTTTTGAACAATATTAATAGCAATTAGGAAGTCATTATATTTTTCATGTTGCATGAGAGATATCTTGTTAAAGATGAAGCAAGCAATACTTGACGCAAGTATTAAGAAGATACTAAGGTTTTTTTGTTTATTTCTGTGCTTTTTGGAGGGCAATTGGGGTTAAGTGACTTGCTCAAGGTCACACAGCTAGTTTTTGTTAAGTATCTGAGGCTGGATTTGCACTCAGGTCCTCCTGACTCCAGGGCTGGTGCTCTTTTCACTGCACCACCTAGCTACCCCTGATACTAAGGTTTTGAAAGGACATATTTCTTCTGTACTGAGTCACATGCTTTATTATAGTCAATTAATAGTTCAGAACAGTGAGATCTTTTATTCCTCATGCCTGTTGGTGACATTTCACTATAAAGATGTGGTGTGCTGTGTAATAGCAGTCCCCCTGAGTTTCTGTGTAAGTGTGCTTTGTTCTGCTCGGCGCTCCCCGCCACATGGCGTCCGGAAGGCCCCAGGAAAGGATCCGACGACAAATGGTGCCGAAACCCGGGACTCTGCACAGCACTGGTCGCTGTTGGAGCCCCCCCTCATTAGCAGGTCGTATATCGCCTTCCCCCGCTTTTGCCCCCTTTCTCTCCAGTACCCTATCTATAGGGTAACTCCTTAGCCAATTATACCCACACTGTGTCTCTGATGGCCTTGGTTCCCAACATCTATCTTGTCAAGCCTGACATTCTCTCTCCATACCCCGAGACTCCCCCCCTGGGATGTCTCTTGAGCAGTTGAAAAAAAAAAAAACTCGGTCTTCACGACCCCAAGAAGGAAGGATGGGCCAGTGTTTCCCCCTACATTTGGGGATCTGAGCCTAGATTATCTTAAAGCAAGTCTTACCTGGCCTCCATTAGCATCTATCCGGAAGCCAAGCAAATATGATTTGTGCCTGAGGATTTCTAACAATCCTCTGTGAGCTTTTGGAACGTTCCTGTCAGTTTCTCTCTCTGTTCTGTTTTTTTGTGTGTGTCTGTGTGAATGAGTGAGTGTGTAATCTAACATCATGTAAGGTTTATGATAAATGCAAGTCTAAGACTATAGGAAAAGCAAGAAAGTTTAAGCATGTAGCAAAGAAAGAAGCATGGGTAGGAAGTTAAGATAGAGATGGTATTTGGTATTGAGAAGTGTGAACAGAAGTTTTAAGATCTTTAAAAGTTTGAAAATCTCCTCCTCTTTATTCCACTCTGGCCAAGTGGAGTGAGGAGAAGGCGATAAGAAATAATGAGGGGGGGCGGCTAGGTGGCGCAGTGAATAGAGCGCCGGCCCTGGAATCAGAAGGACCTGAGTTCGGAGCCGGCCTCCGACACTTAATCCATACAAACAAACAAAAAAAAAAAAACTAGCCGTGTAACCTTGGGCAAGTTACTTAACCCCAATTGCCCTAAAGGGGCGGCTAGGTGGCGCAGTGAATAAGAGCGTCGGCCTCGGAGTTGGGATGACCCGAGATCAGATCCGGCCTCAGAAAATGAGCACCCACGAATAAATAATAATGACTAGCCGTGTAACCTTGAGCAAGTTACTTAACCCCAATTGCTTTAAAAAAAAAAAAAAGAAAGAAAGAATGAGGGAATCTTCTCCCCTCAAATCAAAGAGGCAGACAGATGAAAATGTAACTATTTCTTGCCTCACCTAAAAGAAGAAAAATCTGTGTATTAGACAAACAGGTAGTAATAATACTGCTGATATTTATTGTGATAGCTGGTTGTTGATTTAACTTTTTGGCTATTCTGGAAATATGCAGTGACTTAAAGTTATAGTTTCCACATTACTAATGATGAAGTGAATGTACACAGGGAATTGGAAAGGCATTTTGTAGAATTCTTATTGAGCAAATGAGAAACTTGGGAAAAAAAGGAAAGAAAAATATAGGGATGTGGTTTTCAAGCTTGCTCCATCTAAGGATGTATTTATGTTAATTTGAAGGTTTATGGATCACCACATTCACCATCTATGTGAGATTCCAGAATGTAATTGATTTCTAGTGATAAGTTGATTGGGTATGTGGCATCAAGAAAATTTTAGTTCTGTGTAACTTCAAAAACTTGATTTTTAAGGTCACCAGATCGGTAATTCATTTGTTTTTATTTCAAAGTTCAAATTTAAGAACATGATAGTTGTTTATGATATTGTTACTGATAAAAAGTTGTATTATCTATGCTGTATAAGAAGCAGTTTTCTTAAAGTCTTGGAGTATTGTAATTTGGGAAATCATAAGCTTCCAAGTCTGTCTTTGTTTAAAAGGAAGTTTCAGTTAAGACTGTTTAAAACTTGTAAGATTGTTAACTAAGTTATTTTGGCTACTGTTTTAATGTTAAAATCTAAAATTGTGAATTGATTACTGTATGTGGAAAGGAGGAGATTGGATGAAAACTTTATTCTGACTAGTTCTGCCCATTCAGAACAGTCCTCCTGCATGTATGAGAATTAGCTAAGCAGGGGCATCATAATTAGCCCTTCCCCCAGTCTCTCCTCCTTAGAATTCATATAAATTTTCCTTATGTTGTAAAACTGCCAAATTCCCCCCAAAAACTATCTCTATTAGGCAAGGTCTTTCAGCCTGTGAAAGGAACTTATTTAAGTGTAGTTTTAAATGAACCTAACTTGATAAGAAGTTGCAAAGATTAGAAGGATTTCTATCAATTGGCATTTAGATTTCAGAAGGAAAGATGGTAAATGGAATTCTTTACATTTGTGAGACCTGATAAATCTTCATTGCGTAGTGTAGCTCCATGAAAATAAAAAGAACTAGCTCTAAGCTGTGATCGGTGAAGCTTGTTGTTTAAGGTAAAAGGCACTTGGGACCAGAACTAAATTTTATTTTGAGTTTGAATTTGGGTATAGTTGTCTGCATTAAATCAGTATCTCGGAGAAAATGCCACAAGCTACTCAGAGGGAATGTGATCCTGTACTGCTGATAGGTGGAAGTCTACATTTGGTAAAGGCCAAAGGGACAATCTTAGCCTCTGTCTGGGATGGGATCCCTCCTGGCTCAGTTTACCCATGGGATTCCTTTGAAAAGGAATGTTTCCCACCTATTCCTGAGTCTAGCTATAAGATGGAACAGATACTGCATGGTTGGATATCTGTGACTTACCTGAATTTAAACAGTCAAGGATGTTTTATCCTGTCATATTTGGAATGTCACATGTCCCTGCTTTCTCTTTCTAGAGCAAGTTTCTATGATCAGAGCAAGTAGTCAGTAACAGATATGGGTTCTTTCGTGTAAGCTTACTGGAAAATCTAATATTATTTTTCATTTGGAATTGGAACATGTGCAGAAAGTATGCAAATTGCTTAAGATCATTTTAAAAGTTTTCAACTAACTTTCTTCATAAAAGTTTAGTGGTCAATTATAAATCTTGAAACTGTTTTAAAAGTAGGGAAAATACTTTCAGAAGAAATTTTTGAATCTCTAGTGTAATTTTAAGAGGCCTACTAAAACTTTCATTTGCAAGATAAATTTATTGCTAAACTAATGTAATGAGTTGTGAATCAGAAGAGATCTTGCTGTTTTGACCTGAATTTGCAGTTATTCCATTGTCTAAACAAAAGTTAACATTTGTAACTGAATGTACATGTACAAGATTCACTTTCTGAAGTGTCTCTTTCTTCCAGAGTGAATATAATCAGAGGATAAACAAGCTTTGTGAAACAAGGATGTGTGTCTACCATTTAGCTGTGAGGTTCAAGTCAGAAGACTCTTTTGTTAAAGGCAGTACAGTTATGTTAGTAAAAGAATAAAAACTTATGAGGTATCTTGTCTATGTAGTATGTAGAAATATGAAGGGAAGTGAAATAGTCTGAGTAATGGCTTATGCTAGCCCATCCTCACCCCACTTCTGGTCAAATTTCTCTTACTTATTTTTGGCTCCTGCCTGCTTAACCTCCTTGCTAGGTTTATCTCTTCTAGGCTCAGTGCTTTCCATCTGCAGATGATTGCTCAGACTGAGTACCAACTGTTGCCCGAAGCTACTACTCATCACCCCTTGGATCTAGCATTGACCAGATTCTGGACATTGGCCATGGACCCCACCCCTTGAATGATGGAACCCTGTGAGGCAGGGACAGCTCTACGCCCCTTCCCAGCAAGAAGCAGTTTGGGAAGCTGAGACCATCGCCCCTTGTCCCCAAACGATTTTGGGTGCCATCTGTTTAAGGGGGGAATGATGGGGTCCTTGGGATGTATATGTCTGTAGTATTAATCTATAACATCAGTTTGTAAACGGGGTACTTTAGGATCTATGTCTGTAAAATCAATTTGTAAAACCAGTCTGTACAATCACATTTCCACCACCCCCCAACCTCAGGGCATTGACTCTGCCCCTTCCCCCTGCCAGCACTCCGCCCAGCAACAACTCATGAACTGTTTATCTCTGCTTGAAACAATAAGGTACTTATGAATCCTTCACAAAACTATCTATAAACATTTTTAGCTTAGACAAATGTTTCGCTTGCCATTAAGCAACTCAGTGAATGGATCTCCGGGCCCTGGGATGCCCGGCTGAGTGAAGAATTGGCCAATTTTACCTTTGCTATCATGCACCTTAATGAAACACGCTATGCCCCTGTTCTCTCCAGTTCCTTTTTTAATGATATCTTCCATGAGTTCACTTCATGGTTTTCCCTCCCTCGCTTCACCCTAGGACTCTTGGGCATTTAGGGCCCTAAGCTGTAAGCTTGTGCGTACCTGCCAAGACACCTTGTTGGCGGTAAAGGCCCTTTCCGCTTCTATTAAAAAGGAAGGGGGATATGTGGGAGAGCCAACGTGGATTTACCTCAGTGCCCTTGAGAGGTCCCTGGACCCCTGACAGCACTGCCTCCGGGCTTAGGCGATGATGGCAAGGCCTCTCGCCCCCATTAACCCTCTAGGCACTTGAGGGACTGATAGGCCCCCAGCTGACCACGCCTTGTTCTAAGGAGCGAGGTACATCCGGGTCCACAAGGAATATCCTTGCTCCAGGTAGAAATCTCGAGATAAGAGTCCCAGGGTTAAGGTGTGCTTGACCTTAAAAGGCAAAAGGTGTTGTAATTGGCCAAGAGCCAAAATGGAAAGTGCTTGCGTAGGATAGGCTATATATGTAGAAGAGCAGGAAATAAAGTTGGAGTTGCCCCCTGAGTTCTGTGTAAGTGTGCTTTGTTTTGCTCGGTGCTCCCCGCCACGTGGCATCCGGAAGGCCCCAGGAAAGGATCCGACAACAAACTGGGAAATAAGATATACAGGTGCTGGGGTATAGAAACCCATCTTGCCCTACTAGAAAGTTAGGGGAGTGATGGGGGAGGATATAAGAAAGAATAGATTGGGGGAAGGGGTATTCAGTAGGCTTGCTATTTTGGGGTGGGGGTAGGGGAAAGAAGGGGAGAAAAATTGTAATTTTAAATCTTGTGGAAATGAATGCTGAGAACTAAAAATAAATTAATTAATTAAAAAAAATAATTGTGCTAGGAGTGAGCCTCCTCTTTCCAGAGAGAATTTTGTATAGGGAACAATGTGTCCCTAAGTTTTTGGTGGTGGGAGGGTCCAGGAAGGATTAGTGTTTGTAGGTATTTTTTGCTATTCCTTTGATGTAAATGTTTCTTTATAAAAACCAATTAATGTTAAGTGGTTAAAATAAACTGAAATACTACTCACAATCACCTAACAGTGGGAGAATATTCTTGTTGGGAGCTCAAGCTGAAAGTAATAGAGATAAAAGGATATTTCTAACCCATCAGGGAGCTCTAGAACTCTGGGGGGCAGATGTAGCTTACCTGGCTGTGGAAAAGTGAGTTAGAGTGTATTTTTTAAATTTCATGTTTATTTTTAGTTTATAACATTCATTTCTAAAAGATTTTGAGTTACAAATTTTCTCCCCATCTTTCCCCTACCCACCACCCCAAAACAGGATCCCACTGTATATCCCCTCCCCCAATTTGCTTTCACCTATATCCTCCCCCATCACCCCTCTGACTTTTCAGTAGGGCAAGATGGATCTCCATACCCCAGTGCCTGTATATCTTACTTCCCAATGAATGTAAAATAATAAAAATAATTTTTTTAAACATTTGATTTTAAAACTTTGAATTCCAGATTCCTTTCCTTCTTACCTCTTCACCCACCCTTACTGGGAAGATGAGCAATTCAATATAGGTTGTACATGTGTAGTTATGCAAAACATTTCCATAGTGGATATATTGTGAAAGACTGACTATATTTCCCTCCATCCTATCCCACACCCCACTTGTTCTATTTTCTACTTTGATCCTGTCCTTTTCCAAAAATATGTGCTTCTACCTACCCTCCACCCCAATATGCCCTCCTCTCTATCATTCTCCCTCTTATCCCCTCCCCCCTATTTTCCTATAGCAGAAGATACCCGATTAAGTATGTATATTATTCCCTCCTTAAGCTAAATTCAATCAGAATAAGGTTGACCCATCCCCTTTTGCCTTCCTGTTCCTCCCCTCCATTGTAACAGTTTTCCCTCGCCTCTTTTATATGAGATAATTCACCCTATTCTGTCTCTCCCTATCTCCTCTCATTATATTCTTCTCTCACCTCTTAATTTTATTATTAAAATATCATCCTTTCCTATTCAATAGATCCTGTGTCCTCTGTCTATGTATACATGTACACATATGTACACATACTCACATATGTATTTATATGCCATATACCCTCCCATATAGACATATATGTATTACAAACATACACACACACACATGTTTATTTTCCCTTCAACTATCCACATACTGAGAAAAGTTTCATCAGTTACAATTATCAATTTTCCATGTAGGAATGAAAACAGTTCAACTTTGATAAGTTCCTTATGATTTCTTTTCCCTATTTACCTTCTCATGCTTCTCTTGCTTGTATTTGAATGTCAATTTTTTATTCAACTCTGATTTTTTCATCAAGAAGGCTTGAAAATCCTCTATTCTACTGAATGACCAAATTTTCCCCTGAAACATGATACTCAGTTTTGCTGGGTAGGTGATACTTGGTTTTTTTTTTTTATATTTGAAACATTTAATCTTAAGACCTTGAATTTCAGATCCATTTCCTTCCTCCCTTGTCACCCATTCCCTCTGGGGAGATAAGTAATTCAGTATATGTTGTACATGTCTAGCTATGCAAAACATTATCATAGTAGATATATTGTACAAGGCTGCTTATAATTCCCTCCCACTCATCCCACCCCCCACCTGGTCCATTCCCCACTTGATCCTGTCCTTCTTCCATAGTGGGTAACTCCAACCTCCCCTCCCCCCAAGGATGCCCTCCCATCCATCATCCCTCCTCTCCTCCCCCATTACCCCATTCTGCTGTATGTTGAGATGTCCCACCTAGTATGTATGTCATTTTCTCCCTGAACCAAATTTAATGAGAATGTGGTTTCACCTTTTTGCCTTCTTATTTTTCCCCTCCCCTGCAACCACTTCCCCCTGCTTCCTCTACATGAGATAGTTTACCCCACCCTGTCTCTCCCCATCTCCTCCTGCTACTTTCCTCTCTCACCTCATAACTTCACCCCTTGAGTATCCTCCCTTCCCAACAAATTCAACCTATGCCCTCTATCCATATATAACTGTAACCTTATACACACACATTCACATATGTATTCACAGGACCATATACCCTTCTTCAATTATTTTCATAGTGAGAAAGATTTCCTCAGTCACAGTTATTGTTTTTCCATATAGGAATGTAAATAGTTCAACTTTGATAAGTTCCTTTTGATTTCTTTCCCTTGATTACCTTCTCAGGCATCTCCTGCTTCTTGCGTCTGGATGTCAAATTTTCTATTCAATTCTGTTTTTTTCCTCAAGAGTGCTTGAAAGTCCTCTATTCCACTGAATGACCATATTTTCCCCTGAAACAAAATACTCAGTTTTGCTGGGTAGGTGACCCTTGGGTTCATTCCCAGTTCTTTTGCCCTCTGGAATATCATATTCATGCCCTTCGATCCCTCAGTGTAGAAGCTGCCAGGTCCTGGGCTATTCTGATTGTGTTTCCACAATATTGAAATTGTTTCTTCCTGGCTGCTTGTAGTATTTTCTCCTTGATCTGGGAATTCTGGAACCTGGCTATAATATTCCTGGGAGTTTTTTTTTTGGGATCTTTTTCAGGAGGTGATTGGTGGATTCTTTCAACCTCTATTTTGCCCTCTGGATCTAAAACATCAGGGCAATTTTCCTTGAGAATTTCTTGAAGGGTGATTTCTAGGTTCTTTCTTTGATCATGGCTTTCAGGTAGTCCAATAATTTTTAAATTGTCCCTCCTGGATCTATTTTCCAGGTCAGTGGTTTTTCCCATAAGATATTTCACATTGCCTTCTAATCTTTCATTTGTTTGGATCTGCTTAACAGCATCTTGATTTCTCATAAAGTCATTAGCTTCCATTTGCTCCAGTCTAACTCTGAAGGAATGGATCTCCTCAGTGAGCTTTTGAGATTCTTTTTCCATCTGGCAAATTCTGCTTTTTAAGGAATTCTTCTCCTCATTGCCCTTTTGGGCCTCCTTTGCCATTTGAGTTAGTCTATTTTTTAAGGTGTTGTTTTCCTCAGTCAGGCTGTTGACCCTCATTTCATACTTTTCCTGCATCCTTCTCATTTCTCTTTCCAATTTTTCCTCCACTTCTCTTATTTGATTTTTAAAGTCCTTCTTAAGGTCCTCTATGGCCTGCAACCCGCTCATGTTTTCCCCTGGGGCTTTTGGAGCAGGACTTCTGACCTCACAGTCCCCTTCCCGCTCCATGCTTCGACCCTCCTTGCCCCCAAAGTAGGAGTCTAGGGTTGCATTTTTCTGTTTAATTTATTTCCTTTGCCTTGGTATGATGCCACTTAATTACTTTACTTTTGGGCTTGTTGCCACACTATGTCTTTGCTGACAGATAGGGGAATTTTCATCCCAAACATGTGGGGGGTAACTTCTGTTTCTGGCAAGCTGGAAACCCACCCACGACCTCCACCCCAGATCACAATCCAGATCCAGGGAGCTTAAAGCAAGATCGATTACCCCCCAAGACTGATCACTGGATCTCCCTACAGTTCACAGGCCAGGAGCTGGAGCTGCCTCTGAAAACTACTACATGGTGTGTCTCCTCAGTGGCTTCTTGCCCCCAGGGGAGGAAGCCGACGTGTTCCCCAAATACTGGTCCCAAAGTCCATAGGGCACTAACCTCTCACTTTGTCCTAGGCATGTCTATGTTGATAATTCTGGATTCGCCATAGCTGCTGGTGTTCTGGGGTCCCTCCAGCCAGCTGCTGGCCCTGCCGCCCTGGGGCTAAAACAGCGACTCAGGTGGACCCGACCTGTGCTCGACTCACCATGCTCTGCGCAGTGCTCGCTGTTGGCTCCCAGACCGTTGCGCTGGTCCTTCCTGCAGGGCTGCTGGGCTGTCCTCAGCGGGAGGTTAGCTTCTCTGTGTTGTTCTGTGGGTGCTGGGGCTCCAGAAGTTGTTCAGAGTCCCCTTTTACATAGTTTGGAGGAAATCTGGGGGCAGAGTGGCTTGGACGTGCTGTTTCTACTCCACCATCTTGGCTCCGCCCCCTGTGATTCTTGGTTTTAATCCTAGCTCCTTTGACCTATGGAATATCAAACTCCAAACCCTTTGATCCCTCAGTGTAGAAGCTGCCAGATCCTGTGTTATCCTGATTGTGTTTCCACAATATTGAAATTGTTTCTTCCTGGCTGCTTGTAATATTTTCTCCTTGAGTTGGGATTTCTGGAATCTGGCTACAGTATTCCTAGGAGTTTTCTTTTTGGGATCTTTTTCAGGAAGTGATCTGTGGATTCTTTCAACCTCTATTTTGCCCTCTGGTTCTAAAATATCAGGGCATTTTTCCTTGAGAATTTCTTTTTTCCTTTGAAGCATACTTTTTTCTTTATTTTTCTTGTGTTTTTGTTTAATTTGTCTATTTTTAGTTTTCAACATTCATTTCCAAAAGATTTTGAGTATAAATTCTCTCCTCGTCTTTTCCCTACCACTCGCCCCCAAACAGCAATTCTACTGAATACACCTTGCCCCAATCTGTTCCCTCTTATATCTTCTCCCATCCCACCACTGACTTTCTAGTAGGGCAAGATCTATTTCTATACCTCAGTGCCGGTATATCTTATTTCTCAGTTGCATGTAAAATAATAATTATAATAACATATTTTTTTAACATTTGATTTTAAAACTTTGATTTCTAGATTCTTTCCCTTCTTCCCTTTAAACCCACCCCTCCTGGGAGGAAAAGTGATTCAATATAGGTTACATATGTATAGTTATACAAAACATTTCCATAGTAGATATATGGTGAAAGAATGACTATATTTCCCTCCCTCCTATCCTGCCCCCCACTTATTCTACTTTCTACTTTGACCCTGTCCCTTTTCAACAGCGTGTACTTATTTTTTTTCCCAAATGCTTTATTAACTTCTGGTTTACATCATTCATTTTCACAAGATTTGGAGTTACAATTTTTCCCCATTTTCCCCTTAACAACCACCCCAGAATAGCAGTCCCACAGGATATCCCCTCATCCAATCTGCTCTCTCCCACCCATATCCCCTTCGACTTTTCCAGTAGGGCAAGGTGAATCTCTGTGCCCCAATGACTGTATACCTTATTTCCCAATTATATGTAAGATTATATTAATAATAGTATTTATATATTTTTAAACATTTGATTTTAAAACTTCCAATTCCATATTCATTCCCTTCCTCCCTTGTCACCCACTCTTACTGGGAAGACAAGTAATTCAGTATATGTTGTACATGTATAGCTATATTTCCCTCCTTCCCATCCCACCTCCCACTTGGTCTATTCCCTACTTTGATCCTGTTCCTTTCAAAAGTGGGTGCTTCCAACTTCCCTCCCCACCAGCCTGCCCTCCCTTCCATCATCCTCCCTCTCATCCCCTTCCCCCCTACTCTCCTGTAGGGTGAGATATACTATTTAGTATGTATATCATTCTCTCCCTGAGCCAAATTCAATGAGAATAAGGTTTTGCCTTTTTTTTCCACATTACTAATGCTTTATTTTAACTGAATATTTCCCCCATTTGTTAAAAAAAACTCTCAAAATGTTTATATTTTAATAAATAATTAAAGGCACAAAATGATAAAATTTGAGTAATGATGATTTAGCTCCAATCCCCAGTCTTTTGCAATAATTTATATTATAAAGTTGCTTTGTTTTTGACCAAATGTAGGCAAAATATTTGTTACTTTGGTATGTAAATACTTTGAAACATTAGGACAAGAAATTATGGAATTTCCCTTATTCATGGCTTTTCAATTCAATTAACATTTAGTCAATCAATAAGCATCGATAAAGAGCCTATTATGTGCCAGCCACTGTGCTGGGTCCACAGGATATAAAGAAAAGTAAAAAACAGTCCATTCTCTGTAGAACTTCACAGTCTAACGGTGGGAGAGACAGTATGCAAACAACTGCATACAGATAAAACATAAAAAGGATAAACTGAGATAATCAGTGGAGGAAAGGCACTAGAATTAAGGGAGATCTGAAAAAGATTTTCATCTAGGTGGAATTTTAGCTAGGACTTGAAGAAAGTCAGGGAAATCAGGAGATAGAAATGAGAAAGAAGATTATTCCAGGCATGGGGACAACCCGTCAAATGCCTGAAATCTGGGGATGGCTTGATCAGAGCTAAATTTCAGGTCTGTTTCTACCTATCAATCAATTACCCAATCATAAAACATTTGTTAAGTGACTAATATGTGCCATGCACTATGCACAATCCTAGGGTCTGGAACATAGTAGGTGGTTTAAATGTGTTTGACTTGATTTGACTTGACCTTGAACTTTGTCCTAAAGGAAGAGAAAGATTCTATGCAGCTGAGATGCATTCCAGGTATAGGTGAGAGCCACTCACTATAAAATCAAGAGGAAAAAGGAATATTGTGTAGGAGAGAAAGAGAAAAGACCAATTTTTCTGAGTTTCAAGAGCAGAGGAGGAGGAATAATATCCAGTGAGGTTGGAAAGATGGGTTAGAGCAAGATTGCAAGGAGTTTAAAAGCTGAACAAAAGAGTTTATATTTGATCCTAGAGACAATTAGGAGCTGTTGGAGTTTATTGCATAGGGCTGTGACATGGTGGGATGTACATTTAAAGAAAATCACTTTGGAAACAGTCAAGGCTAGACTGAAATGGGGAGAGAACTGAGGGAAGGGAGCACAATTAGGAGGTCAATGCAATAAAACAGGTGAATGAATGGAGATGAGGGTCTGACCTGAACTCAGCTGGTATTGTATGAATAGAGAGAAGGGGTCAGACATTGAGAGATGTAAAGGCAGAAAAAGCAGGATTTAATGACTGATCATAGTTGTGGGATGAGGGAGAAGGCACCACCATTTTTCTTGTCTTTTAGGCTCATAACCTTGGTATTCCTTGGCACTTCCTCATATCAATCTGCAGCCAAGAGAAAATACAGAAAGAAAAGCATATTTGGAAAACCAAAGGTGGTTAAGCTTCAACCTAAAGTCATATTTACTAATAGTATTTATATATATTTGAAACATTTAATTTTACAACCTCGAATTTCAGATCTATTCCCTTCCTCCCTTGTCACCCACTCCCTCTGGGAAGATAAGCAATTCAGTATGTGTTGTACATGTATAGCTATGCAAAACATTACCACAGTAGATATATAGTAAAATACTGCTTCTATTTCCCTCCCACTCATCCCACCACCCCCACCCCCGGTCCATTCCCTACTTTGATCCTGACCCTCTTCAAAAGTGGGTACTTCCAACCTCCCCTCCCCCCAGAATGCCCTCCCCTCCATCATCCCCCCTCTCATCCCCCTTACCCCTACTCTCCTGCAGGGTGAGATATCCCATTTAGTATGTATGTCTTTCTCTCCCTGAGCCAAATCAATGAGAATATGGTTTTGCCTTTTCACCTTCCTGTTCTTCCCCTCCCCTGCAACAACTTCCCCTTGCCTCTTCTACATGAGATAGTTTACCCTACCCTGTCTCTCCCCATCTCCTCTTGCCACTTTCCTCTCTCACCTCTTAACTTCACCCCTTAAGTATCATCCTTTCCCACCAAATTCAACCTGTGCCCTCTATCCATGTATACCTGTAAACATATATATACACACATTCACATATGTATTCATATGTCCATATACCCTTCTTCAATTATTTTCATAATGAGAAAGGTTTCATCAGTCACAATTATTGTTTTTTCATGTAGGAATGTAAATAGTTCAACTTTGAGAAGTTCCTTTTGATTTCTTTTCCCTGATTACATTCTCAAGTATCTCTTGCTTCTTGTGTCTGAATGTCAAATTTTCTATTCAGTTCTGGATTTTTCCTCAAGAATGCTTGAAAGTCCTCTATTCCACTGAATGACCATATTTTCCCCTGAAACAAAATACTCAGTTTTGCTGGGTAGGTGATTCTTGGTTTTAATCCCAGCTCTTTTGCTCTGCAGAATATCATATTCCATGCCTTTCAATCCCTCAGTGTAGAAGCTGCCAGGTCCTGTGCTATTCTGATTGTGTTTCCACAATATTGAAATTGTTTCTTCCTGGCTGCTTGTAGTATTTTCTCCTTGATCTGGGAATTCCAGAACCTGGCTATAATATTCCTAGGAGTTTTCTTTTTGGGATCTTTTTCAGGAGGTGATTGGTGGATTCTTTCAACCTCTATTTCGCCCTTTGGGTCTAAAACATCAGGGCAAATTTCCTTGAGAATTTCTTGAAGGATGATTTCTAGGTTTTTTTTTCTTTGATCATGGCTTTCAGGTAGTCCAATAATTTTTAAATTATCTCCCCTGGATCTATTTTCCAGGTCAGTGGTTTTTCCCATGAGATCTTTCACATTGCCTTCTATTCTTTCATTTGTTTGGATCTGCTTAACAGCATCTTGATTTTTCATAAAGTCACTAGCTTCCATTTGCTCCAGTCTAATTCCGAAGGAATGAATCTCCTCAGTGAGCTTTTGAGATACTTTTTACATCTGGCAAATTCGGCTTTTTAAGGCATTCTTCTCATTGCCTTTCTGGGCCTCTTTTGCCATTTGAGTTAATCTATTTTTAAGGTGTTATTTTTCTCAGTCAGGCTGTTGACTCTCATTTCATACTTTTCCTGCATTCTTCTCATTTCTCTTCCCAGTTTTTCCTCCACTTCTCTTATTTGGTTTTTAAAATCATTCTTTTTTTTCTTTAAACCAATGCTTTATTAACTTCTGTTTTACATCATTCATTTCCGCCATATTTTGAGTTACAATCATTTTCACCCCATTATTCCCCTACCCAACCTCCCAGAATAGCAGTCCCACAAGATATCACTTCCTCTAATCTGCTCTCTCCCATACCTTCTCCCATACCCCCATCGACTTTTCCATTAGAGGAAGGTGAATCTTTGTGTCCCAATGCCTGCACATCTTATCTCCCTATTACAAGCGAAAGAGTATTAATAATAGTATTTATATATATATTTGAAACATTTAATGTTAACCTTGAATTTCAGATCATTTCTTCCTCCCTTGTCACCATTCCTTATTGGAGATAAGTAATTAGTATATGTTGTACATGTCTAGCTATGGGAACATTGTGGTGGTGGGTGTATTGTACAAGGCTGTTGTGATTGCCCTCCCACTCATCCCACCCCCAGCTGGTCCATTCCCTACATGATCCTGTCCCTCTTCTATGGTGGGTACTTCAACCTCCCTCACCCCATGGATGCCCTTCCATCATCATCCTCCTCTCATCCCCCTTCCCCTATCCTGCTGCAGTTTGAATATCCCATTTAGTATGTATGTCATTTTCTCCCTGGATCAAATTCAATTTGAATGTGGTTTTGCCTTTTTAGCCTTCCTATTCTCCCCCTCCTTTGCAACCACTTCCCTTTGCTTCTTCTACATGGGATAGTTTACCCTGCCCTGTCTCTCCCCATCTCCTCTTGCTACTTTCCTCTCTCACCTCATAATTTCATCCCTTGAGTATTCTCCCTTCCCAACAAATTCAACCTATGGCCTCTATCCATATATAACTGTAACCTTATACACACACATTCACATATGTATTCATATGACCACACACTCTTCTTCCATTATTTTCATAGTGAGAAAGATATCATCAGTCACAGTTATTGCTTTTCCATATAGGAATGTAAATAGTTCAACTTTGATAAGTTCCTTTTGATTTCTTTTCCCTGATTACCTTCTCAGGCATTTCTTGCTTCTTGTGTCTGGATGTCAAATTTTCTATTCAATTCTGGTTTTTTCCTCAAGAATGCTTGAAAGTCCTCTATTCCACTGAATGACCATATTTCCCTGAAACAAATGCCAGTTTTGCTGGGTAGGTGACCCTTGGGTTCATTCTCAGTTCTTTTGCCCTCTGGAATATCATATTCCATGCCTTTTGATCCCTCAGTGTAGAAGCTGCCAGGTCCTGGGCTATTCTGATTGTGTTTCCACAATATTGAAATTGTTTCTTCCTGGCTGCTTGTAGTATTTTCTCCTGATCTGGGGATTCTGGAACCTGGCTATGATATTCCTGGGAGTTTTCTTTTTGGGATCTTTTTCAGGAGGTGGTCTGTGGATTCTTTCAACCTCTATTTTTCCCTCTGGATCTAAAACATCAGGGAAGTTTTCCTTGAGAATTTCTTGAAGGGTGATTTCTAGGTTCTTTTTTGATCATGGCTTTCAGGTGTGCGATATTTTTAAATTATCTCTCCTGGATTTATTTTCCAGGTCAGTGGTTTTTCCCATGATATATTTCCATTGCCTTTAATCTTTCATTTGTTTGGATCTGCTTAACAGCATCTTGATTTCTCATAAAGTCATTATTTCCATTTGCTCCAGTCTAACTCTGAAGGAATGAATCTCCTCAGTGAACTTTTGAGATTCTTTTTCCATCTGGCAAATTTGACTTTTTAAGCATTCTTTCTCCTCATTGCCCTTTTGGGCCTTGTTTGCCATTTGAGTTAGTTATTTTTTTTTTGAGCAATTGGGGTTGAGTAACTTGCTCAAGGTTACACGGCTAGTCATTATTTATGTGTGGGTGCTCATTTTCTGAGGCCGGATCTGATCTCGGGTCATCCGAACTCCGAGGCCGGTGCTCTTACTCACTGCGCCACCTAGCCGCCCCTTTAGGGCAATTGGGGTTAAGTAACTTGCTCAAGGTTACATGGCTAGGTTTTTGTTTGTGCGATTAAGTGTCTGAGGCTGGCTCCGAACTCAGGTCCTTCTGATTTCAGGGCCGGCGCTCTATTCACTGCGCCACCTAGCCGCCCCGTTAGTCTATTTTTTAAGGTGTTGTTTTCCTCAGTCAGGCTGTTGACCCTCATTTCATACTTTTCCTGCATCCTTCTCATTTCTCTTTCCAATTTTTCTTCCATTTCTCTTATTTGATTTTTAAAGTCCTTCTTAAGGTCCTCTATGGCCTGCAACCCGCTCATGTTTTCCCCTGGGGCTTTTGGAGCAGGACTTCTGACCTCACAGTCCTTTTCCCGCTCTATGCCCCCAAAATAGGAGGCTAGGGTTGCATTTTTCTGTTTCCTTTGCCTTGGCATGTTGCCACTTAATTACTTGACTTTTGGGCTTGTTGCCACACTATGGCTTTAAGGCCAGATAGAGGAATTTTCATCCCGAACGTGTGGGGGGCCACTTCCGTTTCTGGGAAGCTGTAAACCCACCCACGACTTTCACCCTAGATCACAATCCAGATCCAGGGAGGTTAAAGCAAGAGCAATTACCCCCCCAAGACTGATCCCTGGATCTCCCTACGATTTTGAGGCCGGGAGCTGGAGCCACCTCTGAAAACTGCAAAATAGCCTGTCTCCTTAGAGGCTTCTAGCCCCAGGGGAGGGAGCCAACGCATTCCCTAAATACCAGTCCCAAAGTCCATAGGACACCAACCTCTTACTTTGTCCTACGCATGTCTATGTTGATAATTCTGGAGTCACCACAGCTCCTGGTGCTGTGGGGTTCCTCCATCCGGCTGCTGGCCCTGCCGCCCTGGGGCTAAAACCTCGGCTCACGCAGACCTGGGCTCGGCTCAGCTCCTGCGCTCTGCGTGCTGTGCGCTGCCAGGTCCCAGACCGCTGCGCTGCTCCTTCCTGCAGGGCTGCTGGGCTGTCCTCAGCGGGAGGTTAGCTTCTCTGTGTTGTTCTGTGGGTGCTGGGGCTCCAGAAGTTGTTCAGAGTCCCCTTTTACATACTTTGGGGGGAATCTGGGGACAGAGTGCCTTTTTTTTTAAAAATCATTCTTAAGGTTCTCTGTGGCCTGTAACCCAGTCATATTTTCATCTGGGGCTTTTGGTGCAGTATTTCTGACCTCACAGTCCTCCTCCTGTTCCATGCTTTGATCCTCTTTGCTTCCAAAATAGGAGTCTAATGTTGCATTTTTCTGTTTATTTTGTTTCCTTTGCCTAGGCATGTTGCCACTTAATTACTTGATTTTGGGGCTTGTTGCCACAGTAGGACTCTGCCACCAGACATGGGAGCTTCTGTCCCTAACGTTGGGGTCTTCACAACTTCCAGAGGTATTAGTTGGGTGGCCTCTGTGGAGCCTCCCATGCTCCAGCAAGCTGGATACCCACTCTAAGACCTCCCCCCCCAGACCACAATCCAGATCCAAGCAAGTTAAAGCAAGAGCGATTACCCCCCAAGACTAATCGCTGGATCTCCCTACAGTTCACAGGCCAGGAGCTAAAGCTGCCACTGAAGCTGCAAAATGGCTTCTGTGCCATGTCTCCTTAGCAGCTTCTTGCCCCCAGGGGAAGAAGCTGATGAGTTCCCCAAATAGTCGTCCCAAAGTCCATAGGGCACTAACCTCTCACTTTGTCCTAGGCATATCTGTGTTGATAATTCTGGAATCGCCACAGCTGCTGGTGTTCTGGGGTCCTTCCAGCCAGCTGCTGGCCCTGCCGCCCTGGGGCTAAAACCACGACTCACAGGGGCCTGGGCTCAGCTCCCACTGCTCTGCATTGGCTGCTCCCTGCCTGGCTGCTGGGCTGTCCTCAGTGTGAAGTTAGCTCTTCTATGTCATTTTGTGGGTTTTGTAGCCCCAAAGTTTGTTCAGAGCCCCCTTTTATACAAATTGGAAGTGATGGGAGCAGGAGCAGTGCGGAAATGCTGTTTCTACTCTGCCATCTTGTCTCCGCCCAATTACTTGACTTTTGACCTTTTTGCCACAGTAGAACTCTGATTCCAGAGAGGAGAGCTTTGTCCCAAATTGCTGGGGTTTTCACATCTGCTGGAGGTATTAGTTGGGTGCATTCTCTGAAGCCTCCGTAGGCTCTGGTACTTGGTCACACACCCCAGGACCTCTACCCAAAACAGCGATCTAGATCCAAGCAGGTTAAAGCAAGAGCGATTACCCTCTGAATGGATGCTTGGTCCCCATATAGTCTGCAGGCCAGTAGCTCTGATGCAGCTGCACAGTGGTGGCTCCAGGGCCATGGCACCTCTGCCACTTCTCACCCCAGGGCGGAGCTTACGGACTATGACATCCCCCCAGTTCCATGATAATTCTGGAAACTGCCACTGCTGCTGGTGATCCACTCTTCCAAAGTCTGCTCTAGCTGCTGCTGGTCAGAGCCACCCTGTGGCTAAAACCATGGGGTCACACATGGCTGGGCTGGGCTCCTAGTGTGCTGAGTTGGACCCTTCCTCCTGGCCTGCCAGGTTGCCTTCAGTGGGAGATTTGTTTCTCTCTGTCACTTTGAGGAGGATTCTATAGCTCTAAAGTTTGTTTAGAGTCACATTTTGTAGGTATTTCAGGTGGTTATGGGAGGAGCCCACAGAGTTTTCCTGCTTCTAAGCTGCCATCTTGGCTCCACCCCTGGAGTGTATTTTTTACAAAGCAAATAGGGATCCATGGTAGGTTTTTAAACTGAGGAGTACCTGTCATAGTAAATAAGGAACTAGAGTTAGACCATGGAAGTAACAGGTTTGCATCCTGCCCCAGACATTAGCTGTATAATTAGCCTTAATTTTCTCATCTGTAAACTGTTGGACTAAACAGCCTTTAAGGTTCTTTCTAGTTTTAAATCTATGATCCTACAAGTGACAAAGCACTAGAAGTATCTGTAAGCAGTGAATAGGCTGTACTGATATTGTTAAATGGTTCTTTTTAAAATTAAGTTTTAAGGAAAACTCAGTCAGACTTGGGAAAATTGGGGAATATCTTCAATGGCATTATGGAATAAGAAGCTGAGAATGTGTTTGCCATGATTCAGGTACTAATGAAGAAAAAGCATTTGATGTCAGTTTCAGGAATGAATGATCCTCCATTTATAAAGGATACTAGAAGAATGGAATTAGAGGGTCTTCTGGTCATATCTCTAAATCCCCAGGGATTTAAAAGGGTGCCCATTTTGTCCTGCAATAAAATGTTGAGAGGAGAAGAAGGGTTAAGATCTTAGACCATGCTATGAGTTCACAAACAAGATGTCAGACTGGTTTGGGCAAGATTAGACAAGGTGGAGTCTAAATGACAGCCAAGCTATTTGGGCCATTAATAATTTGCCTTAAATGTCATGTGATGAAATAGGGCACCCCACCCAAGGGCATCCCCAAACAACTCTCCCCATCCAGCATGGCTACCCATCCTACAATTGGGCACCAGGAAACTTTTCATTGTTTTTAGTCAAGGGAGAAAAGTCTCAAAGTGTGTCCCCCGGTCCAGGATGCAGAGTCTGCTCAAGGATATGACAAAGCTGCTTTCTGGAGTCAGGGAACTTCAGGGAACAGACCAGGTGTAGTGGTGATGACTCATAAGTACAGCATAACATGTTCCTGTTAGCTTGGCACAGGTTGGAAGTACTTGCATTTGAAACACTCCTCTCCACTTCTAGTCCAAGGGCTCTTCATCTAGGCAGTGAGCCTTAAGACACCATTCTCCTTCAGTCATGATGCTGCCGTTCACTCCTGTGGCCAACATGGGTGTAAACAAGAGCTACCCCTCTAGGTTTACTGCATGTTGTTCTTCACAGATTCTGTGTTTCAACCAGATGAACTTCCTCACTGCTCCCTGTTCCATCTCTTATCTTTCTGCCTTTGAGAGGCTGTCCTTTGTGCCTGAAGTATGTTCTTGCCTCACCTTCAGACAGTGTGATATAATGGACAGAATGCTGGGCATGGAGTCAGGAAGACCTGAGTTCAAATTTGACCTGACACTTACTATATGGGTGACCCTGGGCAAGTCATTTAACCTCTGCTTGTCTCAGTTTCCTCAACTATAAAACTATAAAATAGCACCTACCTCAAAGAGTTATTGTGAAGATCAAATGAGATAATATTTGGAAACAATTTGCACAGGGCCTGATATTCAATAGGAGCTTAATAAGTGCCTGTTCCCTTCCCCAACCATTTATTTCTCCAAGAATTTGTAGCTTATGGCTCATTTTAAATGCCACTCTTATATGAGGTTTCCCTGACTCTCAGGAAAGTTGCTAGTGGTCTCTCTGGATTTTTTCTTTTTGGACTACAACCTGTTTACTGGTACAGGAAAACTGATGAGGAACTCCCCTCTACCATTTCAGGTCAAGTTCTGCAATTTAGAGTCTTACCTGGAGGTAGGACTAGGCCTAGAAAGGTCAGGTGAATAGCCCAGTATTACAGTTACTGTGGGTCAGTCCTGAATGCTGGTCTTCCTGACTCCAAGACCACCTCTACATCCACTGGACCAGGTATCATACAGTATTTACTTAACTGTTTATGTTGTCTTCCCCTTAATAGCATCATGGGTTTAGGGCTGGAAGGGACCTTTGAGGGCAGCCTTATTTTACAGGGGAAACTGAGGCCTGGGGGTGAGGGGTGGGGTTAGGTGACTTGTATGACATGGTCACACAACCAGCAAGTATCTGGGGCAGGATTTGAACCCAGGGCTTCCTGACTCCAAGTTCAGTGCTCCACCCACCTCAACAGAAGTATCAAATGTGGCCATGGGCAACAAGCAGCCCACAACACTTCCCAGGAACCACATGAATATGTAATTAGGAAATATTTCACAAAATAAATAAAAGTACAATAAAGCATGGATAATGTTTATGTACTTTTTTTGCAAGCTGGGTAAAGAGAAAATATATGGAATATTTATTTGACATAAAAACAAGATATTATCAATATGGTATTTTAAAGAGGGTTTACACTTGTTTTCATTGACTCCAGAGGCAAAAAAAATTAGAAATAGGTAAAAGTTACATAGTGAGATTATTGCACAATATAAGGAAAATCATTTTTTCAGTTTTGAAAGTTATATTGACTATATGTAATGGAAATGCAGATTTAAAGATCTTCCCTGCCCCTAGCTTAAGTGCACCTGGAGCCTGTGGTGGGAGGCTTGTTTTTCAGGGAAGCCCACACCTTGATACTTTGTGATTGGGCAGTGGGTCAAGGAGGTTGTTACAATCTCTGAGCTAGGAGAAGACTATATAAACCCTGATGAGAGGCTTTGCTTTGGGGCTCACTTTGAGAAGTGTTGTGTGATTTGACCAGATGAGACTCTGGGAAGCCGTTGTTGAGAGCCCCCGGCTTTGAAAACCCAGATGTTGATGCTTCCCTCTCTGGTAACTGTGATTTGGTATTGATATAATGTTGGGACAGTTTGGAAGCCTGTCTGTAACTCTGAAGTTCTGTAACTCTGAAGTTTGGGGTGCTGACCTTTTTCCCCTGAACTAGGTAATGTATGTTTGTTTGATTAAAGTAAGCTTGTTAACCCATTTTGAGTTGCTTTCCTTTTGAAAAGCAGATCTAAGAACCTGTGTTGGCAGCTACCCTGGGGATATTGGGGTGCTTGCCGCTACAAAATGGCGATGAGGATGGGATCTGCTGAGTAAAAGGAAAGTATGGGGGCTGGGATAATTGTTTGTTTCCCAGTTGTGGTAGCTGTGATTCTGTGGAGCCATGGAGCAGGAGAGAGGAACGGCCTGCATGCTGACTTCACTGAGCTGAGAGCAGGAATGGTGAGCTGCCTGCATGGAGATCTGTGGAGATGCCTGGAGCCGCTGCCTTCTGCTGGAGGAGAAGGAACCCAGGAGTTTGGAGTTCAGCCACAGGACAAGATAAGGACTGTGTGGCAAAGCAGGGGCACTGAATGTGTTTCCTTGTTGCATCCCACAGTTTGGGACCCAGGGGGAGGATGGACTTGTGACTGGTGGGTGGGGTGAAGTGCCACGGACCCCAAGGACCCCACTTTGGTTTTGTTGCCCAGCTCCCTCTCTGGACTTGGAAGCAGGGGCTGGAGCAGTGTTGTGGGAAGGACACCCCCCTCCTCCCAAGAGAACTTTATGTGATAATATTTTGTGAATTGATGTGAAAATGCAGTGTACTTTAAGACCCAGTGGCCACTTTGGTAACTTTAGATGTACTTTGATAATATGACTTAAGAAATGGTTAGTGGCTAATTGAAATGTAAACTGTCTATGCTATGGGCATACTTAGTAAGACTTTACTGAATAAGCTACTGATTGTACTTTGAGATATTGTTACAGATAAGAGACTAATTGAGTTAATCAAGACTTTGCCCCATGTGGAAGACTTGTACTTTGAAAACTGATGTAACTGATTGAGTTAACTTAAGAGTGACTATTTTTTGATTTTACTGATAAGTGGACTGAGTTAACATTTGCCCCATGAGTGGAAGACTTGGACTATTGTATTTTGAGATTATATTGTGATTTTCTTATGTATCTGGAAAATGTGACCTAAGAGATGTTTTAGTGCTAATTCAAATGTAAATTGTGTATGCTATGGGCATGAAAGATCTTGGGGCCTAATGTAATGGAAATGCAAATTTAAAGATCTTCCCTGCCCCTAGCTTAAGTGCACCTGGAGCCTGTGGTGGGAGGCTTGTTTTTCAGGAAAGCCCACACCTTGATACTTTGTGATTGGGCAGTGGGTCAAGGAGGTTGTTACAATCTCTGAGCTAGGAGAAGACTATATAAACCCTGATGAGAGGCTTTGCTTTGGGGCTCACTTTGAGAAGTGTTGTGTGATTTGACCAGATGAGACTCTGGGAAGCCGTTGTTGAGAGCCCCCCGGCTTTGAAAACCCAGATGTTGATGCTTCCCTCTCTGGTAACTGTGATTTGGTATTGATGTATGTAATGTTGGGACAGTTTGGAAGCCTGTCTGTAACTCTGAAGTTCTGTAACTCTGAAGTTCGGGGTGCTGATCTTTTTCCCCTGAGCTAGGTAATGTGTGTTTGTTTGATTAAAGTAAGCTTGTTAACCCATTTTGAGTTGCTTTCCTTTACAAAAGCAGATCTAAGAACCTGTGTTGGCAGCTACCCTGGGGATATTGGGGTGCTTGCCGCTACACTATAGCATAGGTCCCCTATTTCTGTAATGAGTTTAGAAGAGATACTTTTCTAATTTTTTATTTTATTAGACCAATTCTACATCCTCATGAAGTGCAACAAGGTCAGAGAAACCTCTCAATATCAGAAATGATGTCTAAGAGAGACCATAGAGAAGAGGGATTCCCTAAGCTAATATGGTACTCTAGATGCTCTTTTAAAAAAATAATATTTTATTTTCCCCCCATTTACATATAAAAACCATTTTAAACATTTGTTTAGAAAACTCTTGAGTTCTAAATTCTCTCCCTTCCTCCCTTCCCACTCCACCCTCTTTGGGAAGGCAAATAATTCAATATAAGTTATACTTGTAGTAGTCATGTGAAACATTTCCTTAATAATCATGTTGTGGGGCGGCTAGGTGGCGCAGTGAATAGAGTGCCGGCCCTGGAATCAGAAGGACCTGAGTTCGGAGCCGGCCTCCGACACTTAATCCATACAAACAAAAAAAAACCTAGCCGTGTAACCTTGGGCAAGTTACTTAACCCCAATTGCCCTAAAGGGGCGGCTAGGTGGTGCAGTGAGTAAGAGCGTCGGCCTCGTAGTTGGGATGACCCGAGATCAGATCCGGCCTCAGAAAATGAGCACCCACGCATAAATAATAATGACTAGCCGTGTAACCTTGAGCAAGTTACTTAACCCCAATTGCTTTAAAAAAAAAAAATCATGTTGTGAAAGAACACATAGATCCTGCCCCCACAGTGAAAAAAAGAACCTCAAGAAAAAATTTAAAAGTATGGTTCAATCTATATTCAGACACCATCAGTTCTTTCTCTGGGGATAACATTGTTCATCATAAGTCCTTCAGAGCTGTCTTGGATCACTGTGTTGCTGAGAATACCTAAGTCATTCCCAATTGGACATCTTAGAATACTGCTATTGCTCTGTACACAGTACATTTCACTTTGTATCAGCTCATGTAAGTCTTTCCAGGTTTTTCTGAGAGCATCCTGCTCACCACTTCCTACAGCATAATAGTATTCCATCACAACGACACACCACAATTTGCTCAATTTCCAGTTCTACAGAATGGGTGAATCAGTTCACAACTCCACCAATAATACATTAATGACACATTTCCCCCACATCCCTTCTAACATTTGTCATTTTCCTTTTCTGTACTATTAGCCAATCTAATAGTTATGATATGATACCTCAGAATTGTTTTAATTTGCATTTCTCTGATCAATAATGAGTTAGAGCATCTGTTTGTATGGCTACAGATAGCTTTGATTATTTCACTTGAAAAATGTTCATATCTTTTGATCACTTATCAATTGGGGAATGACTCTTGTTTTTATAAATTTGATTCAGTTCTCTATATGTTTGAAAAATGAGGTCTTCGGGGCGGCGAGGTAGCACAGTGAGTAGAGCGTCGGCCCTGGAGTCAGAAGGACCTGAGTTTGGATCTGGCCTCAGACAGTTAATGCACACACAAACCAAAACCTAGCCGTGTGACCTTGGGCAAGTTACTTAACCCTAATTGCCCTCCAAAAAAAAAAATGAGGTCTTTATCAGAGAAACTTTCTTCAAAATTTTTCAGTTTCTATTGCCAACTATATTTTCCCCCACTCTATCCTGCCCCCATCTATTCTTCTATTCTACCCTCTCTCTCTCTTTTCTCCCTGTCCCTCCTCAAAAGCCTCTGACCACCACCTCCCCCAATCTGCCATCTCCCCAAGCCAACCCTGATAACAGTAAGGTTACTCACTTCCTCTTACCCCTCACCCCTTCCTATCCACTGCAAAAGCTTTTTCTTGTCTCTTTCATGTGAAATAATCTATCCCGTGCCACCTCTCCCCTTCCCCTTCTCAGGTCATTTCTACTTTTACCCCTTAATTTTATTTTTCTAGATAATATCCCTTCATATTCAACTTACACCTGTGCCCTCTGAGTATATACATTCCCTTTAACTATCATAACAATGAAAAAGGTTTTAGGACTTACAAATATGTAAGTATGTATTTCTCCCATGTAGGAATGCAAACAGTCCAACCTCATTAAGAACTTCATGTTTGGGGCAGCTAGGTGGCACAGTGAATAGAATATTGGCCCTGGAGTCAGGAGGTCCTGAGTTCAAATCCAGTCTGAGACACTTAACACAAAGACTAGCCATGTGACCTTAGGCAAGTCACTTAACTCTAATTACCCTCCACAAAGCCAAAAACAAAACAAATTAAAAAAAAACTTAATGTTTTCTCTTTCTTGTATATCTCTTTATGCTTCTCTTGAGTCTTGTATTTGAAGGTCAAATTTTCTATTCAGTCCTGGTTTTTTCATCAAGAATACTCGAAAATCCTCTGTTTCACTGAATATTCATTTCTTCCCCTGAAAGGATTATACTCAGTTTCACTGGATAGGTGATTCTTGGTTGTAATCCGAGCCCCCTTGCTCTCTGGAACACCATATTCCAAGCTCTCTGATCCTTTAATGTAGAAGGTGCCAAATCTTGTGCCATCCTGACTGTGGCTCCATAATACCTGAACTGTCTCCCTCTGGCTGCCTGAAATATTTTCTCCTTGACCTGGGGACTCTGAAATTTGGCCAAAATATTCATGGGAGTTTTCATCTTGGAATCTCCTTCAAGAAATGATCAGTAGATTCTTTCAATTTCTATTTTACTCGGTTCTAGAGTATTAGGGCAACTTTCCTTGATAATTTCTTGAAAGATGATGTCTAGGCTCTTTCCTTGATCATGGCTTTCAGGCAGTCCAATCTTCAAATTAACTCTCCTGGCTCTATTCTCCAGGTAAGTTGCCCCTCCAATTAGAAATTTCACATTGTCCTCTATTTTTTCATTCTGTCAGTCCCGTTCCACTGCTTCCCAATTTCCCATAAAAGTCACTAGCCTCCAGTTACTCAAATCCAGTTTTTAAGGAATTAATCTCTTCAGTGAGCTCTTGTAACTCCCTTTCTACCTAATCAGTTCTACCCTTCAAGGAGTTCTCCTCTTTAGTGAATTCCTGAACCAAATTCCATTTGGCCAACCCCAATCTTCAAGGCATTCCTTTCCCCATTAGCTCCTTATACTTTTTTAAAATACAATTTGGCCCATTCTACTCCCTAAGGTGTTATTTTTCCTCAGCACTTTCTCATGTCTCCTTTACCAAGCTATTGACTCATTCTTCATGATCTTCTCGCATCACTCTCATTTCTCCTTCTAATCCTTCCTCTAATCCTCCTACCTGATTTCCAGAATCCTCTCTGAGCTCCTCCATGGCTTAACACCAATTCACATCCTTCTTGGAGGCCATGGATGTAGGAGCTTTGACTATGTTGTTTTCTTCTGTGTATGTGGTTTGTTTTTTTTTTAAAGCAATTGGCGTTAAGTAACTTGCTCAAGGTTACACGGCTAGTCATTATTTATGTGTGGGTGCTCATTTTCTGAGGCCAGATTTGATCTCGGGTCATCCCAACTCCGAGGCCGGCGCTCTTACTCATTGCGCCACCTAGCCGCCCCTTTTAGGGCAAATGGGGTTAAGTAACTTGCCCAAGGTCACACGGCTAGGTTTTTGTTTGTGTGGGTTGTGTCTGAGGCTGGATCCAAACTCAGGTCCTTCTGACTCCAGGGCCGGCGCTCTACTTACTGCGCCACCTAGCCGCCCCTCTGCGTATGTGTTTTGATCTTTCTTGTCACCATAGTAACTTCCTACAGTCAGAATTTTTTTTCTGTTTGCTCATTTTCCCAGCTCATTACTTGACTTTTAACTCTTTGTTAAAGTAAGACTTGCTTCCAGAGTGGAGAGCGAACTGTCCTAAGCTTCAGAGATTTTATGCAGCTGTTTTTGGAGAGATTCTTCTAGGGACCTTTAAGTTTTCAGTTCTTCCCAAGGTGGTATGATCTAAGGAGAGGTGTTCTGGTCTGCAGACAACCACAAACATGCTTTTCTGCCCTGAGAATTGTAACAAGGGTTCTAGCTCCACTATGGTCATAAGCTCTGGTGTGCTAGTGCTCCTCCTTGTCCTGGGACTTCTATTCAGGACTTCAACCTGGATCTGAGTATGGGTAAAGTAACAGAGTCCTACCTCAGTGCTAGCAGAAAGACACCTGTAGTGTCATTCTGACCAGTTGTTTGACCCCATTATTGTCTGTGGGCTAAGACCTTTGGCAGCAGTTGCTGTCCCTGCTGATTCACTCACTCCCAAGGCCTGCTCCTGGTTTGCTGGGGCCCAGTCTGCACTGGTGCAGCCTGTGCTAAACTGTGTTACTCTCTTACCCTGGTACAACAGACCTGTCCTGCTGACCTTCTAAGTTGTTTTTGGCATGTGTGGGCTGAGAGGCTTGGAAACTGTCACTGCTGGAATTGATTCAGTTGCTCTGAGGCCTGCTCTGGGTTTCCTGGGGCCTGGTCTCCACTGGTGCAGTCTGTACTGGACTGCATTACTCTCTCATTCTGATGCAACAGACCTTTCTTGCCAACATTCCAAATTGTCTTGGGCTGGAAATTTGTTTCACTCCATCTTTTTGTGGGTTCTTTCACTCTAGAATGTTTAGTGTCATTATTTAAAGGTGTTTGGAGGGACTCGAGGGGGAACTGCTTTTATTCCTCCATTTTGGTTCTGTCTCCCAATCTGTGCCCCGTATGACTTTGTGGCCCTTGGGTCTATCTGAGCTTGCTCCACTGCCCTATAGCATCCTAACCCCTGCATATTTGCTTTTTGAGGTCCGAGACTGCTTTTTATCTTGCCTGGTATGTAGTAAGAGCTAAATAAATACTTGTTGAATGAAAGAGTCACAGTTTGGCCTCAAAGAGCAAGAAAGCATATACACAAACAACTACAATAAAAGGTGATATATAGTTAGTGTTAAATGAGATAAAAGAACAGTGTCAGAGGTACTAAGAGTTTACTCCTACCTGGAGTCACTTAGTAGTTCCATTTGCTGGTTCTGTACCAGCTGGGAGTGAAGAAGAAACTGAAGGTAGAATTAACCACTGGGTGGGTGTTCATGAGCAAGGTGATGGACTAGAGAACTAGCCTTATGCATAAAGGAAAGATATGATCATCCACTCCTGGGGCTCCAATGGTCTGTTCCCTTGAAAGGGACAGTGCCCCCAAAGGCACTGGGAAGAACAAGGGGACATTACTTCTCAAGGTCTGGACGTACTGATAGACTGGAGAGTGCACTGGTCTTGGAGTAAGGAAACTGGATTTCAAGTTCCAGGTCTAATATTTATTAGCTCCATTTGGTAAATCACTTAAACTCTCTTGCTTCAGTTAAAAATGGAGATAGTATTTGAATTATTTACCTTTTAGAGTTGTTCCAGAAAACACAACATGGATATGTGCTTTTAGAAAGTTTCCTTCTATTACTTCAGCCTGAGCTTATATGAACTAGCTTCTTCAGTAGCTGCATCATGCTGTTACCTCCTATGGGTATGCCTTGGAGATACTGTGCATTCAGTGGGTTGGTGGAGCAATCACAATACAACCAACATTTATCAACTAAGTTCATGGTTTCTATGGGCACAGTGCCCTCAAACAATAACAATGGTACCATCAAAGGTCACTGATCACAGATCACCATAAAAGATATAATAAGAATGAAAATGCTTGAAATATTGTGGAAATTACCAACATGTTACACAGAGACACAATGTGAGCGCATGTGGTTGGAAAAATGGTGTCAACTGACTTGCTCAATGCAGGGTTGCCACAAACCTTTAATTTGTAAAAGAACACACTGTTTTCAAAGCTTAATAAAACAAGGTATGCCTATCCTGAGCTCACAATTCACTGAAACTCCCAGGTTTTATTCATGTGAACTGAAATTTAATGCTTGTCTCTCCTATTCAATATAATATCCTTTTAAGATTTAAGGCAATACTTTTCATTCATCTTAGTTAACTTTCATCTTGTTAGGCTTTTTCTCTCTCTGAAAGTCATCTTAGCTCTTCCCAGCCTGCTTCTCTTTTTGGCCTCACCAAGTTGGCCTGCTTAGAGGGCCTCCTCCATTCCAAACTCCAAATGTGGTCACTATTTTCCCTTCTCAAGGATTCAAAACACAAATCTATAAGTTAAAGCAAAGGGAGACCCAGGTAGGAATATTTTGTGTGAGATCAATTTGAAAGGGATAAAAGTAGAGACATCTATTCAAGATAAACAAAACATATCAAATTGATAGGATATGATGGGTATAGAAAGGAAATTAAGTATTTCCATGTTTTCAAAAGGTCTAGGGACAAAAGGGAAGGGGGGGCAACATGCCAAAAGAAAAACTACAGTCACCTGGACTAATTAAAAAGAAGACCTATATTTGTTTTAAAGGAAAGGAGTGAAGAAACCTAAGTGGTCCAGGTGCACAAGTCAGATGAGACCCATTTGACATGAGAAGCTTTGAGTCACAGAAAAACTGAGGTTTTAACAGCTGTGAAGAGAGAATTAGACTATCAACATTTTGCAAGAAATTGGAGGGTGCTCTGTGAATGACTTAAGCGAGGCTTACAGAGTCTAAATCTAGATATTTCATTGTAGCCCCTGGGATTGAATCACAGTTGAGAAGGGCCATTTCTGCAATTCCACTTGTAGCAATACTTTCCAGAGCTAGGTCAGCTGCATCTTGCCCTCAGGATTAGAGGGGTGCCCCTGAGGAGTTGGGTAGGTCTTTCTCTAATGCTCTTGGCTCAAGCACAGATTCCAGTGTTTCTACAACTTTTAACCATAAGTCATTAGGACCCAAGTTGCATTTAGGCAATGAATGACAATTAGCTTTTACAAAGAGACATTTACTTGGAAGATGTAACAAGAGCAGAAGTACAAATATTTCCTTCCAACAGCTGGGAGCTCTAATCTATACCAGTGGTATCAAACTCAAGGCAAGATGTCATCAGCTCAAGAAGGTGTTTCTGGGTTAAGACCCCAAAATAAAATGTTTATTCCAATACTTCATCTCTGTTCAAAATATACATGCATATACCAGCTCATGTTGTCATAAATGACCTCCAACCTACCGGGGATTTTGGTCCAAAAGTTTGTCAAATGTTAGTGATTTAGACCTCAGAGCATATGTATCCATAAAAACAATGTTATAAATTCAAATAGAAACAGGCTACTAACTTGCACATAAAAATCCCTGTGGGACACATATTGACTTAGTTTTGAAATGTAATATTATCTATGTTTCACTTGAATGTCAGGAAGCCAAGATGGTGGAGTAATCTATAAATGCTCTCATCCCTGCCTTGATGACCTTGAAAAACCCAGAGAATATTGCCCTAGCAGCAGTAGGGATACAGCAGTCTTTTAGGTTGGGAGACTAGGGAGATTGACGGGTAGGGTCCCTGTTGCTGTGGCTAAAGGAGACCAGCACAGGATAGAAAATGTCCTGGTAAGCCCCACCTCAGCAAACCAGCAGGGGATCCTGAGTCACATGGGTGTGAAGCTGTCAAGGTCCAACACCAGAACACCTGGCCTGCCTTCCCATAGTCAAGGGAACTGGTAGACACCAATGCAAATAACGGCTGATGCTATCTGTGAAACAGCACAGCCCTAGTGGAAGAAGAGACTTATAGAGGCCAGATCAAACCTCCCCCACATGTCACACTGTGAGCTTCAGTGTGACCCTGGGGAAACTCAGGAAGATATCACCTGGCCCCAACCCTTGGCACACACCAGTCAGCTCCAGTGCAGTACCACATGAGCTGTAGCATTTATATAGCTTCTATTTGGCAGACCCAGAGGCCACAGCACATAAAGCCAGTAATCAGGCCCCTAGCTCCCTTCACAAGAAGATTAGGACAGAGCCAGCTGTTCACCAGAAGCAGAGATCTACCTTAAAAGCCAGAAAAAAAGGGCAATCACAATGAAGGAGAAAACTAGAAAAGCAAAGACCACAGAATCCTACTATGGAGACAGGGATGAGCAAAATACAAACTCAGAAGAGGTAAGCATTGACATTATACCCACATCTGAAACCTCAAAAGGGAATATGAGCTGGTTTCAAGCCCAAAAAGTTTTCTTGGAAGAGCTCAAGGAGGATTTAAACAGTGAAATTAGAGAGGGAAAAGATAACCTGACCAACTATTTTAAAAATACAATGGACAAAATGGAAAAAATTTCACTGATGAGAACAAATCTTTAAAAAGTAAAATTGGTGAAATGGATAAGGAAGTACAGATCCTAACTGGAGAAAATAACTCTTTGAAAAGTAAAATTGGCCAAATGGAAAAGGAGGTACAGAAGCTAACTGAAGAAAACAATTCATTACAAATTAGAATTGCTCAAGTAGAAGCTAATGACTCTATGAAAAAAATGATCTAAAGCACTATTGATTAGAGAAATCCAAATCAAAACAACTCTTAGGTACCACATCTTACCTGTCAGGTTGGCTAACATGACAAAACAGGAAAATTATAAATGCTAAAGATGTGGGAAAGTTGATACACTAATACATTGTTGGCAGAGTTGTGAACTGATACAACCATTCTGGAGAGCAATTTGGAACTATGCCCAAAGGACTATAAAAATATGCAGTCTCTGACCCAGCAATACCACTTCTAGGGCTATATCCCAAAGGGATCATACAAATGGGAAGGGGACCCATATGTACAAAAATATTCATAGCAGCTCTTTTTGTGGTGGCAAAGAATTGGAAATGAAGAGGATGACCATCAACTGGGGAGTGGCTGACCAAGTTTTGGTATACGAATGTAATGGAATACTATTGTGCAGTAAGAAATGATGAGCAGATGGACTTCAGAATAACCTGGAAACTTATATAAACCAATACTGAGTGTGGGGAGGAGAACAAGGTCATTGTACACAATTACAGACACATTGTATCTCTGATGACTAACTTTGATAGACTGGGCTCCTCTCAGCAATACAAGGTTCCAAGACATCTCAAAAAGATTCATGCTGGAAAAAGCTATCTACATGCAGAAAAAGAGAGTCTGAATGCAGACCAAAGCAAACTATTTGCTCTCTCTTCTTTTCTGTTTTGTTTCTTCTTTCCCGTGGTTCATTCCATTGGTTATAATTCTTTACAACACGACTAAGTGAAAAATATGCTTAATGGGAAGGCATATGTAGAACCTATACTGGCTTACATACTATCTTGGGGGGGATGGGAGGGAGGGGAGAAAATTTAGAAGTCAAAAGCTTGTGGAACTGAATGCTGTAAACTAAAAATAAATTAACTTATAAAACATTATCTATGTGTTATTTTATCTTTATTTATTTTGTTAAATATTTTCCAATTACATTTTACCCTGGTTCAGGCCACACTCAGGAGTGTTGTGGTCACTGGACTGTGTCTGGCAGCTTTTCTCTTTACCATCTCAGGCTCTAGGGAGTGTGGGTTCTGACTTAATGCCTTTCCTATGTAGCATTCTCCCCACCAAGTTCACTTCCAAGAGTGGTGCAGCTGATGCATGGATGACATGACTGGCTGGACAGGTGGCTCATTACCTCATCTAGAATAAATGCCGGCATGGAGTCTGCTCCTGGTCCTTTGGTGGCTCACTATATTGACCCTTTTAAAGTTCACAAGGTCATAGTGATTACCGATCTCCTTCTGGGAAGAACAGACAAGACAGAGGCAGAAGCAATGGCAGGGCCTCATTGCAACAGCCTAATGGGGAGATAAAGGCCTGAGGTTTAGTGAGGCCTCCTCACTTGAACATACCAGACCTGAAAAGAAATGAGAATTAAGATACTGGCCCTGGCAGATGAGTGAATTCTGAAAGCACCCTAGTTCTATTTATGCATCCAATCAAGGGGCTGTCCCCTTATCACATGAGTAGCAGGCCAGAAACATCTCCACTGGGGAGTGAGACACTTCCCATTTGGTGTGGGATAGAGAGCAGTGGGCTTGAAGACAGGAAGACCTAGGTTCAAATTCAGCCTCAGACACTTATGAGTTGTGTGACCTTGGGGCAGTCACTTAACCTGTATTGCCTCAGTTTCCTCATCTGTATAATGAGGCTGATAATTGTGCCTACCTACCCATGTTGCTGTGAAGATATTTAAGATATTTGTAAACACTGCCAGGCACACAGGAGGCAGTATATAAATGTTAGCTGTTATTACTGTTATTTCTTCTTTCCAAAAAACAGGCTCCCCATCTTCTTCCACATGGGGAAGCTGCATTAGACCCCCATTACAAATTGTCAAAATGTCGAACCTACTGTTTTCACACACATTCACCTTTTTTGTATGTTCTTCAGCTACATGCTACCCCGCCCTCCACCCTGAGCCAGGCCTAGGGTACAAGAGTACAAGCTGATCTTGTCCACAAGTCAAGAAATCTCTGAGTCTTGGGTTCATGTTTCAAAGTTTCTATTCAGCTATGGGATTTTCATCAGAAATGCTTGAAAGTCCTCTTTCATCAAAGTTAGAATTTCCCCCTGTAAGATTATACTCAGCTGTTCAGAGTTCACATTTGTGGTAAACCTATATCTTTTCCCTTTTGGAATATTGTATTTCAGGCTCTCTTCTCATTTATAGTGAAAGCTTCCAGGTCTTGTGTGAACTACTTCTTTCTGGATATCTGCAGTATTTTTTCTTGGTCATGGGAAATCTGAATTTTGGTTGTGAAATTCTTGGGAATTTTTCTTTTGGGGGTTCCTTTCTGGAGAGGATTAGTAGATTCTTTCTACCTTTGCTCTGCCCTCTGGTTCTAATGCAGCTGGGTACTTTTCATTTATAATTTCTCAGATGTAGTGCCAAAAAATTCATGGTTTTCAGGGAGTCCAATGACATGTACACAGCATGGCATAAAAAAGAGGATTCCATGAATTTCCATTTCATACTTTATTTTTTTTCCCAAAAGCCATGTAATAAATGTTACTCATCATTTTGAAAGCCACCCTGCTTTTATGTGCTTCCATTTTCTTTTGTTCTCACCTATGCTTTTTATTTTTTCTCCCTCCTCACCCTGTCCTAGATCTTGGGCATCCACTGTGGCAGGAAGTCCTGCCTCAGACACTTACAAGCTGTGTTCTGAGCAAGTCACTTAACATATAATTGCCACCTCAATTCCCTCATTTGTAAAATAAGGATAATAATAACACCTACCTGGAAGGTGTAATCATGAGGATCAAATGATATAATATGTAAAGCACTTTACAAACCTTAAATTGCTATATAAATGCTATTATTGTTGTTTTGGAATCTGGAGCTAGAAGGGACCTTTAAAGATCATTATTCAAATGACAAAACTGAAGCTGAAAGAAGGGTAACTGTCAACAGTCACACATTGGTGGCAAAACAGAGATTAGAACCCAAATCCTCCTATTACAAATATAGTATTCTTTCCACTAGACTAAGATTTCAAAGTGTGTCAAGTGGTCCTATTCCTTTTTTTAAAAATAACATTTTATTTTTTCTGAATTACATGTAAAGACAAATTTTAACAGTCATTTTTAAAAGTTTTGAGTCCCAAATTCTCTCCATCCCTTTCTCCCCTTCCTCCTTCCTGAGATTGTAAGCAGTTTGCTATAGGTTATAAATGGCAATCATACAAAACACATTCCATATTATCCCTATAACAAAGTAAAAAGAGTATGTTTTGATCTGCATTCAGACTCCATCAATTCTTTCTCTGAAGATGGATAACATTTTTCATCATTCCTTCTAAATTGTCTTGGATCACTGTATTGCTGAGATTAGCTAAGTCATTCAAAGTTGGTTATGGCACAATGTTGCTGTTACTGTGTACAATATTCTCCTGGTTCTGCTCACTTCACTCAACATCAGTTCATGCAAGTCTTTCCAGGTTTTTCTGGAATCCACCAGCTCATCATTTCTTATAGAAAAATAGTATTCCATTACAATCATACACAACAACTTGTTCAGAGTGCTATTCCTTACAAGCATGTTGGCTGTTGAAAGCAACCTACTCTAGACATGGAAGAATAAATCAATTGTTGTTAGCATGTAAAGATAATGCTCCTAATAACCCTGCTGTCTGTTGCAGAGAGAAGTGATGTATTACTAAGAACCTGGCACACAATAAAATTATACTACATTTGGGGGATGTGCAATCTATATTTCTCTTACTATCATCACCCTAACCACAATTCATTCTTTGGCTAGGCATAGGCTGCCTAAACTTGATTTATCTACTGGTAAGTCAACAATCCAGTTAACAAGCATTTAAGTGCCTTTTTTGTGCTAAGTACCAAAGGCAGCCTGAAAGGTCTGATCAATTTTGGTCAAATTCTTGTGCCATTTTAGAATATATATTCAAGAGGGCCAAAAACTTCTAGTTCTCTGTGCCAGTCTTTTTCCTTTTAAAATGGACTTGCAATAACTTTTAAAGAACCATTTTAGTTCTACTAGGCTCTTAAACACTAATGTACATAGAGGTTCATAGAGAAAAAGCCTCAGTTTTGTCATTTGAAGAAGGAGAGGGAGAGATTAGATAATCTTTAAGGCTCCTTCTAGCTCTAAATTCCAAAACAACATTAACGACAAAAACAACAAATATGGGCCAGAGGTGAGTTTGCTAGCTTCCCTCCAAGAAGCTATTCTGAATTGATTCCATCATTAGGAAGGATTAAGTTACTTTAGGAGAAGTATGGAAATAATCCTGGTGCCTTGGCAATGCCAATAGACTTAAGTAGCTTGAGGTGACTTTTCCCCCCTCCTTATGTAACAGTAGACTGGCACTAGACCAAGGGGGCTGGGTTGCCCTTTTCCACTAAGGGGCCCCAGATCACAAGCATGGACTTAGGTTTGGTCCCCTGAAGAGTCTGACTTCTAATGAGAGGGGTAACAATAAGGGAGTGAGGAGGTAGGAGAAGATTGACAGCAAATCACTATAACTTGCCAGAAATACTTTCCTAAGAACCACTCTTCTAATATAGGTGAGTGATTTCTAATTTGCTTTCATGCCTGGTGAATTTAGTCTGTTGTCTAGTATTCCAAGCTCTGGAATTACATGAACTAGGTTCAATCTTGAGGACTTTTCCAAAAACCATAACTCTTTAATTAATTTTGCTCTATCCAGGGGTATCTCAGAGGAACACCAGTATATGATTCAAGTGGCTCAGATCTAGTCCTCTACAGATGTGGATAAGAGTCTCTAGATCTCATATAAAGCAGTGAATGTAGCAATACATACTGGGTACATATTGTGTTTATATCATCTTTATATCATCATCTATATACATATTGTCTTTATTATATCATGGACTTATCATAGCCAATAAACAATTATTATAACTGTCTCCCTTCTCTGGTGAGTCTTACCTTTATTCAGGGGACTACCATCTTCCAAACATTGTAATATCTTCTCATTTAGACTGTCTTTGGTGGAAGTTGACATGGATGCAAACTTTCAACATTCCATTCTTCTTTTAGAGATACATACAAGCATCCACTCTTTTTTAGTATGGGATTTTTAGTAAGGGATTGAGCTTTCCTGAATGAATGGGGGAAAATGCATTAAGCACTTAATAAAGTATGAAACAATGGACTAAACATTACGGATACAAACAAAGAGTCAGGACAGTACCTTCTCTCAAGATGTTCCCATTCCATGATAATGCATTTTATTTAATGTTGTTTTCATTGACAGAACCCATATCCAATCCTGATGTTGAACTGTTTGATAATGCTAAGGTCTATGGTGGTGAAAACTCTGTTTTCTGGATCTTCCTTGGAAGGGAAAGGCACTTGGGGTTGCTAGACCAATAAATTCCAATATTCTGGTGAATCCCAGAGACCCCAAAAGGCAGTCATTCTTTAAAAAAAAATTTATTGATATCTTTTGTTTGTTTTTTCCCATTACCAGTGTTTTTTCTAATATTTCTTCCCTATCCTCTACAAGAGAGTCATACCATACAACAAGTAATATTATAGAGGAAAAAATGGAAAGATGAAAAAATTAGCAAAATTCATCAGTTCATTGTAAATATCTGCAAAATATGTAATGTGCCACACCCCTGGACTTGCCACCTTTGCAAAGGGCTGGGATGTCTTCTCATCTCTCTCCTTCAGAGTATCCCTGTTCTTTGTCATTTTGCAATATTCATTTGGATGGTTTTGTATTATTCTCCCCATTCATGTTTTCTTGCCAAATAAAGTGGGATCAATGTTCCTAACTAGGCAAATGCTCCCAAAGAAGTTGCAGATAGAGGACTAAAGAGTGACACACCAATGTCATGTTGTGTCTCCATCACCATATTTATCAGTCTATATCAGTCCTGTGTATGTTTCATGGCTGTGCCATTACTGTCACTGTTGGCAGCATCCTAATTTGTCAGTGGTTTTATAGCACTGTTACCAGAGCTACCACTGGCACTGGCGCTGCTCTAGCTTCAGTGTGGTTTGTCACAATTGGCCTCCTCACTCTCAGGAGTGTCCCCATCATCATCATCATCATGGCTATCACCACTGCTGGATTTATTGTCTTTATTCTCATTGCTGTTTCTATCACCATTACTTTTATTAAAAAGCCTGTCGCCATTCCCACTTGTTTTTCCACCATTGTCATCCGTCCTGGCCCCAACAGCTGCAGGTAACCCCAGGGTTCTCATGGTCACTCCTGCTATCATGATCATTGAAACTTGCTTGTCAGAACCCTTGCTGCCATCACCACGATGGACGTCATTATTGGTTATGGCCCTTTTCATCTTGGCCACAACCATCAACAACCTTTTTGGTGTTGTCATTGTGGCCATCACAATGATCATTGTTACCAGATATCACCATTTTCATCATCCTTACCCTGGAAATTACAATAGTCTTGGACATAAACAGCATCCTTATATTGGTTGTCAACATTGTCAGAGGTGGTTTCATCATTAATTTCACCACCATTATCATCACTGGTCTCGTCTTCACTGTTATCATCTTCAGCAGAAAAGGCAGTTATTCTAATGGCATTACTATCTTAGATTCCCCTGGGAGGGAAACATGCTTGTGACTGCTATATACAACCCCTTTCCCATCAGACTTGTGCTAGCTGAATAAATCATGGTGGAGACAGCTAGGTGTCTAGATAGATGAGAGTTTCAGGCCAAGAGTCAGGAAAACTCTTCCTGAATTCAAATTCAGCTTCAGATACTTACTAATTATGTGGCTCTGGATAAGTCACTTAACTGTTAGCCTCAGTTTCCTCATCTGCAAAATGAGCTGGAGAAGGAAATGGCAAGTCACTCTAGTATCTTTGATAAGAAACCCCCAAAATGGGGTTACGAAGTCAGACATGACCAAAAAAAATCACTCAATAGTAGTGACAAAGTCGAGGTTATTTATCATAAAGTCCCCTGTTATTTATTTCTTCAGCTTTACTAGTGACATGGACCATCATTTTTATTTCATCTCACAACATTCCAGGCCATACAATTCATTTACAACTCCTCCCCCCCACCCCACTCTTCATGAATTCAAAGAGCATATCCAGGAATATGGACCCTACACAGGAAGGAAGTTAAACAGTTGCAAATAGAGGCCCAAAGTTATGAGCAAAAGAGTTTCTGTCCTCAAGGGACTTACTTTTGGCTGGCAAGAGAAAGGGAGATAAAATTGTATTCAATAGATGAGAAACACAGTAGAGAGGAATGGATAGAGAGCTCCTCTTGTTCAGGAAGAACTAGGTTAAGGTCCCATCTCTGAAACAGATAGGAATATGTAGGCTATGTGACCCTGGGCAAGTCACTTCATTTCTCAGAGACCCCAGTAGCTGTCCAAGACTATAAATTGCATGTAAATTGGTGATCTGCACTGGTAGAGGGAATTTCCTCACTAGGAGTTCCTTACACCAATAAAATCACAGGTCCAGGCAAAATTTTAAAAAGTGGAAAGAATAAGATAGGAACTAGATTTGTGGTTTCATCGGTATAGGAAAGTCCTACTAATTCTGATGATCATTTTCTCTTAGTCTTTGAGAGTTGCCCAGAGCACTAAGAGGCAAGGGAATTTGCCCAGGGTCACAGAGTTAATATGTCTAAAAGGGGGGGAATTGAAGAGGGGTTTCTTGGCTTCAAGGCTAGATCTCTATCCAGTACATTGCAGTGTTTCTCATACAAAATACAGGGAATTTCAACATGTAGAGAATGCTAATAACTGGGATGTCAGGAAAGGATCCATTTAGGGGATCCTTTGAAGGAAGCCAGGGATTTTATGAATTCATCAACAAAGGAGGATTTTTAAAAGTAAGGCAAAAATGAATCAGTCTCTGCTTTCAAATATCTTGCATTTTATGGGAGAGATAATGTGTCTATGCATAAGTATACACTGAATAAATTCAGCAAATAAGTGACTGAATGAAAAATTTACTAAGCATTTATGGCATAGAAACTACTGTACTGAGGACTGGAAATAAAAAAGTGGAGACAATCCCTGCTCAAGGGCTCATAGTCAGAGGGTTACAGATGCAAGTTAGATGATGAAAAGAAAAAGCAAATGTCTCTTTAATGTTATTTCTATAAAACCATATTTGATGTTGAACTAGTTGAAAATGCCAAGGACTTTGGTGGCAAGAAATTTATTTTCCCAGATCTCCAGTAGCTGTGTCTGTTGACAAGGTGGGGCCTATTGTACCTGCAGAGGCAGTGGTGTCTCTACAGGGGCTTGATTCCATAGCGGATGGCTAGAGTGGCTAAGCTGGAATAAGACCCATGATCAGAGGCAGAGATGCTTAACACACATGCTGTGGGAACCAGATTTAAATGTAATTGGGAAATATTTAACAAAACAAATAAAAACACAATAAAACACAGATAATGTTAATGTATAGTTTTCTAAGTCAATGTGTGGTCTTCAAGGATCCTTATGTAAGGTTTGGGCCATTATTTCTATTTGAGTTTGGTGTCTAAAAGATACTGTTATTCCCAGGGGTTTGGTTTTACATGCTTACTTAGTTACAAAATAGTTAAATACAAAAAGGGTGTGTGTGTGCATGTGTGTTTGAGTGTGTGTGTGTGCGTGTGTGTTTGTGTGTGTGTATGTGTGTGTGTGAGACACTAGTACTGGGAAAGGAGGTCAGGAAAGACTTCATATAGAATGTAGTGTTTTAACTGAGTCTTGAAGGAAGTGAGGGGGTTCTATGAAGAAGAAATTTCAACGAGATCTATCAATTGGGAAATGGCTGAACAAGTTATGGTATATGATCATGATGGAACACCACTCTGCTATAAGAAATAATGAGTTCAATTAAATTAGAAAAATATGGATAGACTTGCATGAAATAACAGAGTGAAATGAGCAGAACCAAGAGAATGTTGTACACAATAACAGCAATACAGCTGTAAAAAGAACTTTGAGTGACAAACTCATTTTGATTCTTATAAATACCCAAATTTACAACAAACAGCCTATGAAGGAAGATGCTATCTGCATCCAGAGAAAGAACTGATAAATAGAAGTATGTATAGAATGACTTTACACACACACACACACACACATACATATGATTTATGCACACACATATATGTATGTTTTATGCACACACACATACTTATTTGTGTCTAATGGTAGCCACGGGACGGGGGGAAAGAAAAAAGGTAAAAAAAGAAAGTAACTTGATCATTTTAATATATATTTAAAAAGAATAGAAAGTTGTACATAATGGATTTGTAGTTTTATGTGCAACTATCTTTGTTTTCTATACTACTATTTATGGAAATACTTGCTTTATTTCTTAAGTTTGATATATAATAAATTTCACAAAAGGGAAGAAGATATATAAAATCATAATGAATAAAAAGAGGAAGTAAAAAAGCAGAGCATTCTATGCATGAAGATCAGCCAGCACAAAAACAATGGAATGTGAGATGGAATGTTGTGTGAGACACAGAGAGAAGGTCAGTTTGGCTGGACTGTTGAGTGTGGAAAAAGCAGTAATGTGTAATTAGGCTACACTGACAGGATAGAGTATGACAGGACCAGAATTTATCTGATGTAGCTCCTACCCTCTCACCTACAACATGGGGAAAGCTTTACTTAGAAGACGACAAATTCTTCTGATTGGCCCAAGTTTATCTGGTCATCCTAGAGTATAAAAATCCCCAGCCATGGGGATTCTGTGCCTCTCAGAGTTTTTGGAGTTCTGAAGATAATGCAAGTCACCATGAACTTCACCATATCCTTGCTCTAATAACTGGACTCATTTCCCCATGGGAGATGAAGGGGGCCTTGTCCAGAGAAGAAGTGCCACCAGAACCTTGTTGCCTAGCCTTGCTGTATCACAGCAAATTAAACTTCTTTTTGTTAACTGTCCAATGACTGATGAATGAGTGCTTCATTTCATTCCAATACTGAACGTGAACTAAGAAAGTGTTGGTGTTAAAGCCATCTCCGCCATGGGGTCAAATTGGAAGGGTTTAAAAAGTAACAGAGGAGTTCACATTTGATCCCAAAGCAGGGGTTCCTATTCTGGACACACACACACACACACACACACACACACACACACACACACACATTCCTAGGGAATAAAGTCAATCAATCAACAAGCTCTTATTAAATTTTTATTATATGTCAGTCATTGACCTCAAAGAGCTGACATTCTAATGGCAAAGACAATATATAAACAACTAGTGTAAGTGGCAGTTTAAATGTCAGAGGTAACAGGTAATAACTCTGAAGCCCAGATCTGACCATATTAATCCTTTTACTCTATAAATTACAGTGGCTCTTTATTGTCTTTAAGATACAGGTTCCCAGCCTCATTTAGTGCCCATAACCCTTCCTTTCAGTCAATTTTCCAACAGCCCTATTATGTAGAGGCATCTAGGTGTACCCTAAGTCAGGAGTACTCCAAGTTTATATCTAAGGCTTGACTTCCTTCCCATCAAAGCCAGTTACACAATGAATATATATGTAGCAAACAGCTATTAAATTAGAGAGAGGGAGAGAGCAAGTGAGAGAGAGCGAGAGCACGTGTGTGTGTGTATGTGTGAGTGTGTGTGAGAGACACACACACAGAAAGAGAGAGAGAGAGAGAGAGAGAGAGAGAGAGAGAGAGAGAGAGAGAGAGAGAGAGAGAGAGACAGAAGATGTCAAAGGCAAAGCACTGGGAAACTCCCACACTTAGTGGGAAAGAGGGGAAGAAGAATGACAATCCAGTAAAGAAGACTGAAAGGGAATAGTCAGACTGGAGAAGATGCCAGTAAAGAGCAAAATAATGGAAATAAAGGGCAGAACAAGGGATGAAGGGGTGCAGTGGCTTTAGTAGCAAAGAGAGAGTAGTTTCAATTGAGTGATGGATTTGGAAACCCTTGTAAGGTATTGAGAAGTGAGTGGGAGGTGAGGAAATGGATCAGTGCATATAGACAACCTTTTAAGGCAGTTGTCTATGACTGGGAGAATAGAGATAGGGTGATAGCTTGAGAAAACAGAAGGGGCATGTAAAAGATTTTGAAGGAGGGGGAGATCTGGGAATATTGGCAGGAGGCTAGTAAGGAGCCTCTGGATAGAGATTGAAATGAGAGAAAGAGGGGGAATGATCAAAGACAGAAATGTCAAGCATGCAGCATGCAGCCAAAAACTCTCTGAAGTGCAGCTGAACCAGATAAAATGAATTTGGGAAATATTTAACAAAATAAATAAAACATAGATAATATGATATTTTTAAACGAAGTCGACGTGCAGTCCCAGGGACTCTTATATACAGATTAGCAGCCCTCTTTTCTATTTGAGTTTGACAGCACTGACCTAAAGGGCTATTTTTTTGGAGAAAATGTCATCAAGAGCATAAGACGAGGCATTAGCCTTGGTCCAAAGAAAGCTTGTTTCTTCATCATAGATGGGAAGAAAGAATGAGGCAAGATAAAGAGAGGTTTAGAGATAATGGAGAAAACAGGAGCTTACAGTGGATGGCCGCTACTTTTACAGTCAGTGAGCCGAGGTCTGGGGCTGATAGGGAAGGTAGAGGAGAAGGTACAGATGAGTTTGAAGACAGAGAAACAAATTTGGAATGGCTACGATGCAGCATGCATAGTCAATCCAGGATCACTCAAAGGCTTGCTGTGCAGTAATGAACATTTACTTCAAACTGAGTAACATAAATTTGTAGTAAACCAGTCAGTTCAGTAACATGACTTTATACAAGAGCATGTCTGCATCTTCACAGAAGTGGGGAGGGGAGAGAGAAAGAGAATGGGTCTTCAGATCCTACACAAGCACCCAAAGTAACAGGATATACAGCTCTCTCTAGAATCTCATCAAATTGGTCAGAGAGCTCCCTTGGTCAATTTTTTGACAACACAAATCTCTGTCTGTTCAATACAGTTACATGAGGATCTTACAAAGTTATATTCTAAAAGATAAGATCTGCTGGGTTTTGGCTAAAATCTTGAAATTCTCTGTAACCTTAACTTTCTCTTCTGGTTAGTGGCTCATGGAATCATAGATCTGGGCCTCTAGTCTACCTCCTTACTTTTTTTTTTTTTTTTTTTAAAGCAATTGGGGTTAAGTAACTTGCTCAAGGTTACACGGCTAGTCATTTGATTTATGCGTGGGTGCTCATTTTCTGAGGCCGGATCTGATCTCGGGTCATCCAAACTCCGAGGCCGGCGCTCTTACTCACTGCGCCACCTAGCCGCCCCTTTAGGGCAATTGGGGTTAAGTAACTTGCCCAAGGTTACACGGCTAGGTTTTTGTTTGTGCGGATTAAGTGTCGGAGGCCGGCTCCGAACTCAGGTCCTTCTGATTCCAGGGCCGGCGCTCTATTCACTGCGCCACCTAGCCGCCCCTACCTCCTTACTTTTTACAGGTGAGGAAAATTAGGCCTTTGCAAGTTAAGTGACTTATCCAAGGTAATACAAGATAGTAAGAGGTAGAGGTGGGATTTTAACTTGTCTTCAATATAACTTTTCTCAGTCAGGAAAATATTTTTTCCATTGGATTTAAGGTATATCTGTAAAGTCCAGACTAAATCTGAGGGCTTGATTTATTTTTGCCAAAACAAGTTTTATCTTTTATCAGAGAGGAAGCATGGAACAGTGGATAAAGTTTCAACCTAAGAGTCAGGAAGACTTGGATTCTAATCCCATTTCAGACCCTTCTAAGAGGCGAGATCCTAGGAATGCAGTTTCACTGGAGCTTCACTTTCCTCATCCATGAAAAGAGAATAGCAAGCACTAAAGCAGGTGCTATGTACAGAGCTGCTGAGAGGATCACATGAGATAATACATGTAGTTAATTACTTTGCTGATGTTAAGGTGATACTGTCAAAATCATTGCAGAAATGCATGCCTGAAAGAGGTGGGGCCACCCTGTATGGGGATGACAGAGGGACATAATCCAAGGGCTACACTGACACCCACAAAGTGTCCTCTTCTGCAGTCTTCCAAATTGGGAAAGGTTCATTCAGTTCTCTGAAGCCCGTGTAGTCAAAACTCCCAGTGACCCTAGCCAGCAAATGAGGCAAAAGCGTCGCTTACTAACCTACCAATGTGAAAAAGCTAATACGAGGAGTCAAGACAAGAGGCAGAGGACAGCATGAAAGAAAGGAAAGAGCAGGATGGAGAAGAGAAGATGGGGAAGATGTGATTACTGGGAGAAGCTGAGCACAAACAGGACCATCTTTTCATATTCCCCAGGCCAGCTTTCACCTCCCACTTGTCACCTCCCACGTATTCTATCCTAACTGTCTCCTTACAATGATGCAGTTGCCTGGGAAATAGAAGGACACTGTTAAATGACCCAAAGTGAGAAATAATTAGTGAGGAAATAAAAGAGATTTAGACAAAAGAAAGAATTATATGCATTTCATAGCATCACATGAAAAAAGCCAAGGGGGTAAAAATACAAAGGGAAGTTGGGTTTGACTTTCCAGAAGAAAAGTAAAGCTGGTCATGGGACACAGAGAGAAAAGCCCTGGCCTTGGTCCTGGCCTCGGAGTCTGAAGCCCAGCTCTGCCCTGCTTAACTTGTGGTCAGCTGATTCCCCTTCCTGAGCCTTAACTTCCTCATGGACGGAATGCTGATCACAATAAGCTAGAAGTCACCTGGTCCAGCCTCCTTAGTCTACAAATAAAGCAATCAAGGCCCAGGTCTTAAGCAACTTGTCAAAGGTCATACAGATAGTAAATGGCAGGGCCAGAATTCTAACTCAGGCCCAGTGGCTCCATGTTCAGTGCATTTCTCACTTCACATATGCCTTTTGATGATGCTCTTCTAGGCCTAAATCTTATCATCAATGGACTAAACCAGAGATTCTTAACTCTGTGTTTGTGTGTATGTGCACACACACGTGCTTGTATAGGTGCCATGGACCCCTTTGACTGTGTGGTGAAGCCCGTGAACTCTCTTCCTAGAAAACGCTGTGAAATATACAGAATCAAATACATAGGATTACAAAGGAAACAGATTTTATTGAAACATATTTTTTTCCTCTCTAACATAAACTGTAAAAGGAATTCAGATTGGGGTTGTAGCATCCCATCCATCTGTCACCGTCTAGTAGTGTAATCTCGGGGAAGTCACTGTACCTTTCCAAAGTCTTACTTCCCTAAATTTAAAATGAGAGGCTCTGACTAAATGAACTTTAAAATCCTTTCCAGCTCTAACCAAGTAATTTTATCTCTTTATTTGATTTATAGGCTCTCAGAGAAGGCAAGTACCCTGGTGGTCCAACCCTGACCTACACAGGAATTTCCCCTTATAGCATCTCTAACAACTGGTCATTCAGCCTCTATTACCACCAGAAGGTTGGTGAGGGGGAAACCCAGCACCTCTGGAGGCAGCTCATTCTACCTCTGCAGGGCTCAAATGAATTATTAGTAAGTTTTTCCTTACAGAGGGCCTATAACTACTTCTCTGTAGCTCCCATCTAGTACTCTTAGTTCTGCTTTCTGGGGTCAGAACTAGACATGACATCAGAACATGGTTCTAAACAGTCTTAATTCTTCCACCCCACCATCCTTCAGATACCTGAAGACAACTATCATGTCTCCTCCAAGTCTTTTCTCCAGATTACACCTCCTCAGCTCCTTCAGTAAGTCCTCAGAGGCCATGGCCTCTAGTCTCTTCCCTGTCTAAGTCATCTTCCTTTGGACAGCCTTCCAGCTTGCAGCATCCTTCTTAGAATGTGGTACCCAGAGCAGAATGTGGTCTGACCAGGCCACAGTACCTCGTCACCTCCCTTTGTCTGAATGCTGTGCCTTTCTTAGAACTGCTGAAGCTTCTGCTGGACTTTTTTGGCCTGCCATGTTGTACTCATGTGGAGCTTCCAGCCCCCCACTACCCCCAGATCTTCCCATACAAACTGTTGTCTAGCTGGGTCTCCATCCTGTCCTTCTAAAGTTGACTTTTTTATTGAGAATAAGCACAGGACTTTATATTCATCCTTTTAAATTTCACCTTTTAAAAATGAATCCAAGCTTCTTCCTATAAGAAAGGTCAGGGTTTAAAACAAAAGAATATTCTTTTGTTGATACTATATGGCTAAGTCATGGAATACTAGAGTGTCTGAAGAAATGAACACTTTCCAAAGGACAGTGGAGATACACACGGTGGAAGTGAGTGTGTTGCAACACGTTACTCATTAGACCTTGAGCAAATCATACAAGGGCTGTGGCGTAAAAGCACTCATTGGAGAGATGTGCAACTGTTAAAAAGAGGTGGCCTGTCAGTCAATCAACATTCATCAAGCACCTACTATGTACCAGGCACTGTGCAAAACACTGGGCATACAAAGAAAGGCAAAGGACAGCCCTTGCCCTCAAGAGGCTCATAATATAAGAGAGGAAAGACGGCACACAGAAAGAAGCTGAGAATTGAGGAGGCATGAGGAAATCCACAGAAAGGCAATCTGGTCAGAAATGGCAGGATGGTTCCCTCAGGTCCTTCCTTAAAGGGAGAGTCAAGAAGCTGATCTCCAATGTCTGCCCTCTACTCTCTCCAATCAGAAGGGGAGGAGGGTCCTTTGGGACAGGGTGTAGGGAGAGGGTGGTAATGACAAGGGGTGAGTTTCAGAGTTGATGCAATCTTGTAGGAAGATGGGTTTCTGGAGAGAATGGTGAGGTACAAGAGAACAGCCAGGTGGGCTGGTCATCTACTGAAAAGGAGGAATAGAGATAGACAGCTCAGATGCTCCATTGGTATCCACAAAACATCAAGAGACCTAGAGAAAGGTCCCCAGCACATTGGGTGGAATATGTATGGACACAGACAAGAACCATCAGGAAGATGGAACATAATCATGGGTAGCAATATACATTGTCAGGAGTGCCCATATCAATGAGATCAAAGACCCATCCAAGTAACAAAATACATTTCATCTCAAACAAATTTCACCTCTAGGCAGCCAGGTAGTGTAGCAGATAGAGTGCTGGGCCTGGAGTCAGGAAGACCTGAGACACTTAACTAGCTGTGTGACCCTGAGTAAGTCACTTAACCCTGTTTGCCTCATGTCCTCATGAGCTGGAGAAGGAAATGGCAAACCACTCTAATATCTTTGCACAAAAACCCCCAAAGGGTCACGAAGAGTCAGACACAACTGAAAACATTCAACAATTATTGAGGACCTCTCTTAATTTTTGGTTCTTTGCCACCAGAAAAAGTGCCGCTAAAATATTTTTGTTCCTCTTTTCCCTTTTCTTTAATCACTGTGGTAAACAGACATAGTAATCAACCCCATTTTTAATAGGAGACTGAGATCCAGGAAGTAGGGAACTGACCTGCCCCAGTTCACATGGATGTTGTCAGAGCTAGTATTTAAACCTGAAGGTTTTCTGCTTCCAAGTCCAAGGCTCTTTCTCCTATATTACATTTTCTCATGTTCTCTTGCTACATGGTAGTGTTTTCTGTACTACCATGCATAACACCCTCACAATGGTGATGCCAGGACAGAGAATTCCCACTGTACATTTCAAATGATGCTCAGGTTTGGAGCAAAAAAAAAAAAAAAAAGAAATGTGAAAAATTCTGGGAAACCAAGCCAATGTAGGGCAGTATTCCCAAATCTCTTTCCCTAGTCCTCTAACAATATAACACTAATACTAGTTCCTACTATTCATAATAGCTAACATTAATGCAAGATGTCTTAGTGTAGGACATTGCTCCAAAGACATCATATCTAGTGCTTTAAGATTATAAAGTGCTTTTTATAGATGATCTCACTTGAAATTAATCTCTGTCCTATCTCTCAGGGGACACAGAAATCACCCCCAGCGTCATCTTCTTGTAGTAGCAACCACACTGGCATACCCAGGATGGCTGCTAGTACAGGTTCTTAGATCTGCTTTACTAGGAAAGATAGCTGTTCAAGGGATCAACAACTTATTTAAAAATTACATTCATTAGTTCGGGGGAAAAAGTCAGTACACTGAACTTCAGAGAAAATACAAACAGAAAATACAAGCAGAAAAATAAAGACCAACAGACAGGGCTTCTGTCTGAGAAATTAGCACAGATCAACAGATAGATCCAACTGTCTGACCAAGGCAATACATACATAGTCACCAGAGAGAGAAGCATCAACATCTGGGTTTGTCAAAGCTGGGGGTTCCTTAATGGTTACCCAGAGCCTCATCTGGCCAAATCACAAGAACACTCTTCCAATGAGTAAACCCCAAAGCAAAATGTTAACCTCAGAGTATATATATATATATATATATATATATATATATATATATACATATATATATATATATATATATATATATATATATATATATATATATATATATACACTTCTTCAAGGTCAGAGGGCATCATAACCCTCATGACCCACTGCCTGATTACAAAGTAACAAAAGGTGTGGGCCTTCCTGAAAAATAAGCCTTCCCTACTCAAGCTTCCCTTAATGGGCTCCATGTGAGGCCTATTAATGGGCAGGAAAGATCTTATATCCCATTAACATTACACCTTTGTGTGACTCTGAGTACCAGAGTTCATTGGTTCCTCCTGGTTTCCAACAATAATCAGTGAAAGAGGTGCTCCTGGGCCAGATGTGACATTACTGAGAGCCCCAAGGATCAATGGAGAAGCAAGTTTAGATCTGGAGTGGAAAAACTCAGCCATATACACTGATCAAAGATCATGAACCAGACCTCAGGAACAGTGCCCTGTTCAGAAGACACTTAATATGCTTATCAAAAAATGAATCAGATCCACACAACATTGATGTGACCCAGGCATGTCATCTGAGTCTTTCTGGATGGTGTACAAAGAGGCTCTTTGTCTTGGTGGGGTGCAGCACTGGGGGCAGGAGCTGTATGAAGATGCTTAGGGTCACACTGTGTGTGGCAGAGATTACAGGTGTCTAAGCAAATAGAATATTTTATCATTAACAGATCATGTCTCTGTGCCAGATTTATCTTTTAATCTTATTTCTTCCTTTTGTCCAGGTGGCCTATACACCAGCAATTGTCAAACTTTTTGGTCTTAGGACCCCTTTATGCTCTTAGAAATTATTGAACATACCCCCTAAGCTTTTGTTTATGTGGGTTATACATATATATATATATATATATATAATATTTATCATATTAGAAATTAAAACATAATATTATTTAAATAGCCTTTACCTAGAAGGTCTCCTAAAAGGGGATCATACTTAAGAACCACTGTCAGTCAGTGTATTTATTAAGCACCTACTCTGCTCCAGATATTATGCTAAATTCTAGGGATATAAAGAAAGGCAAAAACCCTAACAGTCCCTGCTCTCAAGGATCTTACAGTCTAATGGAGACTGGTACCCATGCTCATATGGCTTTTGTTTCTCCTGCAGAACTAAATCCTCCCACCTGTGCTTCCCCATTCTTTTTTTTTTTTTTTTTGCCTTTTGGAGGGCAATTGGGGTTAAGCAACTTGCCCAAGGTCACACGGCTAGGTTTTTTTTTTTATTTGTCTGTGTGTTAAGTGTCCGAGGCCGAATCCGAACTCAGGTCCTTCTGACTCTAGGGCCGATGCTCTACTCACTGCATCACCTAGCTGCCCCCATGCTTTCCCATTCTTGTTCCTCTGTTTTCTCATGATTCAGCCCTCTCAAAAATCCCTGTGACTTCATCACTTCTGTTCATTTGGATGCTATGCTTGTCCATTGCCATATCTCAGCCATCAACCCCATCTTAACAATCATAATTGTGTCTCCTCTGCCTTGCTCAAGGTTACACGGCTAGTCATTATTTATGTGTGGGTGCTCATTTTCTGAGGCCGGATTTGATATTGGGTCATCCCAACTCTGAGGCCAGCGCTCTTACTCACTGCACCACCTAGCCTCCCCTTTAGGGCAATTAGGGTTAAGTAACTTGCCCAAGGTTACACGGCTAGGTTTTTTTTTGTGTGGATTAAGTGTCGGAGGTTGGCTCCGAACTCAGGTCCTTCTGACTCCAGGGCCGGCGCTCTATTCACTGCGCCACCTAGCCACACCGTACATGCTATTTTCTATGGCAAAAAGACTGGTAGGGGGGCAGCTAGGTGGCGAAGTGAATAGAGTGCCAGCCCTGGAGTCAGAAGGACCTGAGTTCGGATCCGGCCTCAGACACTTAATGCACACACAAACAAAAACCTAGCCGTGTGACCTTGGGCAAGTTACTTAACCCCAACTGCCCTTCAAAAAGAAAAAAAAAAGACTGGTAGGTCTTCATGGACATTTTTTTCCTTTTCAGTATAAAATCTTCTGTAAGACTTCTGAGATGCTAGACAGATATTTACCAACCTCTGTTAGTTGTACTCTGTTCCTGGACAAGGTCCTATTATTTCCCTGTTTTTAAGATGCAGTTTAGAAATACAAATTCAATCTACATATTCCATCTTCTTTGTCAGGTCTCCACTTCTCAAACCTGACTTTGTCTTCAGAAGTTTGCCTTCAAACTACCACCTTCCTGACAACACTGGTTCTCTTCAAAGGACAAACAACAACAACGATGAAATCACCACCTAGCAGGCCCCCACCGCCTTTCCCTGGCAAAGGCAAGAGTGCTTAAAGTTTTTATGTGTATCCTGATTATCTTTGGCTGGTTGGTCATAGATCCCTTCTCAAAATAATGTTTTTGAAAAACTTAGCTAAATCTCAATCAGTAACTTCTTCCCATTCAAGTTGTGGGACCCCATGAAATCTATTCATGAACTCAGAGGTGTGCTGGAGCCAGCCCGAACTGGAGCCAACATACTTCAGAGAGCTGATTATTAAATTTTTTAGGGTGAACATTTATACCTTTGAAATCCACAAATGCTATAAATCAGAACTAAACCTGTGGTTTTGCTGATTGTCTAGACTTAAGAAGTGCTGGAGAAAATGTTCATAATACAGATTAATTTAAAAGGTGCTGTATAAATCCCCCCCCCAAGAGCTGATTGTTAAACATTTACCAGCACACATTCCCCCCAGGTTCAGGACCACTGCCCTAACATCATTAGTCCTAATAGTATATTATCTCCATAGAGAGGGACACTGTACTCTTTTATTCTTAGGTATATCAAAAGGAGTGGGCAATCATCAGATTTTTTACTTAATAGTATTTTATTTTTCCAATTACATGTAAAGATATTTTCAACATTCACTTTTATAAGGTTTTGAGTTCCACCTTTTTTTCCCTCCCTCCCTCTCTCCTCTTTCCCCTTGACAGCAAGCAATCTGATCACCAGATTTTTTAAAACTCAGGATTTCTATCACATTCTGGAGGAGGGGGAGAGAGACAGCAGGTCCCTCTATTACTTATGTCAGGATGAGAACCACTTAAGGTCCCCTGAAGTGGGGAGTCGCTAGTCTCCATTAGTCATTTCTTCTTCCCCCTCCCATTACTGTACAAGTTCTTCCCTCATGGAGCTTTGGCACCCACATCACTCTTCTGTGGAACACCAGAAACCACTTCCCACTGAGAGGGTCCAGTGGCCCTCACTATAGGGAGAATGCTATACTCATTACTTAGTTCCCAGAGTTCAATGGTCCTTCTTGCTTTCATTTTCTTGTCAGTTTCCTCTGATCTCCCCACACCAGAACAGGACCACAGAGAGAGAGAGCAGCAAGGGACAGTGGAGGTTATGTAATCCAGTCTCCTCATTTTCTAGATTATGAAACCAAAGTCTGCAGAGGTTAAGGGAGCCTGCTCAAGATCCCATAGATAACGAGTGGCAAAGCTAAGATTCCAAACTGGGTCCTCCAATTGCATACCCAGTAACAGGATTCTTAAATGTCTTAGGTTTATTGGTGGAGTGTTCCCCTTTGTTTTCCTTTGGAATTACCTCTTTCATTTTTTTGAAGGAATACTGCATTCTTCATGATAACCTAGAGAACAAAAAAAAATGATATTCTTCCAACCATTTCCCCACCTATTTTAGGAGGCATACTAACCCCTGTCTTTTGATGTACTGATTGGCACCAGCAGAACTGCAACCATAGCATATTCTTCTGAGTCCACTGAGTTATTTCCCTTATCCTCCATATTTATCGTAGCCAAAATCATCAGTCATATGTTGTTTGTGTTGATTGTTCTTGTGGCTAATTTCTCATGGCTAAGTTCTGGAACAAACTGCCTGTTCTACAAGCTAGGGGCCCAAGAGTGAGGTTTTACTTATAGCTTTTTTTGGAAGGAGATGATGTTAGTTTATTCCATAGATTCTGGCAATTAGACGTTTCCTGGCAAAGCCCTAATGCAGGCACAAACTACTACCCACAGTTGTTTGTGGGAAGATCTCAATAAAGATCAAGTCACCAGCTATTTCATATCTCTTTCTACCTCTTCTATCCTCTACTGCTGATCAGATTTAAAAAACTGCCTTGCCTATGGCTGTTTCTCTACTGCTGGTCTTCTATTTGGTTATAATTAAAAGTAATTTGTTAGCTAGATTGCTGCCTTAATAGCAGGGGCAAAACTATAACAAAAGCTATAAGTTGGGCTTATTATATATTTAAAAAGAAAAGCATGCAGTGCATAATAGAAACCTGAAGTTTTATTTAAAATTCACTTTTTCTATGTATATGGAAGTGCCCATTTTACTTGGGTTTTTTGGTTAAGAATAAACATTTTTTTGACATTTTATAATTTTATTTAAAAGAAGTTCAATTTAGTTTTCATCCACATTGACTGTCTGCAAGCTTTTGAAAGTGGTGACAGGCACATAAGTAACCAACATATAAAGCTTGTTTGGTGCGTCTTCATCCTCATTGCGTTTCCTGGACAAATGCACTCAGATACGGTATGGGACGTTCCTTATTCCTTTAGCCCAAACAGCTTTGTTGAGTCTGGTGTCAATGCGTATATCTGGAGTTCTCATTTCTTTCATGGCAAATTTGCGGATTTCCTTTAGAGCCCGAGAAGCTCGCTTTTTGAAGCCTACCCCATGGATCCTCTTGTGAATGTTGATGGTGTACTCCCGGGTCACCACCTCGTCGATGGCGGAACGACCCTTCTTCTTCTCTCTGCCCTTCTTTGCGGGAGCCATCGTGCCTGGGACCAGGTCGGAAAGGCTAAAAAAATTCTTTTTAAGTTTATAAATAATGGAACAAAATCCTAAAGAAAAATGTACTAGGGATCAGTGTCTTACCCATTCTAGGTTCTGTGGGCTGGTTCCCCAAATTAGGTATCTAAGGACACTGCAGCCATCACAGCCTCAAAGGGCTGATGTAAAGAACATCAAATGAGATAATATTTACAAAAGCTCTTAGCACAGTGCCCAGCACGTAGTAGGTACTTAATAAATGCTAATTTTCATCCTTTCCTTCTTTTTTTCCATCACAGCATAGTGAAAAAACACTGGATTTTTAGTCAGGACCTTTCAAATTCACAAGTTCATCGACTCCACTCATTTTGCCAAGAACAGAAGAAAAAATATAAACAAAGGCAAAGACCTGAATCCCATTTTTTGGGGGGGGGGGGAAGAGCACACAGCCTCAACAATGACAAGGTTGTAAGACCGCTCCTCTTACAGCATGGTCTCTTTCCAGATGCTGTGAACAGAGTCACCAAGATGTCCTAGACATGTATGAGGAAAAGAGGAAGAGGATGAAGCTAGCAGGCCTTTTTGAAAGCCACTGATACAACTGTGCATACCCTTTGATTTAGCAATGCCACTACTGTGTCTGTATCCTAAAGAGATCAAAAAAGGGAAAAGAACCTATTTGTGCAAAAATGTTTAGAGCAGATTTCTTTTGTGGTGGCTAAGAATTGGAAATTGAAGGGATGCCCATTTATTAGGGAATGGCTGAACAAGTTGTGGTATATGATTATAATGGAATATTATTGTGCTAGAAGAAATAACTAGCAGGATGGTTTCAGAAAAACCTAAAAGACTTACATGAACTGAAACAGAGAGAGGCAAGCAGAACTAGGAAAACATTGTACAATATCAATATTGTCTGATGACAAGACAATCCCAAAGGATTCATGATGGAAAATACTCATTGCCTCCAGAGAAAGAACTAATGGAATCTGAATACAAACTGAAACATATTTTCCACTTTCCTTTTTTTTGTTTGGGCTTTCTTCCACAAAATGACTAATATGGAAATGTTTTACATGATTGCACATGTATAACCTATATCAGAATACTTACCATCTCAGGGAAGGGGAGGAGAGAGAGAAAGGGATAGAATTTGGAACTCAAAACTTAAAAAAAAAACCCAGCAAATTTCAAAAAATTGTTTTTAAATCTAATTAGGGGAAAAATAAAATATTATTGAAAAAGAAAGAAAAGAAGAAAGCCTCTGAAGCCAGAAGTCTCCTCTTTGCCATGGTTAGGTGACTAGAACCAGTTATAGAAAGTCTACACATGCTCTACTGTCTCTCCAAGACACTTCTTTTAGACATCACCACAAAATCGAGCTTCCCAGTTCCTTCATATGGGAGAACTGCACCTATGGAGCATGCTGATAAGGGTCTGTGCATGCAAATACCAGATTTTGGTTACATAAAGATAAACCTTATAGTAGAGAAGTAGTGGGTATGTTGGATTTGCAGGCCAGTTTGAATCTGAATTCAAATTGGCATTGACTGGGCAAATCATTTTAACTTCTTAGACCTTCAGTCATTACATCATATGTCAGCAGGAACAATACCTCAACTACCTACTTCATAGGATTATCACAAAAAAAGAAACAAAACAAATGTGTGGTATTAGACTTTCATGCCTCAGTAAGCAGGGTATTCTTTCCATACTTAGTCCCCCCTTGAGACCCAAGACCTAACAATATTTAAAGGCCATTATTCTGAGCAATTATTATCAATTTATGATAATCCTCTGTATTATTGAGATGTAAGAGTTTGAGATGAGTCTTTAAAGTGCTATGGAACTTGATTTGGGTAATAAATATCTGGCATGTGCTTGTCTTGTGATTTTCTCCTTTCTATTAAGGGATAGAAACTAAAAACAAGTATAATTTATTGAGGATTCTACAGTGGGGAAGACGGAAGTGAGTTGGGGGCAAAGATGGGAAGAATAAAGCAGAAGACATGGTATAAATCTGACTAGAGAGGATATGGGCCACAGAATAGGAGAGGAAGGTGACCAGAGACGGTGGAGATGGGAGAAGAGTATGAGTCATACATGGGAAATGCCAGTGCCAACTAGACTCTGTACTCTGTTGGAGCCAAATGAGACATGAGAGGGGGCAGAAAATGCTTCTGTAAGATGTAAGGGGGTGGAGGGTAGAGGAAAGGTTCTTGGTGATGTAACCCCTATGTGGAGTAGGTACAGACATTCTGTAACTGGATCTAGTCTTGAGAAGCCTTTTTGGTGGGCTATGGAGCTGAAACAGGACTGCATTTAAAAGGTACAAAGCAGCCAAAGCTGAGTGTCTTACTTTTGGTTTGGTCTCCCCCTGGTCCCCCCAGCCCATCTGACATTCAAGGAGGATGATCCACTATAGGACTCCATTTGGGAAGGAGCCTCTGATCCTCTCTTACTCAGAGATCAAAAGGATGAGGTCAAGAGCACATGATCCTGTTGTTGCTTCTGTCTCTATTGTGAAAATTCCTTCTTCCTTTTTTAGGCAAAGGAACTTGGCCATGACCTTGTAAGCTTCAAAAGGTCAGGAGAGCAAACCACGGAAGTATGGGGGACGGAGTCTATGCTGAGGTTTGCCAAAAGCCAGATGGTGAAAGGCAAAGATATACTACATTAAATGACCTACTTGCCCCAGATTGCCAGTAGCAGAAATGTGCACTCACCCACCCATCAGCCATGCCATATTTAGAAATGGACTTGATGGGGGAAAATGCTAAGGTGCAGACTGCATTACATTTGATGCCACTCTCCCTATGTCCTGAAGTGGTATAGGGGCAAATGTGCTCCCAGATATGTGCATGGGAAATGTTTGTCCTTCTGTTAATGCTTTACCTATAAAGTAAATATCACTTTGTAAAAGCCAATTGGTGCTTATTGGTTAAATAGGGCAGGATGGGGGGCACTAATCACTGTGTGTGTGTGTGTGGGAATCCAACTGATAGCATTAGAGAAAGACTTCCCCAGCCCCTTAGGGGCTAGAACCCTAAAAACCTGAGAAGGAATGTAGCCAGTTTCACTTTGGAAGAAGTCCAGAGTCCTGCAGAGTGACTGCTGCTCAAAGATTTGAACTAAAAAAATTATTTTATAATTTAATTCACTTAGCAGAATGAATATTATCAATAGCTCTGACACCTGCATTTTGAGGCTAACTAACCTTCAAATCCATTCAGATACCATATGCCTGGGACTCTTGCCAGACAATAGACCATACTATTTGAATTTTAACATTCCCACACTGTTGACCCATATCTCCAGACTTGAAATCTCTCCCTGACTGCTTGCTACCATATGATAAGCAGCCCTTTGGCCCAGGAAAGCCTTCCTTCTTGCTTATGCTGCCTTCACTCCTGGAACCATTACCACTGGACATGGCCTTGCCCAGACCATGATGTTCTGCCAACTTCTTGACCTACTTCATAAAGAAGTCATAACCTCAGCCACTGTATTGGCTTGTCCCTGGCCACATCCCAGCAGGAGTTAAGGGGAAGTTTAGGGCATGGATTTTGTTAGAGCTATTTGTTCAGAGACTTTCCCTCATGTACTGAGAGGTTCATGACTGACTGAGGTTGTCAGAAGTCTTACCTCTAGATTTAGTAATATTTTTCTTTATTACAATTATAATTATAATAAGTATAGTTCCCTTATGCTTACTATTATTATACTTTCCTTTATTAGACTTACTATTATGTTTTATTATACTTATTATTCTTATCATTTCCTCATGTTTAAAATGAAGAAGTTGGAGCCAGGGTCCTCTAACATCATTACAGGTGACACAGTGGATAAAGTACCAGGCCTGCAGTCAGGAAGACTCATCCTCTTGAGTTCAAATCTGGTCTCTCACACTTACTAGCTATGTGACCCTGGACACGTCACTTAACCCTGTTTTCCTCAGGTTCCTCATCTGTAAAATGAGATGGAGAAAGAAATGGCAAACCATTTTAATATCTTTGCCAAGAAAACCCCAAATGAGGTCACAAAGAGTTGGACACAACTGAAATGACCGACCAACGTTATTCTAAGAGGATAGGGACTAAATCTGTGATTTCATTGATATAGGGAATTTCCAGGTGAAAAAATTCCCTCCCCAATGCAGGTTGGCACTCTGCAACTTGTCTTAGAAAGTTGTGTCGAGGAGCAGCTAAGTGGCACAGTGAATAGGAACACTGGTCCTGCAGTTAGGAGGACCTTAGTTTAAATCCGGCCTCAGACATCTGACATAAAAACTAGCTGTGTGACCTTGGGCAAATTACTTAACCCCAATTGCCCTCCAAAAAGCAAAAAGCAAAAAAAGTTGCATCTAGTACTGAGAAGTTAAGAGACTAGGCCAGCATGTTACATGTGCATGTATGGCTAGTACATGTCAGAGGCAACATCAGAACCCAGGACTTCCTAATTTCAAGGCTGCTTCTTTATCCATTATGCCCTACTGCTTCCCTTACTAATATTAGAATTAAAAGAGCTGATCCACTGGGAAAACGTCACTTTGCTTGGCCACAAAACCATCACCTCACTTCCATCTTTCCCCAGGTTTGGCCCCAGTGTCACTGAAGGGACATTTCCATCAACTAGGGAGTGTAGGTCCTGGAAGCATTTCCAGTGCCTCTGTGAGTGCAAGATTTCCTTGAGGAGGAATTCTTCCTGTTCCTCCACAAGCACTGGATGTGGCAAAAGAGCTAAGGTATGAAAGTCCTGATCCATACATGTTTGGTTTAGCAGGGATTACCTGGGTGGGGGATTCTATCTGATCAGCCACAGAACATATTTCCTGGGGTATGGAAAAAGGTCCCAAGGCTTTTTCTGCTATCTTCCTGTCATGGGTATATGGCCTGGCCACTGTAGGTCTGTAATAGTAATGAAATTTGAAGATCCCTTTGTATTGCTAAGCTAAGAGGTACTTAGCACCTAGTTTCAAATTAAGCCTCTTTAAAGAAACAGAAGGTATGATCCCCTGTTGTTGATGTAACAGGAAGAGGCTAAACAGGGAACCCTTGTTGCTGATGTATCAGGAAAGGGCCAAACAGGGAGAAACTATTCCATATTTAAGGAAGAGCTGGATAGTCAGAATTTTCTGGGGTAAGCATCGTGAAGGCAGGACAGCTGCTGCTGGACTGAAGACTGAACTGAGAACTGAGAAGAACTGAGAAGAGGAATGAGAATTGAGAACTGAGACAGAATTTCTTGGAGCACATGGAGGCTGGATAAAGTGATTTTGATTTTGAGAACAGAGCTTATGGTGCTGAAGACTTCCGAGGCCCAGGTGGAGCTGCTAAGGACTTCCGAGGGCCAGCCAGAGCTGCCGAAGACTGAGGAAGCATGACTGTGGTGTAGGTACTTTGTATAAATGTTGTTGTGACTTTGTCAATGTGCATGAATGTTCTTGTGGCTTTGTTAAGCCTTGTCTTCCCAGGAACAGAGATTGTGAAGGATTTGAGATGGACTGGACACTGTGAACTTCAATGTGGAGCAGGAAGTACATGGAGAGCTGGACAAGGAACTGGGAGCTGTCTGCCTTTGAACCCAGGTGACAGTTTGGTGGATTCAGGTAGGAGCTACTCAAGATGAAAAGACCTCTCTATGGATACTGAGTAGTGACTGATAAAATTGTAATTTAATTGCACCCCATGGGTGAAGGGCTTTGACTTTTGTACTTTGCTTCCTTAAGGATGATTGAATGATTGAATTAATAAGTGATTGTACTTTCTTTAAAACTATGTGACCACTGAAAAGGGACAGGATCAAAGCAGAGAACAGAACAAGTGGGAAGTGGGATAGGAGGGAAGGAAATATAGTCAGTCTTTTACAATATATCCACTACAGAAATGTTTTACATAGCTACACATGTACAACCTACACTGAATTGCTTTTCTTCCCAGTAAAGGTGGATGACAAGGGAGGAAAGAATGAATCTGGAATTCAAAGTTTTAAAATCAAATGTTTTAAATATATATATATATATACTATTATTAATATTATTTTACATGTAACTGTAAAATAAGATATACAAGCACTGGGGCATAGAGATCCACCATGCCCTACTGGAAAGTCGAAGGGGGTATGGGAGAAGATATGGGAGAGAGCAGATTGGAGGAGGGGATATCCAGTGGGATCGCTATTTTAGGGCAGTGGGTAGGGGAAAAACGGGGAGAAAATTTGTAACTCAAAATCTGGCAGAAATGAATGATGTAAACCAGAAGTCAATAAAGCATTTGATTTGAAAACAAACAAACAAACAAAAAAACTGTGACCACTTTGGTGAAAACTATGTGGTCATTTTAATAATAAGTTGTTGATTTTGATTTTCTGTGATAATTGTAACATTGTGAATGCTGTACCTTGATTTTCTGTGAATGTTTTGCTCTGATTTGTTACTGAATAAATAGAGTTCACTACACTGTGTAATCAGAATCTTAAAAGCTGTTCACAGCAGCAGTTCTCTGGAAATCTGCTTGTGCTTGGCTTTACAAGGTCCAGTTTTGTGAAAACAACACTGGGTGTATAGAATATAAGAGATCAGGGGTCAGGATAGTTGATATTTGTCACTTGTCATTTAGTCCACTATACCTAGGTGGCCCCAGATTATCAGACCACCAAGACCATGCTTCCCATCCCATCCATCCATCTAGACCATCTTGTTGCCATCAATCCTGATGTCACCAGTTTATTTCCATTTATTGATCTGAACAGTAATCAAATCAATAATGCCATTGCTTTTATCAATGGATATTAATCGGTTAAATGGACCTAGGATACTAATCATTGGTAGCCAGCAGCAGGGGGAAAACACTGGAAAGGGGGTTTGAGTTGATAGCATTAGAGACAGCTGCCCCACTTAGGGAAAGACAATATATACTAAGGGGGTTGGTGGCCAGGAGAATTTTTTCTTTTGCTTCATGTGGCTTTGGTTTACTGAATTGGGAAGGAACTGGAGCTGAGTAACTATAGTCTGCATGGTGAATGGAGATGCTCCAACCCAGCTTCTCCCAGGGGCTGAGTTTGGGGCCCTCCACACAGGCTGATCAAGGCTTTCTCCACTTTCTCTTCCCTCTATCACCATCCAAATAGCCTTTCATCATTGAGGAGCACCCAGAATGGGGCCATCCTTGACACCAAGGCTCCAGCCCTAGCCCAGTCTTCACTTCCCCATCACTACAGACCACAGAGTGGGGCCAAATTAGCCCAGTTCCTGCCAAATTAGTATGGGGTTAATAAGTGCCTAGTATTCATATCATGGGAGTGGTAGCACTGAGGGACTAGTCATCAATGCAGAGTCATTTTACCTCTCCCACTCTTTCCTGTTCCTGTAGGAAGGTTAAGGGTCAGAAAATCCCCTAGGCAGGTTTTATTTAGGAATCCCTAATTCAGTGTGAATAGATTATCTCAAGGGGATTAAGCTTCTCAGGGAGCAGGGTTAGTCCACATACCTGCCACCAATAAGGTGGTAACAATTCTGCCTCTACAAATGAAACATGTTCTGAGATTAATGATACTTAGAGGAGCAGTGTTCTGTTGGATTTCAATAATGCCAATAATGGTTGATGAATTAAGTTTTCCCTGAATTCTGGTGGCAATATGTAGAGAACACTACCATCCCTGAATTCCAAGTAAGAGCTACAATATGTGTGCTCCCTGCTTCCTCTGCACGACTCTTGTGTTTCTCACACCTGCCCTGCCTGGGCAGTTGGCCCAGAAGCAAGCTGGCTTCCTGTGGTATCAGTATGCCCCCTTATAATTCCACAGAAAGGCCAGTGAAGGGGATGACTAACTTCATGTCATACATTTGTGCTATGCGTACATTTTTACAAAACATTTAAATATTGATTATTCTCCTCTCTTTCTCCTTTTCTTCCTCCTCCTCCTCCTCCTTCTTCACTGGCTTTGTGTTGCTGCCATGCTTTGCTCTGGAGAGGTTTTGTGATTTTACTGGTATATGGAAACAATGAAAAAGCTCTCTCTACTGATACTGGTTGGCACCTGTTCTGCAACCAAGAGTCTTGGAATGACTTGATGGGCATCACGCTGCTTGTACAAGTCAGAAATGGGTCTTGAACTCAGGTCTTTCTGGCTTCAAGCCCAGCTCTCTGTCCATTGGGCTATGGGGGCGGGGCAGAGATAAGAAAAGAGATCAACTTTGCCTCAACACTAGACAAAGTAAATGGAGAATGTACATTGCCCAGATTATGAGAAGCAGTGGGATGGGCAGCTCATTCAATTAATCCATTAGAATTGAAGAGGAATGCTGTCCTGGGCTAGGAATTCAGAAGGAAGAGATGGTGGGATTGCACTCGGGAAACTCTGCTACTTTCATTGATCTTGCCTCCTCCTCTTGAGAAAGCTCATGTTATGTATGTCAGTGAGTATTCTCCCAGTGACTATGAATGACTGTGACTGTGAATCATGGAACACTGTCATCTCATCAGAACCATGATTGTAGGTAGAAAACCCAAAGAGCAATGAAGAGATGGATGGTGGGTGGGAGCAGGGGGCTGCATGCTACCAGATGATGACTTGCACAGGACAAATGGTATCATGGGTACCTGTATGATGAGAAAAGGAGGCGGCTGGGTCACAGAGAGTTAACAGAGAGCCCCAGGGCTGCCTCAGTATCAACAAGATATGAAAGATCCAGAGGCAGACCCTGAGGGTACTGGGAAGATGTTCTGTCAAACTCCAGGGGACCTTGGCTGCAGGGGCTTGTGGGATATGCTTTGGATAGAACTTATCTTGTACCTTTGAGTACTAGACCTGCCATCATATCCCTGAATAAATAAATGAAAGCATTATGGAATATGGGATTGAAAGGTGGCCTTGGAGCCAAGAAGACCTAGATTCCAGTCTGGCCACTGACCTGTGTTGGTCACCTTATCCTGGGCAGGTCCCTTCCCTCTCAGAGCTCTGGCAGAGGAGTCTCTCAGCCCTCGGAGGCAAAACACCCCAGGGCTGCTAGAAATACATGAAAATGTAATTGGGAAATATATAACAAAATAAATTTAAAAACACAGATCACTGTTAATTTGTGGTTTTCTAAGTTAACCTGCAGTCTTCAGAGGTCTGATTTTACGGGAGTATGCTGCAGGCAGAAGTGACCAGGGAACAAGTGGCAGATACGCAGACCTACTTTGCTAAAGGGAGCTTCTCACCAGGAACTCCCTACGCTAACTGGTCCAGCCTCTACTCAGAGTGTGAAGAGGCCTCCCATTCCAAGCCCCCAGCAGGGTTGAGCCCAGTTGGAAGTATGCAAGGATGAAGAAGGGAGGAGTGACCTAAGGCCAGAGCTCTGTGGCTATTTTGTAAGATCTGAGCTAGGTGCAAGGAATACAAATGCAAAAAGCAAGATGGTCCCTACTCTAGAGGCATTAGGCAAAGCAATGGATGGAGCACTGGGTCTGGAGTCAGGAAGATCCAAGTTCAAATCCAGCCTCAGACACTTGCTGCTGTGTGATTCTGGACAAGTCACTTAACTTGTGCCTGCCTCAGTTTCTTCAATTGTAAAATGAGAATAATAGTAGCATCCAGCTGTAAAATGGGAATAGTGACAGTATCTACCTCCCAGAGTCGTTGACATGATCAAATGAAATGTTTTTAAAGCACTTAGCACAGCCCCCGGCACATAGTAGAGGCTTAATGAAGATTTGTTTCCTTCTCCCTCCCTTCTCTTCCCTGTGCCCTCTAGAATCTTAGCTTCCAATAGAGCAAGACAATATGTACTAAGGGAATGGATGGCCAGGGAGGAGGGGTCTGACGTCTGTGAAATCCAAGATCTTTTCCAGGAATGGTACTGGTGACTGATTAGTGTTCCCAGAGTTAAAGATGTGAAGTTAAGCAAGGTAGGTGCCCAGAGACATGGTAGAAGATCCCTAGAAGTGTTTCTTTTGCTTTATGGCAGCACAGTGTGTCTGCTGGACTGGGAAGGAGTTGGAGCTGAGTGACCATGGGGATAGTCCAATCCTGGCTCCTCCCAGGCTGGCCGAGGCTTAATCTACCCTCTCTCTCCTCTGTCACCATCCCAACAGCCTTCAATCACTGAGGAACACTCAGGCTGGGGCCATCTTTGACACCGAGGCTCCAGCACTAGTCCAGTCTTCATTTTTTCATCATTGACTATCACAGAGTGGAGCCAAGTTGTACTTGGGGGGGCTGGGAGGCAGGAGGAGCTAGAATTGGATGCCTTTTCACAGTCTCATTTCCCTTGTTTTCCCCTGAGTTTCCTCATATTTAAAATGAAGAAGGTAGACCCAGTGACCTCTATCCTCCCAGCTTCAAGTCTGTGATCATAGAATGACTTCATTATTGAGCTCATACTATTTGCATATAGTAACAGCTTTATAAATGTTAGGAAGATTGAATTGATGCCTTTATGAATAGCTGACAGTTTTTAGGCTCTCAGGTTTCTAAAGCACTCTGTTTACACAATCTTATTTGACTTTGATGACATCCTACAGAAAAGACAGTGCAAGAACTATAGTCTTTATTTTACAAATTTGGAGGGAGGTGATTAGCCCTCATTGCTAAGCCTAGGAACAGGGACATAATTCAGTTTCTAAACCAGGCAAACTAGCTCCAAGTCCAGAGCTTTTTGAATCTTTGCTTTTTTTTTTTTTTGAAAGGCAATTGGGATTAAGTGACTTGCCCAAGGTCACACAGCTAGGTTTTGTGTTAAGTGTCTGAGGCCAGATTTGAACTCAGATCCTCTTGACTCCAGGGCCGGTGCTCTATTCACTGCTCCACCTAGCTGCCCTTGGCTTTTTGAATCTTTGAAATCTTGTAAAAATCTTTTCATCCGGGAGTAGAGGAGGCGGACTCAGCCAATTTAGATTCGAATGCGTTTGCCGCGGAGCTGGCCGGCGCTTAGCTTTCTCCTTCCCCTGAGGTGCGGCTTCCCTGAGGTGCGGCTTCTCTGAGGTGCGGCTTCTCTGAGGAGTAGTGGACACCCGAACCGGAGAATTCCTTCCACCCCCTTTTCCTTTGCAAGATGTCACAGAAGGAGAGTCCCCATCTAGGATCTTACGGCACATCCTTGAATCAGTCTAGACTGAATGCCCTGCCCCTGCGGATCTTCAGGAAAGAGCTAGCCACGCCTTCTTCAGCCCTTCTCCTGAATCGTGCCAGACCAGTTATAGAGCCTTTAAACACCCAGCAAGCAGCTGTACCTGGCAGGGTAGGGGTGGATAGCAGCAACATGAAGAACCTCCCAGTGCGTCAGTTCAAAATTGATGACTTTGAAATTGGGCGGCCACTGGGTAAGGGCAAGTTTGGGAATGTGTACCTGGCTCGGGAAAAGAACAGCCGGTTCATTGTGGCACTGAAGGTTCTCTTCAAGTCTCAGATGGAGAAGGAGGGTGTAGAACACCAGCTTCGAAGAGAGATTGAGATCCAGTCTCATCTTCGGCACCCCAACATCCTTCGCCTCTACAATTATTTTCATGACCGTAGTCGGGTTTATCTGATTCTGGAATATGCACCTCGAGGTGAACTCTACAAGGAGCTGCAGAAGAGCCATATATTTGACCAGCAGCGCACAGCCACGATCATGGAGGAGCTGGCAGATGCCTTGATCTACTGCCATGGGAAGAAAGTGATTCACAGAGACATTAAGCCTGAGAATCTACTCATGGGACTTCGAGGAGAGCTCAAGATTGCTGACTTCGGCTGGTCCGTCCATGCCCCCTCCCTTAGGAGGAAGACAATGTGTGGAACCCTAGACTATCTTCCCCCAGAGATGATTGAGGGACGTATACATGATGAAAAGGTGGACCTTTGGTGCATTGGAGTGCTGTGCTATGAATTATTAGTGGGAAATCCTCCCTTTGAAAGCTCCTCTCACAGTGAGACCTATAGACGGATCACCAAGGTAGACCTGAAATTCCCTTCATCTATGCCTAATGGAGCCCAGGATCTGATCTCTAAGCTGCTCAGGCATAACCCCTCAGAACGACTTCCCCTGACTCAGGTCTTGGAGCACCCCTGGGTGCAGGCCTATTCCCGGAGAGTGCTTCCTCCTGCCCATTCTGCCCACCGAACATAGACCTTTGTAGTAAGATTCCAGTGGGAAGTTTTGTTAGTTAACCTTCATGGAGGTTTTGTTAGGTAACCTTCATGGGCTCTGACTCCGTTGAACAGAATGGCAGAGTTTTTCTGGTTCTCTGGCCAAAAATTATTGTACCAGTGTGTAGAAAACTTTGATACATTTCTCTAGTGCCTTGCCACGTTTTGCTTAAGATGTTATATATAGATTTGTGTGTGTTTTGTACATTGAAGGGAAATAAAATGGAAGAGGGTAGATCCCTGACTTCTGTTATTGCCTTGCCAAATTTTAAGATATTATGTATAGGTTTACGTATGTTTTGTATGTTGAAGGGAAATAAAATGGGAGTGGATAGAAAAAAAAAATCTTTTCATCCTAAGCTTAGTTGCCATCAAACAACAAAAACAAAGTGAAAAATGACCCCCGTACATTCCAGCTAGCCTGCATGAGGCACCTAGTGTGTGACTAGCAATACAATCACAAAAGACAAGTCATGCCTGCTTGCGACAGTGGGCCAGGACGTACACAGACCATCCACAAAATGGCAGACTCCACATTTTTTATACTTTGTTGAAAAAGTACATGCTAATGTTTACATAATAATCATAAGAATCCTGTTTTCCTCCTTGTTCCACTCAGATGTTTTTTTTTCCTTTGCTCATTTTGGTGGGGGGAGTTGCTAGGATTTTGTGATCTTCAGAATTTGTGAAAAGATTTAGACTTGAAAAAGGGAAGTTTTCCATTTTCATTTCTCTTGCCAGTAACTGAATTTTCATCACATCTGTTGTCTTCATTCAGACACTCATGACTCTTCCTCTCCTTCCTCCAACTCCCAATGAAGCTTTCTCAATTCATTTTCCATTTCATCATTTTCTGGAACTTTTTCAATTGCAATAGAATCCTTCCCTCGGTTGTATGTTGCAGAGTCTGACTAGACATTCTGGCTTTGTCCGGGGCTGTCATTAAAATCCATTCCAATCCACTTCTTTTTGCCCTTGGCAGGCTGCATGATGCTGACATCTGTGTTCCACAAGCAACTTTCTCCACAGCTGCTTCTCATACAATGTTTCAGCTACCGAAAAGCCTGACACATCTTAGAACTGGAGCTGGAATGGGCCCCAGCTTTCCTCTTAGTGTAGCAGAAAGCAGACTCAGCTAACAGAAGGAACTTGCCCCCGGTCACACAAGCAGCAAGCAGGAGAGCCCAGACTCAAGTTCAAGCCTTCTTGTGCTCTAAACCCTGGCTCAGAGGGGGAGTCACAGGAGAGCTGCAGGCCATACGGGGGAGAGAGATAGAGACAATGAGAGATAGGGAGAGAGAGCTAGGTGGCTGCAGGGCTGTGGGCTGTAGATGGCTATTTACTAAAAGCAGGGGCAATGGCTGGCATCTATGGGACTTTATGGTTCGCAAAGCACTTTATACATGTGATCCTGATAACATCCCTGTGAGGTAGGCACTATTATCATTCCCATTTTGTGGATAGGAAAACTGAATCTGAGAATTTAGGCGACTTACCTAGGGTCACATAGCTAGTACATGCATAAGATGGGACTGAAATGCAGGTCTCCCTGATTCCAAGTCCAACGCCGTGCCCTTTGACATGCTGTCGTTTCAGAGTATGTGGGCTTGGACATGGGTCTTGAAGGGGGACACTTCCTAACTTAGGACATTCTGGTTGAAAAGATCCCCCTGTCTGCCTTTTCTGCTGCTGATGCTATCAGAAGTCTGAGGCTTAGGAGGGTCTCCCCCCTCCAGGGTCCATGACTGCAACATGGACTTGACACATAAGGACTCCCTTGGGGATGACAGAATTGGAAGAGAGAAGGTCCCTACAGCCAAATGAAAATCCTCTCTACAACCAACAAAGCAAATGGTTCAGATTTTGCTCGAAGAATTCTAATGAAGGGGTACCAATGACCTCCTGAGAGGTGATCTGTCAAACTATTGGGTAGCTTTCATTGTTAGCAGGTTATTCCTTACTTCAAGTCTATATTTATTTCTTTATAACTCCTACCCACTTCCCCTGGCTGAACCCCCTAGGGCCAAGAAGAACAAATTTGAATCTCTTTCCTCCTGAAAGCCAAATACCTAAAGAGAGTGATCATGCCCCTCCGCGCCGCCCCCCCCCCCACCCCGTGTCTTCTGTTCTTTAGGTGCCTGGCACATATTAAGTGCTTATAAATGCTTTTTTATTTTTTCATTCAATCATTTATCCATTCATTCTCCAGGCTTCTCAGGGGACAACTGGTGCCAAACATACATTTACCTAAAAGACTATTTTACAAAGAACTCACACAAGGCAAGTGCTCACACAGAAGTCAGAAGAAGCAATGCAAGAATACTCTTGAAGCCTCTCTGATGAACTTTAGTATCAACTGTAGACAAGGGAGAGGCCTAGGATGGCATGCCCATGTCAAAGGCAATATGCTCTATGGCAGTACATCAAAAGAAATGTGAGATGCACAGATGTAGAGACATCTCTACTCCGGATGTTCAAGCAGACAATTGGTGCCGACCTGAGGTAGAGCTTGCCAAGCTCGTATTGGTCTGATCAGCCATAGCTGAACACACAGTACACTGTGATATCCTTTTGGTCCTCTTTAAGCATGAAGGATAAACAACAACATGATTAACTGCTACTAGTCTAATCTTCTAATGTTCCAAAGACAGTAAACAAATAAAGAATTGGCACTGGCCTCTGAAATGTCACTAATTACTGATATAGATTCAGCTTCTATAAAATGTAACAATGTCTTGTCAAAAGGCTGAAAGAAACCTTACAGAATGTAAGCTAGCTAATGCTGTCTGTTCAATGGATAATACCACAAACGGATGGCATGAGGCATTCTGCTATCCACTAAAGATACTTTTCATTCTGTTTTTGATTGGTAGAGGTGTGTGTGGGGGGCAAGGACTAATTTTCTTAATTGGCAGAAAACATTTTCATAAGAGATCTCCCATGAAGCAACTTTTTAAAAAAAATTAATCTTCCCCCCTCCAATCATCAAGTATTTTTTCTCCCTCTCATCTCCTTTCCACCTCTCAAAAAAAAGGAAAAAAGAAAGAAAAAGATAAAAATCATAACAAATATGTTCACTTAGGCAAAACAAATTCCCATATTGGCCATGGCCGACAATTGTTGTGTCTCATTCTGCATTACCACCTCTCTGTCAAGAAGTCTCACCCACTCTAGAGGAGATGGTCAGACTGTAAGAGCAGGTGAGGGTATGGCCCAGATTTATGTCCTGGCATATGCAGAAACAAAACAAAACAAAAATACAAGAGTATTATTTATCTCCAGTGTGTTAGGTGGATCCTTTACAGAGGACATGGACGAGAACTTCATAGGGGGAGAAAGTGTGGAGGGGTTACACTCTGCAGTGGTAAAGAGAATGCCCACACCCAGGAGGTCACAACTCCATAGAAGTATCTAAGGAGACACACAGTCTTGGGATACACACCCATGGTTTGTTTGTCCTCTCTTCTGTGCCATTTATGGAGTGACAGCTCTAAACACCATGGAGTCAAAGACAAATAAGAAGGAAAACCTTGTCACTTACATCATGGTGCCAGAGTGACTAGCAACCATTTTCTCCTTGTCTTTCCTGTAATGCATTTCTTTGGGTTTTCCATTAAGGTGCTTTCATGTGGAATCTCACTAATGGTCCTAAGGAAAAGCACCAAAGGCCTGTTTTATTGACATGGTTAACATGTTCTCTCTGAATCACAACATCCATTCAGACGGTTGGCCATGTCAATGTTGCTGCCATTGTGTGACTTCTATCAGCTGAGGCATGAAACAGAACTTATGAGAGTAAGACTTCCAGTCCCCTTCTAAATGTAGTTGATTTATCAGGACCTGAGTAGTCTTGTAAGGGATTTCAAAGCAGGTATCATACAATGTTCTCATTCTTGTAACACCGTCAATAGAATAGGCTCCTACTTCAAGGTCTCAAGAGTCATCCCTTGCCAAACAGACAAGGAAACTTGCATAATGTCTACTTTGGTGCTTCTCCCATCAAGACACTGTTGGCTTTCATAAAATATCAACATGGAGACTTATGTAAACATTTAAGAAATATATCTCCCTTATGCTACTTTTCCTAATAATGAAAAGCCTCTCAAGGGAAACTTTTAAGGGCAAAGGAAAACCTGTAGAAATCAAAATGTGCAACTCAAGGGTCAAATCCAAACGGCCAGTTTCATGAAAAGCAGTTTCAACAGAGATAGTGAGTCCTTGGTTGAACTGGAATGCAGTTGGTGACTTCTGACACATCAGTTCTACACATGACTCACAAGTGATCTGAAAGGATCATGGAATTGTAGGTTAAAAAATAGAAGGAACCTTCAAGGGGATCTAGTCCAGCCCCTTCACTTTATACTGAGGAAACTGGCTCCCACATAAGCAAAGAGACCTGTCCAAAGTGATACAGTGGCAGAAGTGTGATTGGGATCCAGATCTGTGGACTCCAAAGTCAGTGCCCTTTCTAGGTTTGTTTTTTCTTTCTGTGCTAATGTTCTTTGTTCACCAGAACTACTTTCACTCCCTGACTTACTGATGAAGATTTAAACTAGCAAAAATCATTTGATTTTTAAAGATTCTTTATTTTACTTTTCAGTGAACAAACATTTGTTTTCTCTCTTTCCCATGCTACCTTCCCAATTGAGGAACAGGAAAAGGAAAAAACCAAATCTATGTGTTATACATATGCCCAAACTCCTGACCAGCAACAGAGGCAACCGCATAAAAGCTTTGGGTCTTAGAAACTTGGGATAGAGGCTTGTGACATCTCTGGCTCCAGAAAAATGTCTTTCTGAGATGTCCAATGAAGTGCCAGGATTTCTTCTGTAAAATTCCACTGGTTACCATCTCATTCTTTATGTATGGCCAATACCACCACCTCTGATGGCCTGCCCTAGGCCCTCAACCTCTCACCTGAGGAAAGCAGAAGTAAATTTAGTGGCCCAAGTCAGAAAGGCAGGGCCAGGCTGGATCAGAGCCCACCCCTCATCTCAGCTACCCCTTCTGGTGTGTGTTCTATGTGAACATCAGCCCCACGGAGACACCCACACATGGCTGTGATGACACAAAATAATTAAATGGCCAGGGCCAAACACTGTAACACAGCTGTACTGTATTTACTGTAGGAAGGGGAAAGAACCCTAGCCTTGGGGTTAGAGGACCTGGGTTCCAATCCCACTTTGGTTGCTGACTATTTTTGAGTAATTCATTGGTTTAAATAATTTCTGAGTCTTTCTGATCTGTAAAAATGAGGATGTTGGACTTGCTGCATGGTACAGTTTCTTCTGGAGTCAGAGGACCTGAGTTCAAACCCTATTTCTGATATTAACTACTTATGTGACCTTAAGCAAATGACTTAATCCCTCTGGGGCTCAGTGGTCCCTTCTGTAACAGAGGGGGAGAGGGGAGACCAGAGGACCTCAGAGGTCCCTTAGAGATCTAGCACCATGTGACTGCTCACCTGTAATCAGTCCCCTCCCCCCTTCCCTGACTCATTAAATGTCCCTTTCTAGCACCAGTTAATAAATAAGCAGTTATGAAGTACTACTATATGCCAGACCCAGTGCTAAGGACTAGGGAGACAAAGATAAAAGTGGGGCAAACAGCCCTATGCTTAAGGAGCTTCCAATCTGAAAAGAGAGACAATGTGGACAAATACTGCTAGTCACAAAATACATGTGAAAGTGACAGAAGACAGTTTGGGGAGCGCATGCCATGGCAAGCGGGCATGGGGTAGGGTACAGAGGCTGACAAAAGGTCAGTGCCTTGCCCAGGGTCACACAGCTTGTGTCTGAGGCAGGATTCAAACTCTGGTCTTCCTAATTCCAATCCCAGCACGCCATCCGTGACGTCATCTACCACCTGTCTTCTGGAAGTTGAGAGATCATAGGGAACAGGCAATAGGGAATTTATTGAGTGGTCAGAGCAGCACTTTAGGAAATCCCTCTGGCAGCTATGGGGAGAGCCCTGAGGCAGAGCCTCTAAATAGAAGGCCAAGGTGGTATAGACCTGAACTGAGAAGGTGGTTCTGTGAGTGGAGAGAAGGGAAAGCTGTGTGGTAACAGAAATAGAAGAAATAGAAGTAATACAAATTTGGCACCTGACTGGCTCGAGGAGGTGAGGAGGTGTCTGGAAGAATGGTGGTGTCCCACACAGGAAACTTGTGGTAGAGGAGAAAATAGCACAGAAAAACTTGGGTCTGAATCCTGTGACTCAAGACAGGTCTCAGTTTCTTCATCTGTAACCAGTTCTAGATGCAATGATCCTGGGGTGCTCACACCTAAGGATGCCCCAGTTTCAATAGCAACAAACACCCCCCTCGTCTTCTTTCTCTCTAGGTGCAGGCAACAGTGACTCACTTGGGCTGTACCCCTACAGTCCCAGACATATTGGAGGATCCCCTTGATCACTGAGCTTGGCTCAGTCTCCCACTTTTAGACCCAGAATCGGAAGGGACTTTAGAGGCCATTTAGTCCAACTTCCTCATTTTACAGGTAGGGAAACTGAGGCACAGAGAGGTTAACTAACTTGCCTAAGGTCACACAGGGCTAGAGGGGGTTGAGGAATGCCCTCCACTGCTTCTTGTCATCCACACTGCTTTGGTCTGGTTTGGGCACAGATGTCTCTTCTGATCTCTCACTCTCTGTCTTGCCCTTTGAGAGAATGTACCTTCCAAGCGAATTTTCCAAACCTCTTGCCTTGAAGGCTCTCAGCATGCCTCCCAGGATATGTCCCCACCTCCCAGATACAAAGCTCATGCCCCTTTCCGATAAAAAAGGCCCTTTTTAGCATGGCAAATCCAATTTCCTCAACTCAGTTAAATGACTCCACAAGCTAAAAAACAAACACTACTCAGGTGATTTTCCCTCTGCCATCTTCCTTCCCCTGAAGGTTTTGAAGTGTCTGGATGTGTACATTTTGCTAAATAGAGCATAATGAATTATTGCTCTCCCAATATCTCTCATTAATTCAGCAAACATTCTGGAGTACTTTCTACACTTAAGGCAGTGTGCTAGGCCCTTAAAATAGCTGTAAAACTAGTATGGAAGAAAAAACACTGCAGCCAGCTGGAAATCACTAATCTGGGAGAGCTCTTTGTGTGATATAACATGGGCTGGTCAGCCCTCAGTCCAGCCCTTAAGCAGACAGATATTCATGGGGTATTTGATCTTCTCGATGCCAGTTTCTTAAGCTCAAATAGAATTCCCTTCTCAGAGACGGCATTTCAGATTCTAGGCTGAGAACAGTCAGAATCTAAGCAGGCATAACAACATCTAGAAGGTTCAGCAGATAAAAGTCTGAGGCTGCAGTCACTAAGACCCAAGTTCAAAGCCAACCTCAGACATTTACTAGCGTTGTGACCTTGGGCAAGGCACTTAGCTTGTTTGCCTCAGTTCCCTCCACTGTAAAATGGGGATAATAACAACAGCGCCTTTCTCCCCGGATTGTTGTAAAGTACTTGGCACAGTGCCCAACTGGCACATATAGGTGCTACTGCTATCTCTGTATGGATCAGATCATAAGATCCATGGTGGCAAGGGGATCACAGGCTCATAGATTTGGAACTAGAAGGTAAGTCAGTGGCATCTAGTCTGACCCTTCAACTATCAATCATTATAAACATGATTAAGCACTTACTCTGAGGTCAGGCGTTGTGTCACGTGGCTCAGGTACAAATACAAAATCAAAAGAGTCCCTGCCCTCAAAGAGTTTATATACTACAGCTGTGAGCATAATGGGGCATTACAGTGTGTTCACAGATAATTATAGACTGTGTACAAAGTAATACCAAGCCAGAGGGGAGAGAAGAGAGAAGAGCCTTGAAGACAGTGAAGAGTTCCCGGAGACAAAAGAGGGGAAAAGGAAGAACTTTCCAGGCACAGGGAACAGCTTGGGGAACAGCTTGGGCAAAGGCATGGAAGTGGAAAATGAAATAACATTTATTTGGAGATGCAAATAGGATACAATGTGTGAAGGAGAATATTCATCACAATTAACCTAAAAGATAAATTGAAGTCAGATTGTGAAGGCCTTTAATGGAATGAAGGAAAAAACAAACAAATCCATGTATTAAGCTCTTGGTATATGCAAAGCACTATGTTAAGTGCTGGGGATCAAGAGGAAAACAAGATGGGGCCTGCTCTACAAGAACTTATGTTCCTTTATTTTTAACAATAAATTTTATTGATATATATTTGGTTTTGCCCCACTTAATTTCCCCCTTTTGCCAAAGAGTCACCTCACATAACAAAGTCTATTTTGGGAGCTCGCATTTTATTTTACATGTGAGTAAGCTGAGTCCCAGGAGTGTTAAGTTACGTTCCCTAGCTCACACAGGTTCTAAGCGGCAGAGCTGGGGTTCCAAACTAAGTTCTCTGACTCCAAAACCAGCTCTCTTCATTACTCTCGTGCATCATTTCCTCTGTCTTCTCCTCCTTTTCTCTCTTCTCTTATCCCTCCGGCCTCCCCTCCAAAGCAGCTCTCTTTGGGCCTTGGGTGCTCAACAAACATGGAGAGGAACAGAAATGTCAAACAAATGGCATTGGATGTAGAGTTAAGAGATCTTGGCTTAACTTCCTGCTCTGACAGGTGGGATTTGGGTGACCATGAGTAGGTCACTCAACTGATGCTAGGATCAGTTTCCTCCTTAGGATAAGATCACTTATCCTACCTTCTTCACATGGACATTATGGGGAAAATAGGTGGCAAATATTAAGGAGCTATAGAATTAGAATTTTTTAAAAAAATTCTGGACATTTCCAAAAGAAATCCTTTTTTTTTGAAATCTATTAAAATCAATAGAGAGTGAAAGTGAACTTTCTATAACTAAATGTATAATAATAGTAGAGAAAAATTTGGCTAATCCAATACTCCATCAATCTCAATCTCTACTAACTATCTGTATTCTTGTTGGGACAATTATAATTAATCTTCATGTTGATGACCTTGGGGGCATTACATTTTAGGAAGGTCCATCAGAAGTTGGAGGGTACCTGGAGGAGAGCAGCTAGGATGATTAGGTGTCTGGAGACTCGCCTTATTAAGCAAGCAATCGACAAGCATTTGTGAAACATCTACTACAGACCAGGCACAATGCTAGGTGTGGGAATACAAAGGCAAAAATAGCACAATGCCTACCCTCAGAGAGCTTACATTTTATAGACTGAGACAACAATGAATGAATGAATGAAAAAAACATTTATTAACTTATTACTCATGCAAAGTGTTGGGATAAATATTGGGTATACAAACAGAAAAGCAAGCTAATGCTAGCTCTCAAGGCACTCACTTTCTAATGGGATAAACAACACATCTAAGAAGGTCAAGTCAGCTAAGAAGGCTGAAAAAATCCAGCTTCAAGAGGGAGAGGCACTGTGGGGTCCTTAGGATACAGAGACAAAAGCAGACAATAATATATATTCTTTAGTGTAATTTCTCCTGATAATCATATCCTTTCTGATGCTGAACCATCTGACTGTGCCAAGGACTTTAGTGGTGAGAATTTTATTTTCTAGGTTTTCAGTGGCTGTGACTACTGGAGCAGGGACAGAGGTGAGGCTAAAAGTGTTGGCCATTCCCAGGGCTCTTACACTGACCTCTCCATTAGTGGCAATTAGTTGGTTGTTATTGTCGTGACGACAAAAACGGGTCTTTTCTGCAAAGTGATGGTTCCCCTCACTGATGGCTACAGATCTTGGGTTGACACTCTGGAGTAGTGGGCATCTGGGTTTTTTTTGCAATCTCTACTGGAGTCTGAGGGGGAGAGGTGGCTGAGATTGTGTTTGACCTGCACACAGATATATGTTTATAAAAATATACACAAAATAAATACTAGGTGATTTTGTCAGGGAGAGTCATTAGCAGCTGAGGGCATCAGGAAAGGACTCATATTAGTGTTTGATGTGAGTTTTGAAGGAAACTAGGGCTTGTAAGAGTAGGAAGAGAAGGGAGAGTGCATTCCAGGTAAGGGGGAGTACATAAGCATGGAGATGGTAGGTGAGCCAGGGCTTGTGAGGAAATGCAAGAAGTACAGTATGCTGGGCCAAAGAATGAGTGAAGGGCATGTGAGGATCAGATACCAGGTACATGAGGATCAGCTGAAGGACTTAGGGATCTTTAGCGAGGAGAAGACTGGGGGTGGAGGTGCAGACATGACAGCCAGCTGGTTTTTTACTGATATTTTCTTTTGACATATCACAAATATCCCAACTCACAATTACAATACTCCTCCCTAAAGTCCAATTTTTGAAGTCAGTTAAGTAAAATAACACAGCTTCCCCACCCTTGCTCTATAGGAGCTCACTATCCTTTTAGAAGGAAGGAGGTGTATGTGCTTTCACCTTGGTAAGCTGGTCCAGTGCCGTCTCTTCTATATAAGCTTGGTTTGCTTTACATTTTAAGTTGTCTTCCTTCATATAGCTGTAGGGTCTGTTCTTTTTGATTCTTCCTTTTCCTTTTGTCTTCAAATAATCAAAAGGTTGCTACTGGGAAAGTCAATTAACTTACTCTGTTTGGCCCTAGAGGGAAGAACTAGGGACAGTCCATGAAATTTGCAAAGGGGTGTATTTTGGCTCCAGCTAAAGAAAAGCCTGCTGACATTCAGAACTATATCCAAGTAGAATGAGTTGTCTCAGGAAGTAGCGTTCGCTTTCGCTGGAGGTCATTGAGGAGAGGCTTAGTGAGCACTGGTTGAGGATTCTTGCTCAAGTCAGGTGGATTAAATTACTTGAGATCTCTTTTAACCTTCAGATTCTGTGATTCTGATTTATTATAAGGAAAGAGACTTTGAACTAGAAGGGCATTTCAAGGCCAGCCATCTGATCTGATATCACAGGCACTTAAGTAAAGACACGCTGATTGAGCTAGTTTGGCTTTCTTATTTTACAAAGAAGGAAACTGATGACTAGAGAATTTAAGTGACTTAATTCACTTCAGAGAGGTAGTAAACTGCTGGACCCAAACTCAAACCCATGTCACCTGATTAAAAATCCAAATCCAGTTGTTTTTCTGCTTTCCCATACTGTGGTAGGAATGTTTTGTTTTGTTTTGTTGTTGTTGTTGTTGTTTTCATTTTTAGTACACATTTTATTTACTGACCAACATAGTAGTTCTAAAACCGTAGCTTCTGGAAGAACCACTTGTTTTTGCCTGTCTTATACCTTTCCTCAAACTTGACCTTGGCCTCCCTCCTTGCCTTGCCTTAGTGCAGGGTCACGGAACACATCCTTGTTGACAACTGTTTTGTCCAATGGGATATCCACAGAGTATCTGGTGGGCATGAGGTGGTTGTAGTTATAAACTTTCACAAAGGACTTGATTTTCGATCGCTTGGCAATCTTCTTTTTGCCCATTGCTGCAGTAACTTTTCGGGGGTAGCTGTCGATACCACCAAGGCATGGCTGTAGGGCCTGTCAGAGGTCCCATCGTCAATGTTCTTGACGATGATGGCTTTGCACCCGGAGTACCGCCTGGCCAGGACCAGCACCACCTTCCCGGGTTTCATGAACTTGCCCATTTCAACACGAAGCCAGTCGCTCCTACAACCAAAAGCTTTTTTTTTTACCAATTCAGAACAGTCACTAAAGTAACGTTCTCCAATATGTCCTGCGGCAAGGGACTTTTCCAAGCTGTCGAAAGTCACAGCAGTGGAAAGGAAGCACTGGTACATCCAGGGAGTTTCATTACCAGAAGACTGGAAACAAGACAATTAAAAACTTTTGTGCAAAGCAGCTGGGAAGGTAGGAAACTGATCAAGAGGTAATGGCGATGTGAAACACTGAAGTACCTAGCTGGCAGTGGCAAAAGAGTTTCCTGCTTTAAGCTCTTAGCTTGCTAAGATTTAACAGTTAAGTAACACTGTGTCTGACCAGGGCTGTCAAAACCACTGGGCTGAAGGAGAGAAGACATGGATGGGGTTTCAGAAGGAATGAGTCTTAAAAGACTGTAGCTGCCATTTTGTTTAGAAATGGCTGAGTATTTTTTTGCGGGGGGGGAGTCAAGGAATACTAAGAGGACAGAGGACTATCAGGTGAAAAAAAAGAGGATTGTTGCTTTATACTGACACTGTGGTTAAAGCACATAACAGTATGCCTACTCCTTAACAGTACCTGAGGAAGGATGTGGGGGCTGGGGCAGGGCTGGGGACAGGGCAGGTATTGGGGAAATTTACACTGGTCTGAAGAGGTTGATAACTTTTAGGTGGGAGAAAGGGAAGGGACATTTCTATTTGTGGAGTAGGGAGAGGTTTCTTGGCCTTTTTCTCCTTTTCTCCTTGTTTCCAACACCATTTGGAGCTGTCTCACGTCATTCTTTCTAGGGGCTTAGCTGAGCTACTGCCCTAGACCCCTGACTTATGGGCTGACTTGACTTTATCAGCTATCTCACAGCTGGAGAATAACCACTAGTTGATGTTCACCTCCCCTTCCTGGCTCTCCACCTTGGCATAGTGACTTTATTTGAGGTTTATGCCTGGAGGATTTCCTCCAGCCAATTTTGCCAGCTCTATTCTTTGCCAGGCCCTTCATGACCTGTGATGCATATGCCCTATTTAATACTACAGAACAGATGAGTGATAGCTGACATTTTACTCAAACCAGAAATCTCAAAGAGTGGAACTACTTAGTTTCTGGTGTTCAGCAATTCATAGAACTAAGAGCAGGAAGGTCATGTAGTGCAACCTCCCCCACACAATGTGGAATTCCCTTCTGCAAATGACGGTTTAGCCTCTAGATGCAGTGAAGATGTCTCAGAGGCTGACTATTCCAAGACTGGACAGCTTTCGTTTGCTGAAAAATCTCTTTATTGAAACATTATCTGCTCCCTTTTGGTTTCTTCTCAACAGTTACGGTTCTGCCCTGTAGAACAACACAAAACCGATCTATACAAAAGTCCTTCAGATTTGGAGACACACTTGGAATGCACTCCTTCCTCACCTCCCACTCTTCCTTTAAGATCTAGCCCAGAAGCCTTTCCTGACCTTCCCCGCGCCCCCCCCCCCAGTGCTAGTGTCCTCTCTCCCTAACTACCTCCTGTCTTGTATTTATTCTGTTTATATTTATTCTATTATAGATAGTAGATATATACATACAATAAATTTATATTTATTCTTTTATAGATAATGTCAAAGATCAAATGAGATAACATTAAAAGCACTTTGCAAATGCTATTTAATGCTATACAAAGTGTCACGTAGATGTTAACTATACTGTTTCCCCGATAGAATGCAAACTCCTTGAAAATAGGGATTCTCTCTCTCTCTCTCTCTCTCTCTCTCTCTCTCTCTCTCTCTCTCTCTCTCTCTCTCTCTCTCTCTCTCTTTCTCACATAACCTGACACATAGAAGATGCTTAATGAAAGCTTGCTGATTGATAGTTATTTTATTTTCTCATAATCTTCCTTCTTCCTGGTTGATTGATAGCTACTTTATCTTACAATCTTCCTTCTTCCTGACTGATTGATAGCTATTATATCTTCTTACAACCTTCCTTCTTCCTGGTTGATTGATAGCTACTTTATCTCCTCATAATCTTCCTTCTTCCTGGCAAACACTGAGAAGTCCTTCAACCACATGTGAGAAGCAGTGAGGCAAAAAAGAAGTATTAGACTTGGAGTCAATTGAACCATTGGCCAAAACTTACTATATTGTTGTTCAGTGGTTTAAGTTGACTCCAACTCTTCATGACCCTATTTAGGGTTTTCTTGTCAAAGATAACTGGAGTGGTTTGCCACTTCCTCCTCCAGCTCATTTGACAGATGAGGAAATTGAGGCAAAGAAGACTAAGTGAATTGCCCAGGGTAGCACAACTAGTAAGAATCTGAGGCCAGATTGGAACGCTGGTTTTCCTGATTTAAGGCTGGGAGTTCTATCCACTCTACCACCTAGCTGCCCCTAGATCTGGGACTAATTCTGGTTTGATGAGCTCCATTCCTCACATTCCTTCTCTCTGCCTACAGACTAACACAGACTGATGAGGCTTCCAATAGAAGAACCTATCTTTGTACTTTGTACCACTATCATGGACATCTAAGGAAACACATGAAACCTCCATGAATACACAAGAAGAGAATGCTCAGAATGCTAAAGGCCAGGGGGTTATCATGGCCCTGAGCAAATGTCATGCTGGTCAAACCCAAGTTCCCACAGTAAAGTAATTCCTCTTGGTACACAACAGAGAAAGGTCTCTGATCAAGAGATCACCAACAGAGACTTGCCTATATGTCTGGTTATTATATCCAGCTATTAACTGGTTGGGTACAGGACACTATTGTAAAGCATATGCAGGCCCCCCCATCCCCTTGACCCTGATTATAGGATGGGTGTGGCATACATGGACACCATTTGATTTTCTTTATACTTCTCCCTTCTCCTCTGCAGAAGCACTCCTGCTGAAGCCTATCAGCCTTCCTTCAACATCTTTATACAAGTCACTGGTGATCTGGTAGAATGGGAAAGGCTTCCTATAGAAGCTGGGATTTGAAGGAAGCTAAGAGGTAGGGATGAGGAAGGAGCATTCCACGTGTAGGGAACAGTCAGTGAAAAGGCATGGAGATGGAGTATGGAGTGTTTTATGAGAGGAACACCAAGGGAGCCAGTGGCCTTAGATCACAGTGTATGTGGGCAGAAGGCCAACGTATAAGAAGACTAGACAGGTAGGAAGGGACCAGGTTATGAAGGGTTTTGAGAATTTTACATTTGATCCCAACTCCCAGGGGAATACCATGGTTAGATATGTTCTTTACAAATATCACTTTGATAACTGAGTGAAGGATGGATTAAGGGAGGGAGAGATTTGTGGCAGAGAAACCCACCAACAGGGTCTTGCAAAATCTAGGTATGAGGAGCAGGTAGACAGAGCACTGGCCCTGGAATCAGAAGGACTGGAGCCCAAGTCCGACGTCAAACACTTACTAGCTGTGTGACCCTGGGCAAGGCACTTAACCCCAATTGCCTCAAAAAAAAATCCAGGCATAAGGTGACAAGGGCCTACACCAAGGTGGTGGCAGTATCAGAGGAGAAAAGAGGGCATGGGGTAAGCTGTTACAAAGGTATTTACTGAACTATCAATTCAACAAAAAGTAGTTTCACCCCCCCCACCCCATAACAGTACAGCAAGACTTTCAAAGCACACCCCACAAATATAAAGTGATTTGCAATATGGTATAGTGTTAAAGGATCTGAGTTTAAATCAAACCTCTGATGTTTACTATCTTTGTGACCCCAGGCAAGTTAGTTAAGCTCCCTAGGCCTCCATTTCCTTGTCTGTCAAATGAGGAGGCTGGATTAGATCAACAAACATATCTTTATCAAGGCCCTAAAATGTTGGAGTAGATGGTCTCAAAGTGCCCTTCCAGCTCATATCATATTCTCATGAGAAACTCAAGTGGGGGAACTGAGACAATTATCTTAATAATTTTGCCAGGAATATGAAAATAACTGAGGCCCAACAGGCTGTCTGTTGGCTTCAATTGCAGTTAGCAATCCTCACATTTGTACACACTCTCAACTACTTTGAAATCAGTTTCACATCTGTTGTGTTACTCTGCTTCCTTGGGGATATTGCACTTGCTCCAGAGTTACATAGTAAGACAGTGACAGAGGTAAGATCAGAACCCCCTTCCCATTGCTCTTTCTATAACACATTTACCCTGCCTTTATTCTGCTGGTCATAGTAACAGCCTCTTTAACAGCATTTGTATGACAGAAAGGATCAGTGAGTCAGTCAAAGTTCATTTATATAAAGTACCTACTGCGTGCAGACACTATACTAAGTACTGGGGGATACAAAGAAAGGCAAAGTCCAGTCCCTACTCTGAAGGATCTCATAGTCTAATGGGGGAGAGATAACCATGCACATACATGACAGATTCAGTGTAAATGGAAGGCAGTTTCAGAGGGAAGGCACTGATTTGAGTAGGAAAGGTGGGGCTGAAGCTGTTAGGACAAAAGCCAGGGAAGCCAGGAGGCAAAGACAAGGAAAGAGTCTGGGTCTGGGATCAGGAGACCTGGTCTCAAGTCCTTTCTCTTCTATTTACTATGATGTGATCCGACCTCCCTGGGCCTCAATTTCACCATCTGTGAGAAAGTAAAAATACTCTGATCACTGTATTTCAATAAATCATTTTCTCTTGTAGTCCTATATATTTTATTTTATGCATTTGACATTGGAAGAATAGGGCATATCAACTGGTACAAAAATTTTATGTTAATCTTACCTTGAAATGAAAATGTTCATCTCTCTCTCCAAATATGTATGTGTGTATATCTATATCTATCTATATATCTATATATACACACACACATATACACATATGTATACATATATGTATTATTATTATTTTTGCTTTACGGATTAAAAAAATGCACAACATCAATTGACCCAGCTTAGTCCTTCCAGGTATTCTTAAATTCTGGTCCTTCTAGTGTTACCAAAATTATTCTCAAAAGTTCACAGACTTTATCAGACAGCAAAGGGGTCTATGGTACCAAAAAAGAGGGTCAGAACCTCTATTCTAAATTTTGCTCCTGTGGTCCTTGTAACTTTAAATCCTAAGTTCTTATTTTGCTACTTATTGGACTTCTGAAGAGGAGAGCGGATTTGACACATTATAATCACTCAATTTCTGATGGAAGAACATGGGCTATGCAATGCTTGGCTCATGGAAGAATAAGAAACTAGACTATGAAGTCCCTTTGCTCAGGTCATCCGAGGCACTATTGCCACGTCTCTGTAGACCAAACT
>WOXC01011269.1:0-186051 GCA_011680675.1 Gymnobelideus leadbeateri
AAAAAAAATGGGGACAAGTAAGAGCACCTGCCTCCCAGACTTGTTGCAAGAATAAGATGAGATAATATTTGTATTTGTACAGTGCCTGGCAGATACTACATTATATAAATGACAGGTATTATCACAATTATTAGTATTATTTTTATTATTATTATTATTATCCTCTTGGCCCTTTCATGCCATTATACTGACTATTTAATTATTTTAATATTCTAAACAATATTAAGTTATATACTTAGAATACAACTGGACTTTTCAAAACTAATTTTTAGCAGACCTAATTCTGTAACAGACCTTTAACATATATAGTCACTTCTAACACTCTTCTCTTGTTAATAATAAATAATAGCAACATAATTTCAGGTGAAAAAGCCAGAAGACCAAAACAACACCATATAACCAGTGCAACCTTAGAGTGGGATGAAAAAGTGTGACAAAACCAAGTAGCTTTAACTGAGGACAACTGGAATATGGCATTCTTTATCTTCAGACTGATTCAAAAATATTAGCCAACTATTAAACAGGGTCCATTCGGCTCTTCACCTTTGTGTGGCAGACGATTTGCACATGTGGGGTGACTGTATCTTAGGAAGCCTACAAAAAGAGATGAAAATAGAAAGCCTTTTCTGCTCCTACTAATCATTAAACTCCTACAACATGCTTACTTTACTGGAATAGCCTTCTATCAGCTCAAACCCCTCTCCATTACAATCTATCCTCCATTTAGCAGTGAAAACAGTTTTCCTAAAACAAGATTCTGCAGTCATGTGCACTTCTCTCATTCCATATTGCCTCAAGAACCAAATCTAAGATCAAGTGATCAGCTGGTACTCCTCAGTTTGACATTTAAAGCTCTTAACAACCTAGTCCTAGATCCTTCCTAGGTTTTCAGTCTTCTTTCACTTAATTTTCTCCTCAAGCTCCATGTTGTAATCATACAGGTCAACACACTTTTCCATACATAACACTCCAAATCTCTCATCTTCATGCCTCTGTACTGACTATCCCAAACGTCTGGAACACATTCACTCCCTCCTCACCTCACCTCTCAGAAACACTGGTTTCCTTCAAGACACAGTTCAAGTATCACCTTCCTTATGATGCTTTCCTAGTCCCCTAAGCTGCTAGAATACTTCCTCCCCAAACCATACTTCATTCCTTTGACATACATTCTGGACCTATGATTTGTATATGTTGTCTCCCCACCTTGGAACATAACTTTCTACAGGATAATGGCCATTTCATGTTTTTTTCTTTATAAACTCCATGCTTAGCACAAGGCCTTATACCTTGATCAACTGATCAACAATTTTACTTGAGGACCTTCTCTGGGATGTGTTAGAATTTAGTTTCTGATTAATAGAAGGGTATGGAACAGAGTTCCTTTAAGTCCTGGGAATCCATTCTCCTCAGACTACAAGACAACTGGTACTAGAGTCAGGAAGACCAGCGTTCAAATCCAACTTCAGTGCCTTACTAGCTCTGTGACTCTGGGCAAGTCACTTAGCCTCTGTTTGACTCAGTTTCTTCAATTCTAAAACGAGGATCATAATAGCATCTACCTCCCAAAGTTGTTGTGTTTGTAAAGTGCTTTGGAAACTTAAAGCTCTAGTATGAGTAACTGTATTTCATTTTACTATTTATTTAGTATTTAGTATTAATAACCACTTTATAACTTGGGATGTGTTATACATTTCATAGGAACACACACACACCAAAACCATTTAAAGTGGAACAACCAGAAAGAAAGCCACTTGGAATTATAGTATACTTTTAAAGAAATGTTATGTTATTGTAAGTATCCTAGTCTTGGGGTTAGGATACCTGAGTTTAAGTCCTGACTGACCAGCTTGTGACCTTGGCCAAGTCACAACCTCCGTGAGACTCACATTCCTCATGTGTAAAATAAGGATTATGCATATAAACTACAGGATTACTTTGAGATTCCAACAATATACGTAACATCCTGTGCATACTTTAAGTCTACAGACAAAAGTCAGTCATTATCATCATTACTGCTTTCTAATGATTTTAGAAATACCAAAGGTTGAGAAGGTGTGACTAAACAAAAGCAATGATTCTGATGAAACAGCAAATAATCCTTTATAATTACCATGATTTTTTTAATACCCATAGCAATACTAGATTTTCAAACTTGCAAGAAGTCTACTTTTAAGTATGTAGCTTACATGTCTCTAGTTATTCATATGTTGTATCTCCCATGAGAAGGTAAGTTCTTTGAAAGGAGGGACTATTTTTACTAGTCTTTTATCCCTAGATATAAAATGTCTGGCAAACACAAACATAAATGTTTTTTGAGTAACTGATTCCTCTTGTAAGTTTATGTGTGCTTTTTATTCAGAAAAAAAATATTTTCTTATAGCTCTCACAAATACAAAATTTAGCCCAAAATAACTTTACACACTCAATTGGGTATCTTACCCTACAGGAAAGTAAGGAAGGAAGGGGATAAGGGGGAAGGATGAAAAAAGGGAAGGGAGATTGGGAGAGGGGCTTGTCAGAAGCAAACACTTTTGAAAAGGGACAGCGTCAAAAGAGAAAATAGAATAAATGGGGGGGAGGGGCAGGATAGGATGGAAGGAAATACCGTCTTTCACAACATGACCACTATGGAAGTGTTTTGCATAACTACACGTGTATAATCTATAGTGAACTGCTTGCCTTATTAATGAGGGTGGGTGGGGAAGGAAGAAGGGAGAGAATTTGGAACTCAAGTTTTAAAAACAAATGTCAAAAAAAAAAATGTTTTTTACATACAACTGGGAAATAAGATATAAAGGTAATGGGGTATAGAAATTTAACTTGCCCTAAAAGAGAATAAGAGGAAAGGGCATAAGGGGGGAAGAGAAGTTGATAGAAGGGAGGGCAGAGTGGGGGAAGGGGTAATCAGAATGCATGCCATCTGGGGTGGGGGGAAGGGGAGAGATGAGAAAATTTGGGACTCAAAATCTTGTAGAAATGAATGTTGTAAACTAAAGATAGGGTGACTAGGTGGCATAGTGAATAGAGCACTGGCCCTGGAGTCAGGAGGACCTGAGTTCAAATTCGGCCTCAGACACTCGACACACTTACTAGCCATGTGACTTTGGGCAAATCATTTAACCCCAATTGCCCTCAAAAAAAAAAAAAAAGAAAGAAAAAAGAAAACTAAAAATATATTAATTTTTTTAAATATTAAAAAAAGAAAAAAAATGAAAATGTAGCCCAAGTCTCTCTCCACTGATCACAAAGTCCAACACTGAATAGCAAATTAAATAAGTTCTACTGAAAAAGATATCAAATCTACATATCTCTTAGCAAAGGAAGGGGGAGGGAAAGAGAGAAACATTCAGTATATGTGCACATTTATAATGAACCAGTGTCTTTTTATTGAATAATTACAATATGGAAGTGAAAAATCAGCTACAGAGAAAGAATACCTGTTTGAAGGAATGAGGTTGAGTATCCCATTAAGGACATAGGTGAATTCAGCATGATTCTGTGCAACAAGTGCCACCAGACCCTCACAGCAGGCAGTTCGAACCACAACATTGTCACTGCAGCACTTCTCCCACAAGAGATTCAAAGCAGGAGTCTGAAATCCAAAGAACACATGATGTCTGATGAAGAGCCAAAATGCAATTTCTGACCAGACAGTGATTCATGTGCATGCACTATGCCATCTTGCCTACCACTTTTTAGAATTTAAGCTGCTTGAGGGACCAACTGTCTTTGTTTCTGTAACTCCAGTGCGGTAACTTAGTGCAGCCTCTGATTGTAGTGGAAACCACATAGGCATACCCAGGATGGCTGCTAGCACAGGTTCTTAGATCCGCTTTGCCAGGAAAGATAGCTGTTCAAGGGGTCAACAATCTTTTTTAATTACATTCATTAGTTCAGGGGAAAAATCAGTACCCTGAACTTTAGAGAAAATACAAACAGGAAAACAAAGACCAACAGATAGGGGGCTCTGACTGCCTGAATCAACTACACACTTTACATATATCCCTGGATTGAGAGAACCTTTACATCTGAGCAGTCAGGGAGCTCTGAACATACAGCCACTCAGAATCTCAACCAAGGAATCACAAGATCCTTCTCATAAGTCAACCCCCAAAGCAAAATACCAACTCAGAGTATATATAGACTTCTCAGAGGCAGAAGGCATCACAACCCTACTGACTCTGCCTAATTAGAAATTAGATAAATGTGTGAAAGTCTTCCTAGAAGCAAGCTTCCCCTAAGAAAGCTTCCCTTAATGGTCTCCAAGTGAGGTCTATTAATGTATGAGGAAGAAATTAAATCCCATTAACATGACACAGACACACCACAGTTTAATGTACACTGACTATGACTACCCAAAGGTAATAATACTGATCTATGGAAGAGCAAAACATTTTTTTAAGAGTTAGCAAATTCATATTCATCAACCAAGAGTCTCTTACCTGCCTCAAGGTTGACTACACCAACTGCGCCAATACTACTTCTTCCTATTCATTTTTCACTCACAGTTGTCTCCCTATGAATGCCCAGTACACCCTGTGGTCTCCCGCCTTTGTTCCATTGTTCCCATTCCAGCTGTCTCACATACTCTACCCATTAAGGTCCAGGTCAAATGAAGCCTTCCCTGTTAACAGAGCTAGAAGTTAATTTCCTTTCTTCTGTACTTAGGATACTTTGTACATTTCTCATAGCACTTATAAGTTATACAAAGTAGGAGAGCTTTCCTTTTTTAATCTTCCCTTGTAAACTACTAAATTCCATGAGAATAGAGACTTAAGTCCCATTCTTTTTCAGATCTCCTAGAATTCCAAGCACAAAAGAGTCATATGAAAAGGGATAAGGACTAAAACCTGTGGCAGGGATCTCCTAAATAGGCAAACTTTCTACTAATGCAAGTTGGCACCTTCTCTGCAACCGAGATAGTCTTAAAGATTTGCCTAAAGCACTGACAGATTGTGACCTACCCAGAGTCACAAAACCAAAATGTATCCGGGCAGGATTTGTACTCAGGTCTTTCTAGTTTAGAGGCAAGCTCTCTATCTCTCTCTATTCACTACACCAGTGGTAGTCAAACTTTTTGGTCTCAGGACCAATTCACACTATTAAAATTACTGATAACTCCTGCAAAGAACTTTTATTTATGTAAGTTATATCTGTCAATATTTACCATGTAAGAAATTAAATTTGATAAAATTTTTAAATATGTATTTATCAATTCATTTAAACATAACAATAAACTTAATGTTAACATCATTAACGTGACATTTATATGTGTGTGTATATATTTCCCAAAATGATTAAGTTAATGATAAGAAAAGCAAAGCATTATGTATTTTTGCAGTTTTTTTCCCATGTTTGGCTTAAAGAGGCCAAATGAATGCTAGTATCTGCTTCTGAATTCAACCTACTGCAATATGTTGTTCTGATTGATGTATGTGAAGAAAACCATCCTTACAAAACAAGATAGTTGGGAAAGGAAGGAGTGATATAATGTCTTAGTATTATTATGAAAATAGTATTATTTAATTTTATTATTAGTATTAAACAATTAGTATTATTATGAATATTATAATATTAGTATTATTATGAAAATCCTGACCTTGAAAACCAAACCCCCAACTGTACCCCTTTAAAGATCTTGGGTACCCTCAAGGTCTGTAGAAAACACTTTGAGAACTGCAATGTTCAGAATTATGTCATAATGTCTTTCAAGAGCCTATTGTTAAATTTTCAGTGTAAGCATTTACAGAAATAGGCAAACACTAGAAATCCAGACTTGATTTATGATTATGTTGATGGTCTAATCTCAAGGAAGTGATGGAGAAAATGTTAAGAATTCAGATTACACTTTATGAGTCTGTCAGGCATACTTCCTCTCCGCATCGCCCCCCCCCAAAAAAGCCAAATTTTAAACATATACCAGCACAATCCTGGTTACACTATAGCATACTGCATATGGTAAGCATCCAAGAAATGTCTGTTAAATGGAATCCCTTGAAATTTATGATACAAAATTCAGAAAGACAGGCTGGGGTTGTATGTGTAGTCTAAGCCCACAAAATGCAACCCATTTGCCTTCACAGGAATCAAACCCATAAGTTTGGTACCATAAACCCAGTGACCTAACTAGTCTGACTAGTCACAAACAATGCCAGTCAAGTTTATACTCAGCTCAGCTCTGACGGAGCAATGTTACCACAGCATGAAAAAGAATAACCGATTGGGTCCTAGTTCACCATTTACCAACTGTGTGATTATAGGTAGGTCATTCAATATTTCTGAGGACCAGCTTCCTGTAAATTAGGGATAATACTGATGGTATTTTCTGCTTCCCAAGGCTAGTACTTTATATGCTATAACATACTGTGATTCTTCCACCTCTTTCTAGATGCCATCAGGAGAAGTGGAAGTTACTGCCCATTAACACCCATTAAACATCTGTGTTCTAGGTAAAATAGCCTATTAACTGTTCTTCAAACTCCCCATTCTATCTCCTGCCTCTTTCTTTTTCAAAGGCTGTCTGTCCCCCCTCCCTGGAATGGAGTGTTTCCTTTTTCTCACCTACACACCCCATTCACTTCTATCTCCATATCCCTAGCTTCTTACTTTGATGCTAAATTCATGAACAGCTTCTTATGGGAAGCCTTTCCTGACCACCCTTCCCACTTTAAATAGATATACTTTACCTATTTACATGTTCTACTCATCACCATTAACACCTTCTCCCTCCAAGTCAAACAGAAGCTCTGTGAGGAGTTTGTTTTGTTTTGTATGTGTATCCCCTGCACACAGCAAGCACTTAATAAATGCTCATTTTTATTTCCTGAGGTCGGCCTCCAAACGAATTTTCCATCAGCACCAACCTCCTATCAATTTTTTTTTTTTTGGAGGGGGGAAGACAAGGCAATTGGAGTTAAGTGACTTGCCCAAGGTCACACAGCTAGTAAGTGTTACATCTCTGAGGTCACATTTGAACTCAGGTCCTCCAGACTCCAGGGCTGGTGCTCTATTCACTGTACTACCTAGCTGCCCCCCCCCCCCATCAATTTTTGAGCATAGTCATAAATCTACATGGCCCTACCTTTCAGAACAAAATATAGCAAGGGACACAGAACTAGACAGACCAGCAAAAGAAATAAAATACAAAACAAAGTTCAACACAGACCTGGTTTGTAGATTGGCTGATCTTTTCAGATACACTATTTTCCTTCAGTACTGCAGCAATAAGGTGACCTACAGCCTATAAAACAAATTAATAAATCTAATTAATAAACAGCTTTTCTCCCAAGTGTCCTTCTTACCTGAAGATAGCAAGAGGTATAGTGGAGTACTAGACAAAGAATCAGGTTTCAAATGGCACCTGACACATTGAGGACTAGTTTTATATGTACATACACAAGATATTTAACTTAGTTTATGATATTTAATGATTAAATGATATTTAACTCAGTTTCTTCACCTGTAAAATGGGACCAATAGCATCCACCTCATGGGACTGCTGTGAGGCTTGAATCATGTAATCTATATAAAGCACTTTTTTTTACTCTATTTTATTTTTTCTAATTTAACATTCTTATTTAAGATTTTGAGTTCCAAATTCTTTCTCTCCCTACTTCCCTTCCCCCCTCTCTGAGATGGGGTAATGGATCAGATACAGGTTATACATGTGCAATGTATATTGGTAAAACATTTCCATGTTAATAATTTTGTATGAGAAGGCTCTAATGAAAGAAAAAAATGAAAGAAAGTGAAAAATAACATGCTTCAGTCTGTATTCAATCAATATCAGTTCTTTCTCTGGAGGCAGATAGTATGTCTCATCATTAGCCTTTGGGATTGTCTTAGATCATTGTATTGCTGAAAACACCTAAGTCATTCATAGATCTTCATCAAACAATTTTGCTGTTACAGCATACCACACTTTCCTGGTTCTAGTCATTCACCATGCATCAGTTCATTTAAGCCTTTTTTCCAGGTTTTTCTGAAATTATCCTCTTTGTCATTTCTTAGAGCACAATAATATTTCATCACAATCACATACCTCACCTCATTTATCCACTCCCCAACTGATAAGCATCCCTTTGATTTCTAATTCTTAGCCACAACAACAAAAAAAACTGCTATAAATATTTTTGCACAAACAGTTCCTTTTCCCTTTTTTTGGATGTCTTTGGGATATAGACCTAGCAGTGGTATTGCTGAATCAAAGGGTAAGCAGAGTTTTATAGCCCATACTTCCAAAATTGCTCTCCAGAATGGTTGGATTCGTTCACAACTTCACCAACAGTACATTAGTATCTATTCTCCCACATGCCCTATAAAGCACTTTAAAACTATTAAAGTGCTGTTATTATTATCATTAGTTAGAAAAAAATTGTAAAATTTAGCTGCCATCACAAAACCATTAAAGATATATTTCAGACAAAAGAGAATCCATCTTGTTGACAAATGTCTCCTCCCTTAAGTATTACTAAAAGTTGTCAAGATATAGTTTTAAGCCCTTTCATTTTATTCTACCCTAGGTAAAACTGTCGAGAAATGGACTCAGTTCTTTGGATTTTAAACCAACACATAACTGAACTGGTGAGCCAAATCATCACAATAAATACTGTATTCCCCAACTGCAAGATACCATGGTAGGGGGCAGCTAGGTGGCGCAGTGAGTAGAGCTCTGGCCCTGGAGTCAGAAGGACCTGAGTTCAGATCCAGCCTCAGACATTTAACGCACACAAACAAAAACCTAGCTGTGTGACCTTGGGCAAGTTACTTAACCCCAATTGCCCTCCAAAAAGAAAAAGCAAAAAAAAAAAAGATACCATGGTAGTCACTCGGGAGACATAAGAGAAAAATCAGTCATTACTTCCAACATAGAATCTACTGGGGGGGAGGGTGAGTTGGTAGATAAAGGCATCTATGGTAATCATTATACAAGGCAGAATTTAATAAGTGTAAAGAAAAGGTCTAGATAAAATATTATGAGAAATGTGCAAAAGAATAACTTTCAACTAAGGAAGGAAGGAAGGAAGGAGAAAAGAGGGAGGAGGAAAGGACAGACTTGTTACACATTTACTAAGTTCTAGACACTGTGCTAAGCATAAGGGATACAAATACAACCAAAAAGGCCAGTATCCATCCTAAAGGAGCTTGCATTCTAATGAGGAAAAGAGGGGAGCTGGAAAGCAAGGGGGCATGGCAGAAATGGACAGGGAGCAAGGAACAGAATGACAAGTGAAATAAGCAAGGCCTGGGCCCTCATGAAATAGTGGTCTGGATCAGGGACTCACATATCAGAAGGCAAAAGGGTAGGGTCACCTCAACTATGTCAGCAAATAGCGAAGCAGAAAAAGTGAGGAATGGATCTAATAATGGGGCTGGCATGGCCTAGGAACCTCAAAAAACTGGTACGCAATATGAAGGCTAAATGGTACCAAGGGACTAGGTCCAAAGGTTAAGTTGAGTGGTACAGTGGACAGAGCATCCTCAATTACTGAGCTAGAGTCAGGAAAACCTAAGTTTAAATCCAGACTCAACTACTGCCTAGTTGTGTAACCCTGGCCAAGTCACTTCATCTCTGCCTCAGTTTCTTCATCTGTAAAACAGAGATATTAATAGCACATGCTTACAAAGATTGTTCTGAGGATCAAATGAAACCATAATTGTAAAGCCCTTGGCACAGTGTTTGGTTCAGAGTAAGAGCCATATAAATGTTAGCTATTATTACCTAATTAACTATTAGAACTACAGGTGGTGAGGAAAGTAATGTTCCGGATAAGGGCCTAGTGAAATCAATTCAGACCAGAGGTATCAAACGCAGGGCTCACAAGTCACATGTGGCCCAAGAAACTCCCTAGTGTTGCCCAAACCAGATTAAAATGTAATTGGAAAATATTTAACAAAATAAGCTAAAATACATAAAACATAGATAATGTTAACATGGGATAACTCAATCAATATATGGCCTGCAAGGATCTTTATGTCCAGTTTAATGGTCCCCATTTATACATGAGTTTGAAGGGCAACTAGGTGGTTTCAGGCCTGGAGTCAGAGAAATTCATCTTCCTGAGTTCAAATCTGGCCTCAGATACCTACTAGCTGTGTGACCCTGGGAAAGTCATTTAACCCTGTGTCTCAGTTTCCTCATCTGTAAAAATGAACTGGAGAAGGAGGTAACAAACTACCCCAGTATCTTTGCCAAGAAAACCCCAAATGGGGTCACAAAGAGTCAGACAAGACTGAAAAACAACCTTAGACAAACCAAACAGAACAGAAAGAAATGGGTAACAGGAGAACTTAAGACTGCCGAGTCCAGAACGATTAAGGCTTCCAATAAAGAAGAAAAAGGAGGCAGATATGAAGTAGTAACTGACACTCAAGGGAGGAATCTCTAAGGGCTGACAGGGAAACACTTTCTTCCATTTAAGAAGTCAAGGACCAAGGAAAAATCCAATCCTAAGATAAGCTGCAGAAAAGAAGTAAAATATAACCCAAAGTCAAAGATGGGACTAAGAATTAAAAAAAACACCTAAACTCCTCAATTCTTGTTCCTTCAGGGAAAGGGCTTTTTTGTATTAGCTCCCCCCCCCCCCCCCGCCCCCTGTTTTTGTCTTTGCATCCCAAGTGTCTACTCTGCAGGAGGTGATTAAGAAATGCTTTCTGGAATGCATCAGACCTATCAGTAGTATCAACATAAATCCACTTAGGGTTGGGAGTCAAAGAATCTTGGGTTGGGTTACACCAAACAGATCAAGCCAGAAGCAAACAAATATAACACTATCCAATAAATCCCAAAACACCAACTACCAAGAAAGAGTTCCCTATTTAACAACAATTTCTGGGGAAATTAGAAAACAGATTGGCAGGAAATAGCTTTAGGCCAAAATCTCACCATGTACATTACAATAAGCTTCAAATGTACTTGTGACCTAAATATAAAAGTTCATATCAGGAAAAAAAAATCGTGATTACATGTTTTGTTTTGTTTCTGCAATAACAAAATCAGTGTAGCTTATGTCACAAAAGAAGGTGTTGACTGGAGAGAATGCTGCAAGTATCTCTGATAAAGGGATGGTATCTAAGATATATAAGGGATTGATAAAAATATACAAGAATGAAAGCCATTCCCTAACAGTAGGCTAAAAGATAGGTACAAGGAGTTCTCAAGAGAAGACAGGCAAACTTCACACAACCATTAAAAAAAATGCCCAAAATAATTTATAATAACAAATGCAAATTAAAAACATCTATGAGGTTCCACCTCAAAGCTATCAGATTGGCAAACTGAGCAAATTAAAAAAATATATGCCTGTTAGAAGAGATATGAGAGGACAGTAAAATTAATGCATTTTTGGTGGTGGTGTAAAATGGTCTGACCATTTTGATAAGCAACTTGTACCTATACTGCAAAAGTCACCAAGCTGTATATTCCCTTTAACTGAGTGATACTACTACTAGGAATATTCCAGAAAAGATCAAAAATAGAGGGAAAGTCACACACACAAAAATACTTAGAACAGCATTTTTTGTATTTTAGCAGAGAACTGGAAACAATACGGGAACCTATCAACTGGGGAACAGCTGAACAAATTGTGGTATGTAAATGTAATGGAATATTACTTTACCATAAAGGGATGAAAAGGATGAATTCACAGAAACCTGAGAAGCCTTGTCTGAGTGTTACAATGAATGTGAGAAGAACCAGGAAAAGAATTTACAAAATAATCATAATGATATGAAACAGAATAATGAAAGCCATTTAATTTTGAGAAATCCTCTAACCAATTACGGCTTCAGAAGACTGATGACAAGTATGACAAGAGGATTCTAAGTGTGCAGTGAGGCAGACACTGTGACTTACGACCAATATGTATATTTATTGTTTACTGTACTTCTCTACCATAACAAATGATTCCATAGCTGGGAAGGCAAGGAAGGACAGTCGTTAAAAAGTGACAATTGTATTTTTTTCAAAACAATAATAAAATATTTTAAAGCCCTTATTGTGGTACTGCCTAAGAACAAATAAAGATAAAATAAACAAAAAGGAAATAAAAGGTTTTACAGTTGTACTATTTCAAAAATAATAAAAAACAAATGAACAGCATAAAAAAAAAACCAAACCCGGGAACAACATCACAGTGCTCCATAAGTTATATCTGGGACAAAATTTTACTTAGTTTAGGATAAGGAATAGACCAATAAAGTTGTTCTCTCCTTATACTTTTGATTCCTTTACAAGAAGGCTAACTTCTAAGCAAGAATAAAGAGACGGGTAAGTGAAAAGGGTCTAGGTCCTATTTAGATTACCACAGGAGAAGAAGGTAGACCATCACAGAACTTGAAGACTTCTTATATTTATTCCATGTTTTATTATTTTTAATCTGTTCATTCACTTACGGTAACTAGATAAAACTTTTAGAAAATCAGAAAAGGGTTGTGTGCTTCTCATGGAAACATCAAAGAAAAGAAACAAGTATAACCTACACCCCTACCTGAAGAGAATCAGAAAGGACTCCAGTGAGAGAACATGTGGGAAAGAGACCTCACAGAGAAGAAAGTATATCAAAGCATACCAACCTAGGACCAGTAAAACACTGTCTCAAAAAGGATAGTCTGGAAAATTAATTATTTTTATATAACACCACAAATAAAGAATATGACATTAAGATAAATTTGAATTCAGTCTTGGATACATCACTTAAGTTGCTTTTTTGAAAAAGTCACCAATAAAAATTTTCATTCTTATTATTTATTTAGAACAAAAATGTTTTTTAGAAAAAAAATTACCTATTTAGGGGCAGCTAGGTGGCATAGTTAATAGAGCAACGGCCCTGGAATCTGGAGGACCCGAGTTCAAATGCGACCTCAGACACTTTACCCACTTACTAGCCATATGATTTTGGGTAAGTCACTTAAACCCAATTGCCTCCAAAAAAAAAAAAATACCTATTTAGAAGAAGTGTGAATTAATCAAAGTTCTAGTAGGCTAAGAAGGGAAATTTGATATAACAAGACAGTCCAAGGAAAGTGATCTGTTTAAGATAATTATTTCCTTAGGTAGTATATTTCTAATGAATATCTCATTTGGTTTTGGCTTTTTTTTTAAAGGAAATGTTTATAAGCAGGGAAAAACTATTTAAAAGTCAAAAATTCAGGTTTTATTAACATGACAATAAAATTTACAGGTTGCCAACAAGATAATTACCTGTGACTGGATAAGGGAATTAGGAAACTCAAACCTTTTCCTTATATCCTCTGACATTTTTGCTTATCTTACAAGGTAGAAAGAAAGAACCTGCAAAGAATAAGAGAATATTTGTTAGTACTAAAAATAGAATTCACAGAAAATTAATTATACCCCTTTGAGGAAAAACCCACAACCCTAAATTAATAAAGTAATTCATTCAGGAGCCACTTCAACACTTGAAACAAAATGTATAACTCCTTAGCATATTCTGTGACATGCCCTTTCTTATTAACCACTTAAGTGTTCCAATGCTGTGATTAACGAATGTCAGTAACTCTCTGAAACATAATACTAAAACAGAAACACTGAAATTGTAAGGGCAAACAACACATTAAAAAAAAAAAAAGATCAAATAACAAAATATAAAACAAAAGAGAAACTTTTTAACTTCCACAAAACTAGATGAGGTAGAAGCATTCTATTTTCATGTGGACTGAATGCCTCAAATTCCACAGTCAAATTTTCATTTAGATAAGATACCTACTGTTCACAAGACAAAAAATTTCATCTCCTGACACCAAGTATTTGGATAGGCTGGCTGTCCCCTTTGCCTGGAAAGCTGACCTTCCTTAAGGCTCATCTCAAATGTTACCTCCTCCAAATGCTTTTTTCTGATTTCTCCCACTCCTCTCTAGGCAATGCTGCTCCTTCCTTCCCTGTCCCCCCCAGCTGAAATTACTTTGAGTGCATATTGTTCCATATACTCAATAGAAGGCAAGTTCCTTGAGAACAGGCTCTTTGCCTTTTCTGACTTTCTATCCCAAATGCCAAGTCACAGTGCTTAGCTTATAAGCAGGCACTTAATAAAGGCAGAATGAATTTTTCTATTCATTTTAGTGGGGTCATTACTCCTTCAACCAATATGGATTCACAACCCCTCCATATCTTATCACCTTGTATAAGTCTTCTTAATCTTAACCCAATATTCCTCTATAAGAAAATCTACTTAATTTACTGAAGAACTTCCTTTCATTCCTTTACTACCTCAAGGATAACCTAGATTTTTTTATCTGTTGATTCTCATCACTACATTCCTGGTCCACTTCTAACCATATACTTCCTCAACATCTTTCATGACACTTCTTATGTGTAGGTCATCACAGGCAGAATATTGCATCCTATTTACCCCCACTATATAGGTTTCCATTGACCTTTGTGTTGTCATTTGACTTTCAAAGGAAAATCAAGATATCAATCTTTAAATACATATCAACTAGTACTGAAAGTACCAAAAAACAAGTGTGTATACTCAGCGTTTCTAGGGCATCTAGGAAGCTTTTATACACATACATACACATACACACGCAGTTGAAGAAACTGAGTTAGAGAGGTTAAGTGACTTGCTAACTTAAGTCACTCAGCTAATAAGTATCTGAGACTAGATTTGGACTCAAGTGTTCCTCCAGACCAGGTATTCTATCAGCTGAGCTCTGTCCACCTAGGTGCCTGATTCATATAATCTTACCTCTGAAAGGAACCAGAAAGATCTATTCAGGAAGAGACTATGACATACATTAGAGGAAAGAACACCCAGAGTTAATAATCATAAATGTGAATATAAATGGCATAAATTCAGTCATACAAGGGAAGCAGATAGCAGAATGGATTAGAAACCAGAATCCAACAATATATTGTTTACAAGAGACACACCTGAAACCGACCCACTCAGAGTTAAAATAAGCAGATGAAACAGATTCTACCATGCTTTAGCTGAAGTAAAAAAAAAAAAGGCAGAGGTAACAATTATGATCTCAGACAAAACAAAAGCAAAAATAGATAATTCAAAGAAATAACCAGTGAAACTACGTTTTGATAGAAGAAATCATAGACAATGAAGTAATGTCAAAAGTTCTTACAGCAAGTTTTTCTGATAAAGACCTCTTTTCTCAAATATATAGGAAACAGAATTAAGTTTATAAAAACAAGGGCCATACCCCAAATAATAAATTGTCAAGGGATATGAACTAGCAGTTTCCAGAAAAAGAAATCAAAGTTATCTAGGGACATATTTTAAAAATACTCTAAATCACTATTCATTGGAGAAATGCAAACTCTAGGTATCACCTGTCACCTATCAGAAATGACAAATGTTGGAGGGGATGAGGGGAAATTAGAATGCTATTGAACTGTTGAACTACTGAAAGAGTTGTGAACTGGTCCAACAATTCTGGAAAACAATTTGAAACGATGCCTAAAGGGCTATAAAATTATGCATACCCTTCTACCCAGCAATACTCCTACTGGGTCTGTATCCCAAAAAGATCAAAGAAAAAAGAAAAGGATTTATATATACAAAAATATTTATGACAACTCTTTTTATAGTGGCAAAGAATTGGAAATTGAGGCGATGCCCATCAATTTGGGAATGGCTGAACAAGTTATGGCATATGATTGTGCTGTAAGAAATAATGAGGATGATTTCAGAAAAACATAGAAAGATTTATATGAACTGATATAAAGTGAAGTAAGCAGAACCAAGAGATCACTGTACACAATGAAAGCAACAATGTAATGATCAACTGTGAAAGACCTACGTACTCTGATAATACCCAAGAAAATTCCAAAGGACTCATGATGAAAAATGCTATCCACCTCCAAAGAAAACAGTGCAAATTGCAGTATAGTTTTCTTTCTTCATTTTCCTTGCTTTGGCATGATTTCATATGTATAGTTAATATATTGCTTGCCTTCTCAATTGGGTGGGGGAGGGGTGAGAGTTTGAAATATTTTTAAAAGAACATTAAAAATAAATTTAAAAAATTTTAAAGAGAAAAAAGAAAAAGAAATATACAGGTATATTATTTTCTAGTGATTATATTAACTAGAACTCAATTACAAATAAAACTCAGGCAGTTGGAAGCCTTTTGTCTTCTTAAGTAGCTTAAACACCCCTAATCTGTTTTATTTCACTTTATACTCTAATATACAATTTCTCATTTTGGTGAATTAATAAAAGACGTGCCTTTCAAAAACTCAAATGTAGATGCCAGGTCATCCCTACACAATATTTACCTGAGGAGCAGCTGCAAAGGGGAGTAGGTGGGACAGAAATAAGAATAAGTTTTAAAATTTTTCGATGTACTATGGTTTGTTTGTTTTTTTAATATTCAATTGGCAGCTCTTATGACAGCTACGCTCCTAATGTACTATATATCCAAGAACACCAAAAATTCAGCAGCATCTTTCTATGTTTTCCAAGTAAAGAGTACTTTTAATACACTGACCCACAGATATAACATACAGATCATTATACAACTTCCCCAAAAGAAGAAGTCTGAAAACTTTGGGCCAGTGAGCTTGACTTCAGTTTCTAGAAAAATTCTGGAACATATTATTAAAGAAATAACTAGTGAACCTCTAGAAAAGGAAGCTAATTAATAGTCAAAAAGGGAGAGCATGGCTTTATCAAGCACAGGTCATGACAGATGAAACTCACTTCATTTTTTGACAGGATCATTAAACTAGTAAATTAGGGAAGCGCTGTAGACATAATCTGGTTACATGTTAGCAAAGTTCATGATGGCATTTCATGTATACCACGTCACTTCTGTGAAAAAAAAATTGAGATATATGGGCTAGGCAGCATGGAATAACATGGAATGTGAGCTGGTTGAATGGCCAAACTCTAAAATTAATAATTCAATGGCAAACTGGAAAGAGGTCACTAGCAGTGCACGCCAAGGATTTAAACTTTGCTAGCTCTATGTAACATTCTTACAATTACCTGGATTCAGGCATAAACGTCACACAGCAAATCTGCAGCTGACACAAAGCTGGAAAGAGAGCTAACACACTGCATACATGGCAGGTCTTAATAAGGTAGGAAAGCTTCAAATGGGAGTCCCGAGACAGAAGGTACATGTGTCATAGAATAGAATGGCATTTCTACACAGGCAGTGAATGGAACATGAGAAAACACTGAACAAAAGCCAGAGGAAAACACAGAATCTCAATTAACTATTTTCAGCAACTAAAATCAAGGAAAAGTCCCAGTCAAACTTATTCCAGATTGCACCAGGTCTCTATCAGAACCACAATCAGCTGTGTTTTAACAGTCTTCCATCACTCAGTCCTCTATTCACAATTACCCAGGTCTCTGGGCTCTTTAAGGCAAAAGTAACCTACGTTCCTTAAAATGTCTAGATCTGTTCACCTTTCAGCCCTAATTTCCACTACAGTCTTTCAAATGAGAGGTCACATGTTTACAGACATAAAATTTGCAGAGATTCTGAAGCCAAATTTGGAGGGCAGAAGAGAAATTTTTTCTCTGCCAATGTTCCATCATGAAAAATTGGGGATGGGAAAAAATGAAACATATATAAGACTTTTAGGCCCCCTTTAAAGCCGGGATGTCAAACACACTATCCAGGGCTGCATGCAACCCACAATATTCCCTAGTGCAGCTGGAACAATATTAAAATGTAATTGGGAAATATTTTTTTGAAAATAAAAACTAAAACTAGACAGATAATGGTCCCTATTAAAACTAAGTAAATATGCAGCTTGCAGGGATCCTTATGTACAGATTAGTGGCCCCTGTTTCAGTTTTAGCTCAATGCCATTACTTTAAAACACTGTACAACTTCAACAGATCTATGATTTCATCAATATAAATACTCTACACCTCCAAGTAAACAGATTTTAACCCATAAATACCTTCTTAACCTAAGCAATTTCTGTCCTTTTCTTCCCACAAATCCTATCAAGGGTCTATCCAACAATGCCAAAGGCCTTCCTCTAACTCAGTTTTTAACCTGGGGTTCATGAATTCATTTTATACACATATATGTATATGTATGCATATACATATATACAAAAATATGTATGTGTGTTTGTATGTATGTATGTATTTTGATAACACTCTGCCACAGTCCCTTTTTACTATTACAAAAAACATTAGTTGCTAGCTCATCTGGTTTCTCTCATCTACCCAGGCACTGTTTCTGGTGAACAGAAACCCTAAGGCAAGCTCAGTGATGCCCCTAGTTCAAAGACATTATACTTGACAAAATCTATACCTACAGCTTTTATCATTGCCTGCGCCATACTTACTCTACTGATCACTTGCCCACTTTTATGACAGTTAGGCTGCCATCCTCCATACTTTGTTTACTCTTAGGCAAGTTCCCAAATTTGACTTAGGCCCCCAAGTTAGTTCCCATTTACCTACTTATACCTGCATAATTACTACCTCTCCTTCCATTCTCCCATGCTCACAGCACCCAGGGGCTTCCAACCCGCCCATGCAAGGAGGAGGAGAAGGGGAGGGACGAGGAGCTCCTAGATGTGATGTCGGAAGACATGGCTTTGAATCCCAGCTCTGCTAATCATTCTGTATGACCCTAAGCAACTTCCCTCTCTGGATTGCAGTTTCCTCACCTGTAAATTGAGGAAGTTGTACTAGATTGCTAAGGTCTGTTTCAGTTCTAAATTCCAAGATCATAAGCACTGAAATCATGTGTTCCCGGGGCGGCTAGGTGGTGCAGTGAGTAGCGCGTCGGCCCTGGAATCAGAAGGACCTAAGTTCGGATCCGACCTCAGACACTTAACGCACACACAAACAAAACCTAGCCGTGTGACCCTGGACAAGTTACTTAACCCCAACTGCCCTCCAAAAAAAAGCAAAAAAAAAAAAAAAAGAAATCATGTGTTCCCTTTCTAGACATCCTTTTAAAAATAAAATCTTCCCAAACAAGGAGAAGCTGTCTTTTCTTTACCTCTCAGCCCACAGGGTCCATCCATAGGCCTGATACTCTCTGAGGGAAGAAACAGCACTCAATTGGGAAGTGGCTTAACAAATTATGACATATGAATGTAATACTATTGTGCCATAAGAAATGAGTTTCAGAGAAAGCTGAGAAGACAAATATGAACTGATGCAGAGAGAAATGAGCAGAACTAAGAGAACACATAAAATAAGAACACTGTAAAGAAAAATAATTTGAAAGACAAAATAACAATGACCAATTCCAGAGGACCAGTGATGAAGAATGCTACCCACTTCTGGACAAAGAAGTGAAAAATGATGAAGAATGGGACACGTTTTGGACATGGCCAATGTGGGAATTTGTTTCACTTAGCTATGCATATACATTACAAAGGTTGTTTTATTTTTTCCCTAATGGGGCTAAAGTGATGGAAAGAAGAGAAAAATAAATACTTATTAACTTTTTAAATTTTCAAAGAAAAAGACTATCTTGCCCTTGTAAGGCAGCATACTTTTTAGGAATAGAGCTACTTATCTTAATAGGAGATAATGAATCTTCAGAGATAATTAATCTGAAGAAACAAGTGCTCAAAACACAGTTATAATATATATTACTTTTGTGACTATGGCCCAAATACTTATATCATCAGTTTTGACAGTTGTAGGGAGGAGGTGCTTTTTAAATATTAAAGGACTAAAGAAATGCATGTTTCAGTTATTCCTGGGCAGAAAATGTTAAGTGTTTCATCTCTTTAAATTAGAAGTACCACAGGAGAAAGAAGTTAGACTATAAAGCTCCCAAGGGCAAAAGCTGATTGATCTTTGTCTCTATACCTAGAACCTAGCAAGCACACAGTTCAGTGTCTGTTGAATGGCATAGGACACAAGTTGGAAGAAAGCTCAGAGGTCATTTATCTAGTCCAGTACCCTGATTTTACAAAGCAGGGAAACTAAGGACCAGAAAGATAAAAGTGACTTGACCAAGGGCCCTCATTCTGTATGTACCTACACATGTATGTAAAGGCAGCTAGATGGCTGTGCCTGTATAGGGTCAGGAAGACCTATGTTCAAACCTGGCCACAAACACTCAATAGCTATAAGACCCTGAGCAATCACTTAACTCAGTTTGCCTAAATCCACTGAAAGAGTGAATAGCAAACCACTCAAGTGTATTTGCCAAGAAAACCCCACACAGGACACGGAGCCAGACGTAACTGAAAGACAATATAAGGATGTATCTTTGTCTCCAAAAGAATTTAAGCTTGTTGAGGGCAGGCACTATTCATATTCGTCTCTGTATCCTGAGTACCCAGCAGTGTGTACCATGCAGTTTGCTGACAAGAGGGAAGAAAGGACTCTCTGATAGGTTGTCCAAGTACTTGAGTGACAATACTCTGTCAATTTTACTTTCAGTTGGCCTGACTCTCCAACCTCCTCTTAAAGGACTGAGTAGTGCCAAAGGCCCCTCTAAATCATTCACTCTTTTCTCCTTTCTCACTGAAGTACGTCCACTCAAGGTTAGAGGCAGCAATTTATAAGTCTTTTCCATCATAGTTTCTTCTTTAAACTCAGATCTCCTCTCATATCCACCTCCTTTCAGATCAAAAAGGATGGTGATCAGCTCCTTCACAGGCCTCTTCCCTCAGAGGACTCAGGAAGGGCTCTCAGACACAGCACTCACTCTTCAGACCGTCTTTCAAGGCCTATGTCCTCACACCCACTTTCTTTGCTCTCATGCCAATTTTTAACATGCGCTACTATTTAGGAGTCCCAAGCTCTCAGCCTCTATCAAAATTTTAACCACTCCCTCATCACCGAGAAAATGCACACTCATCTATCTACACACACACACACACACCAATCACAATGCACTTCTTTCCTGTACTTAGAATACATAAGATGGCTTCTAATCACCTCACTGTCACCAAGCACTCTCTATGTCCAGTGAAATAGTAACCATTTGCTTCCCTTTCCAACCATCTCCAAAATGGCAAAAAGTAAGGGAAAAACTGCATAAGGGGCAATACCTGCATCTGTCTGCCCATCTCAGTATACTCCCACCACCCCAGTACTCTAACCTCAGGACTTATGGTCAAGAGAGCTAGAGTTGGAAGGGATATCATAGACCATCTAGTCCAACTCTATTATTTTATAGATAAGGAAACTGAGGTCTAAGGACTTCAAATGACTTGCCCTAGCACATTCCCAAGAGACTGGCCTTGTCTTCCTGTCTCCTCCAGCCCTTGACACAGTACAAGGCACATAAGAACTTACTAAGTGAATAATCACATCAACTTAAATCCATAATGCTTGTTGAAATTTACTTAAATATCAGACATGCAGCCAAACACATCTACCCTTCTTGTTATTTGTCCTTCATTATCAAAGAGGACCACAACATCAAGAAGGTGGTGCCATGACTGGCAAGTGAATTGGATTTAAGTGAGGGAGGGCTGTGAAAAGTCACCAGTTTCACTTTCTCCTCTGGAACCATCTGTGTCCAATGGCCAGATACAGATTAGGATGACCGGAGATGGCCCCAGATGCAGTGGGAAACCTTGGCCTTTTTAAGCTAAGGTCTTTCCCAAGTCTCAGTTTGACTGAGGCAATGGCCATTCAGTGATTAAGGCTAGGTAAGAAAGGAGGCAAAGAATGGTCTCTTTTACCTAATCCCCCCCCCAAAAAAATTCAATCTGAGAGAGGAAGACCCTCGGGGTTTCTGGTCCTTGTTAATGGAAAAAAATGGTAGAGGAGATACATCAATAAGGAAGGAAAAAACTAAAACTAATTTATGAGTCTAACACTTAATTTTATACATGTATCTAAAGGTTAGCAGAGAACATATTGAGTCTCTCCCCTGTCAAATCTATTCTCCACTGGGACGCCAAACGGATATTCTGAAAGCACAGGTCTTGCTTGGCAAGAGCTCTTGGCTGGCCTGTGCTAGCTAGACAGAGGCATAGAAGCCCTGCTTCTGAGACCCCCAGACAGCAGCAGGCTGGGGCAAGGGCAGGCCCAAACAGCCTCAACTCGCCCAACCCCATGGGCCAAAGCGGCTCCCTACCACTACCCAATCTAATACAAGCCCCTCTATTCAAGGATCAGAAGTCCTTTCTAAGCTTTACCTGATCTACTTCTGCAGCCTTCCCCTGCAGCAGTCCGTTCCTCCCGCCTTCCCCACTCCACCATCCAGCCAAATTGTCCCCCTTGCTGCTCCTCACACATGACATTCCATCCATTCTCTGTTTTGCACAAGCTGTTCCCCATTCACTCTCTCACCTCTCTACCTCTTGAATGAATGAATTAGCAGTTATTAAACACTTATGTGCTAAGCAATGATGTAAATAGAAAAAGTAAAACAACCTGTTTTCAAAAAAAATGGGCAAAACAACATGTAAGGTAAAGTTCAGCTCTAGAGCAGATGTAAAGACCCAGGAGTTCTAAGGGCTCAGAGGAGGACCGGTAACAACACCCAGAGGTCCTCAGGCTAAGACACTGGGTCAGCTGATAGTGAAAGTGAAGGTATATAGGGGGCAGAGTTAAGATGGGAGTAGAAACAGGAATTCCAGGCAGCTCCAGCTCCCACCACCTCCAATTCATGTAAAAGGTGACCCTGAACAAACTTTGGAGCTGCAGAACACACAAAATGACAGAGAAGCTAACCTTCCACTGACAACAGCCCAGTAGGGAGCAGCTAGCATAGCGCTGCCAACCCTAGCCCCACTCCAGTCACAGGTTTTAGCCCCAGGGCGGGCCTGGCCATCCACTGGCTGTAGGGACTCCAGATCACCAGCAGTTGTGGCAGTTTCCAGAATTATCAACACATAAATGCTAAGGACAAAGTGAGAGGTCAGTGCAGTGTGGACTTTGGGATCCAGTAGATTGGGAATAAGGTTGGCCTTTATCCCCTGGAGGGAGAAGCTACTGAGGCCCACAAAGTGCAGCCGCCTCCATGTGGCAGCTTCAGCTCCTGGCCTGCAGAATGTAGGGGGACCAAGCAACCACTCTGAGGGGGAATCACTCTTGCTTTAACCTGCTTGGATTGGGATTGCAGTCTAGGGTGGAGGACCTGGCATGTACGACCAGCTTGCCAGAGCATGTGGAAGCTTCAGAGAGGGGACTCAACTAATACCTTCGGCAGCTGAGAAAACCCCAGAATTTTGTACAAAGCTCCTCTGTCTGGTAGCAGAGTCCTACTGTGGCAAAAGGCCCAAAAGTCGAGTAATTGAGTGGCAACATGAGTAAAGGGGAGAAGCAAAGCAAACAGAGGAAGCCAACATTAGACTCCTATTTTGGGGACACAAAGGATCAAAGCATGGAACAGGAGGAAGACAGTGAAGTCAGAACTCCTTCTCCAAAAGCTTCCAAGAAAAATAAAAGTTGGTTACAGGTCATAGAGGAGCTTAAGAAGGATTTTGAAAACCAAATTTTAAAAAGTGGAGGAAAAATTGGGAAGAGAAATGAGAGTCAACAGCCTGACTGAAGAAAATAACACCTTAAAAATAGACTAACTCAAATGGCAAAAGAGGCTCAAAAAGGCAATGAGGAGAATGCTTTAAAAAGCCAAATTTGCCAGATGGAAAAAGAATCTCGAAAGCTCACTGAAGAGAATCATTCCTTCAGGATTAAATTGGAGCAAACGGAAGCTAGTGACTTTATGAGAAATGAAGATACTATTAAACAGATCCAAACAAATGAAAAAATAGAAGGCAATATGAAATATCTCATTGGAAAAACCACTGACCTGGAAAACAGATGCAGGAGAGAGAATTTAAAAATTATTGGACTACCTGAAAGCCATGATAAAAAAAAAGAACCTAGAAATCATCCTTCAAGAAATTCTCAAATTCTCAAAATTCTCAATTGCCCTGATGTTTTAGTACCAGAGAGCAAAATAGAGGTTGAAAGAATCCACTGATCACCTCCTGAAAAAGATTCCAAAAAGAAAACTCCTAGGAATATTATACCCAGGTCCAGGAATTCCCAGATCAAGGAGAAAATATTACAAGCAGCCAGGAAGAAACAATTTGAATACTGTGGAAACACAATCAGGATAACACAGGATCTGGCAGCTTCTACACTGAGGGATCAAAGGGCTCGGAATATGGTATTCTGGAGGGCAAAGAAGCTAGGACTAAAACCAAGAATCACCTCCCAGCAAAACTGAGTATCATGTTTCAGGGGAAAATATGGTCATTCAGTGGAATAGCGGACTTTCAAGCATTCTTGATGAAAAAACCAGAGCTGAATAGAAAATCTAACATTCAGAAACATTCTTGTGTCTTGCAAGAGAAGCATGAGAAGGTAATCAGGGAAAAGAAATCAAAAGGAACTTATCAAAGTTGAACTATTTACATTTCTATATGGAAAAACAATAACTGTGACTTACAAAACTTTTCTCAGTATGAGAATAATTGAAGGGAATAGAAATATATTTGTGTGTATACACATATACACATATACATATATATGTCTATACAGGAGGGTATATGGGTGTATAAATACATATGTCAATGTGTGTATATATGTGTACAGGTTTACATAGATAAAGGGCACAGGACCAGTTTAATGGGAAGGGAAGATACTTAAAAGGTGAAATTAAGAGGTGAGAGAGGAATATAATGAGAGGAGATGGGGAGAAAAAGATTGGGGTAAACTATCTCATATACAAGAGGCAAAGGAAAATGGTTACAAAGGAGGGGAAGAACAGGAAATCAAAAGGGAATGGGTCAACCTTATTCTCACTGAATTTGGCTTAGGGAAGGAATGAATACAAACAAAATAGGGTATCTCACCCTACGGGAGAGTAGGGGGGAAGGAGATGAGAGAGGGAGAGAGGGGATGATGGAAGGGAGGGCAGGCTGGAAGGGAGGGAAGTTGGAAGCACCCACTTCTGAAAAAGGACAGGATCAAAGTAGAGAATAGAAAAAGTGGGAATTGGGATAAGAGGGAGGGAGATATAGTCTGTCTTTTACAATATATCCACTATGGAAATGTTTTGCATAGCTACACACGTACAACCTATACTGAATTGCTTATCTTCCCAGTAAGGATGGGAGGAAGAGAATGAATCTGGAGATATATATATGTGTGTGTGTGTGTGTGTGTGTGTGTGTGTGTGTGTGTGTGTGTGTGTGTGTGTGTGTGTGTGTGTGTGTGTGTGTATACTATTATATTATTTTACATGTAAATGGGAAATAAGATATACAGGCACTGGGTCATAGAGATCCACCATGCCCTACTGGAAAGTTGGAGGCAGTATGGGAAAAGGTATGGAAGAGAGCACATTGGAGGAGGGGATATCCAGTGGGATCACTATTTTTGGGGTGGTGGGTAGGGAAAAAACGGGGAGAAAATTTGTAACTTAAAATCTTGCGAAATGAATGATATAAACTAGAAGTTAATAAAGTATTTGATAAAAAAAAGAAAGAAAAGGCAGTATTGATGCGATGAAAGAGCTCTGTACAGTAGCTAAGATCATCACCTTATTTTATTTCTTTGTTAGTTAAGCCAAATTTCTTTATGATAAGGTAAAGATTTCTTAGAATTAGGGCATATCAACTATCCTATTACATATTTTTGGATGAAAAAAATAACATTTTTAATTTTCTCACAGCTTTTTCACCCTAAAAAGTACTATTCCTTGATGAGATTTCATTTATCTTTCTCAAACCTGAACCATACTAAGTTGATCTTTTTAATGAGTTGCTCAAATTAACAACAGATCAAACTCAACCATCCTAGGAGTCAAATTTTCTCAACCTGAGTCCAAATAAATACATGTCATGATCTAGAATTCCTTACATCATAAGAAATAAACTTATTATCAACTACTTTTTAGACATACTCTAGCCAAGTGTGAGAGGGAAGGGGGCTGATGACATTCATCCAGCCTGTATATCTGGCCTTCTCTACCAACCTCCAGACATTCTGGAGGAAGTTAATCCATTCAGCTTTGAAGCCCAGAAATTCAGCCCTGCACCTGAGCTGCCCAGATTGGTGAATAAGCACTATGGCACCTAGCCCACTACAGCTAACCAGTTCCTAGACTTTGTTTCACATAGATCACAACTTGCCATCTATCATATTTCACTGCATAATCATCATACCCTGTTCCTCCTCCTCCCTCCCCCTGAAAAAAAATGGGGGGTGGGAGTTTCCTAAACTTCCCTTGCATAATCATCGCATGGTATAATTCTGTGCAGCATGCCACTTAAAAGGCAAACAGAGCAGCAACAGTGATATATAGATAACATATTTATCTCTCATGCACTGGGAACCTAGAATTCTCAGTGCCCACTGTCAGTACATTGCTGGAAGCTGACTTGCATGGCCTGTACTAACGGTACTGTCACTCAACCCAATGAAGAGCCATGGGCATACAGGGAGCAGGCAGGTAAAGCTGCCATGAGTAAATCATGTGATATCCTAAGACTACAATTTCCCATATTAGCTAAACCATACAGTTCATCTGCCAGCGATACATTAATGTGAAGCATTTCTTTCTGATTATGGGTAAATATAAAAACTATTCTTTGGGCTTCAAGCTGAAAGCAATTGTGTTCCCTGAACTGCATGGAAACAGAGCTGCAGAAAGACAGTTTTCAGTGAGTGAAAAATTGGTGCAAGACTGGGAGAAAACAAAAGACAAGTAAAACCGGTACAATTTGTTTTTAATTTTAGGCTTCACATAATGGTCACACCCCACTTTTTACATAAAATTATTCAGTGAGATATGGTGAAATCTGGCATTCCGCAACCTCACAGCAACTTTCTAACACTTGCTCTGTGAACAGTAGTAACCAAATCAACTATAACATCTCTTCTGAAAAGGTCTTCTGAAAAGGTAACAGAAGTTGACTGTTCTATGCCTCCATTCACCATTCCTGTGACTCCAAAGACTAAAACTCCCTTCACTAAACACCATGCTCTTCTCTATATACTATAATATAAGCTTGTTGAGGGCAAGAATGGTCTCACGTTTGTATTTGTATACTTATCACAGTGCCTCATACATAGTAGGGGGTTAATAAATACATTTTCATTCATTCATTCACTCATTTGCAAATATATTAAGTTTTAATAAAAATTTATTTTCAGAAATATTTATATTAAAATTTGGAGGAAGAAAAAAATTGTGACTGGATAACTGCAGAAAACCCACAAGTTGACTGGACCCAATTCCTATAAATAAGAGAAGCATCACATTTGTAGGGATTAATAACCAACTAATAAATATCCTTCAAAGTAACGGTTTTAACTATTATCAACAGGGCTGGAAGTACATTTAAAGTGTAGTAAAAACAACACTAACAGGCTCAAATGAGGTTGCCCCTAATTAAGAAAATAGCAGTTAAATAAATGCTTAAATTAATAAATCACCAGTGGGTGATAATCAAAGTGTTGTATGTGTGGATACACACACATATGTACACATATACATCTATATATACGTGTATATGTACATGTGTATAAATATGTGTGTACATGTATAAATATTTGCATGGATATATACAGGTGTATTTAAATATATGCATATCATATGTGTATATATGCATGTGTATATGTGTGTGTATGTAGACATATATATATAAATATAAATAAATGTATATACACACACATACCCCGTATATATCACTGAGCACAAAAGTCAAATTGACTGAAATTGCCTAATGTAGTCACTAGCAAATGAGAGGGCAGGAGTTCTGAATTGAGAAAAATTCACAATCTACCTGAATACTAAATTCAAAATTTATTATTGCTGTTTGCACAAAAGTTGCTTATAACACATTTAAATAGCAATTTCCTAAAAATATTACAGTAGTGAACTCAATGCTTGTGTCCAACAGAAATTTAAACAGTGGCATATCAGAATATTAGAAAGGTATTTTTTTTTTGTCCATTAGAATTTTTGCAGATACTCCATAACTTAAGAGAGCATACATCTAACCTGCCAACAAACACAGAATTACAAAATTAATGGGGCTTTAGACTAGATATAATGCAGCCCTCCCACTGAGATCCTGAACTTGGGAGACAGAAAGATATCAGTTCAAAGCTGACCTTAGACACCTAAAAGTTATGTGATGCTGAGCAAGTCACTTAACCTCTACCTGCTTCAGTTTCCTCACCTGTAAAATGTGCATAATAATAGCACCTAATTCCCAGTGTTGTTGCTGAGGATGAAATAACATAATATTTGTAAAAAATTTAGCACATGATAGGCATAATGTGCCTATAATATTAAAGGGGAGTGGGATAAGTAACAATTAAAGGCCTACTATGGGCTACGCACCATGCCATGCTTAATAAATGCTTGTTTAAAATAAAAACAACCCAGGCCTAGAGAACTGAAAGATCTTGTCCGTGATGGCACAGGCTGTTAGTTTAACAAAGCTGAAATACTAATCTCAGCAACCAATGCTGTGCTTTTTTTTATCTCCCTCCAAATCACCTGAGTCATCTAAATCTCTCTCTTCCCACTGCTACCTTCTAGGTGTTTTTGTCCTAACCAAGATTTCTAAATTGAAACCCTCTATTAAATGAAACTCCCAGCGCCAGAAACTGGTTAGTTTCAACAGCTTTAAGCCCATGCATTCATTAAAACCAATCCCAGGTCGTCACTGGTTACTACTAACTGATCAAGAGGTCAGAAGTGAAAGGACTGTCAACATGTCATCTCTCAGATCTCTCTCCAATTAAAACAAATAGTATGCATTTAAAAATGCAATTCTCCCCACACCACACCCTTAAAAAAAATCAAGCTAGTTTCCCCAGTTCCTCTGAGAAACTGCTGCAAAGAGAAAATACAGCCAACTAACCAGGCTGCTTTGCAAAGGCTGGGCCTTGCACCCAGAAGCCTTTGCAATGCAAGGAACACGATTTTGGAAAACAGTGATCTCTAAGACAAATGCAGCTGAATTGAAATACTCAGGAAGGATCCCCACTTTGGACCATAAGGAACCTATTCTAATCCCTCTTATGAAAAAAAAAAAGTTACTCATAAGTGGACGGCAACCCGGTGAAACCAAAAGAAAAATCAATAAAGTTTGCTGAGTTTGCAAGTCCTATGCGGGCAGTGGGCACCCACTGCAGAGCCAGCTTCCATCCTAACCCGGCTTTAAATGCAAATGTCGAAAACGGCTCCCGGCGCCAAAACGCTGCAACCAGCGGCCAAGTTGCAAGGGTTGGTCCATTTCGTGTTCCGCACACTCCCCGAATGCCACGCGCCGCCGCCCTCCCTTCCTGAACCCCCACCCTCCTACTCCCACCCCGGGAGCTCCGGAGGCCGGCTGGGCTTCACGGGTCAGCTCTCCAGGGGGACGAGAAGGAGGAGGACGAGAGGAATCCAGCCCTGGGGAACTCCACTTACCTCCGTCCGGCCCCACGCTCTCGCCCCAGTGCCGGCCCGGCAGCTACGTGGCCCGCCCCCGCCGACTCTCAGCCTTGTGGGCGGGGAAAACGAGAAGGGACCAATAGAGCGCGACCATTGGTCCATTCCGCCACACCCACTCTTCCACCCCCCCCTTCTCCCTCCCCCGCCCCCGGTCCTCGTGCTCCCGGGCGCCTAGGGAGAAATAGACTGGATAGGAGGCTTTGGCTGCTTCCCTGGGGCTCTCCCCAGCTGATGATGCGCGGTGCACCCACCCAAAGTGGAGGGAGCTGGGTGGGGGGAGGCGTAGGACAGGGAAAGTCTCCAAAACTCAGGTGGGTGGGGTGGGTTAACGGAGAACCTGAACCCCAAAGTGAAAGTATAGGTGAAAACTTTACTCTCCGCCCTTTCATTTAAAGGGACATCCCTTGAGTCTGGACCTTCTTGATGACTGAGTTGGTTCTGGTTTTGTAGTTAAGGGTGTTTGGTGTGGTTTGCATTTTTAGTTTATATTAAATAACAGATGACTAGAACCATTCTTTGCCGCAGGGCATTTTCTGTTTATAGCAGCCAGACAACCTACATTCTTTACAATTCACGGTGTCTCTAAGTACAAAATATAGGTATAGTTAGCTTTTTTTTTTAAGCATACATTAACTTCAACACAATCGTATTAATACTGTCCTAATTTTCTATATCCTCTTCTGAACTTTCTTTTGCTTTCTTATGTGTATTTTAAGGGTTTCAGAGATACTTTTAATTCTTTTTTAATATTAATATACTGCTTCCTATGACCTCCATGACTTAAGTCCTCCCCGCCCCCCCCACAAAAAAGTCCTTCCTTGTAACATAGTCAAGCAAAACATCCACGCAATAATTGTGTCTGAAAATGTATGTCTCATTCTCTAGTCCATTACCTCTCTGCTGAGAAGTAGGAGGCATATTGAATCATCAGACTATAGGAGTAATGATTGGTCATCACATTGATTTCATTTGCAATATTGTAGGCTCTGTATAAATTGTTCTGATTCTGCTTACTTCTCTCTGTATCAGTTCATATAAGTGTTCCTGGTTTCTCTAAATCCATCTTATTCACCATTTATTGTGGCAAAATGATACTCTATTACATTCATAATGGGGCTTGATCATTGGCTCATTTCTCCACAAGGCTCCCTCAGCTTCCTTCCTCCACAATTTGTTCAGCTATTTCCCAATTGAGGGACTCACACTTGGTTTCCAGTTATTTGCTACAAGAAATGGGGCCTTTCCCAATGTGACTTTTTTTTATCTTTACTAATTTTTATATTCTTAGTAATGGTATTGCTGAGTCAAAGGGAATACACAATTTAGTAATCACTGGGGTATAGTTCCAAATTCCTTTCCAGAATGGTTGGACCATTTCACAGCCACACCAGAAGTGCTTTAGTACCCTATCTTGTTACAGTGTCTCCAATAACTAATTTTCTGCCTTTTTTGTCCCCTTGACCAATCTGATAGTATGAGGTAGAAACAAAAATTGTATGTCTCCTTAATGATTTGTAACACTTTATATTGTTGTTAGTTTGCTTTCATTCTCTTTTGGTCACCTAACTACTTGTTCTTATACAGTGTCCCAAACATCAAAGTGCCCTAATACTTTTGGGACAACCTATATATTTGCACCATATATTTCTCTATTTGCTTTATGCACATATATCTGTAGCATGTCGTTGTTATTATGCATTATATCTTAACTATAAGAACTCTCTGAAGCATTTAATACTCTTGATTACTTTCTGCCTCTTTCCTTTCTAGGTTTTATGACATTGCTCTCCTGGTTCTCCTCCTATCATTCTAACCACTTTTCTGTCTCCTTTGCTGGTTCTTCATCTATGTCATACCCACTAACTGTGGTTGTCTCCTAAAACTCTGTCCTAGGCCCTTTTTCCTTTTTCCCTTCCCCCTTTATACTTTGCCACTAGGGGATGTCATTAAACTCCCATGGGTTCAGTTAACACTATACAGAATCGAGAGATAGATAGATAGATAGATAGATAGATAGATAGATAGATAGATAGATAGATAGATAGAAACACACATTTGTGTATATTTGTATGTAGATATAGATATCTCTAATCTCTCTCCTGAATCATTATGATACCACCCAACTGCCTTTTAGACATATCCAAACAGATGCCACAAAGGCATCTCAAAATCAACATGTAGAAAACAGAACTCATTATTTTCCCCAACAACCTTTATTTCTTCTGCACTTTTACAGTGAAGGATGTCACCATCTTTCCAAGCTTACAATTGTGTTGTCATCCTTAGTGTTCACTCTCACCCCAAATAACCAATCCATTGGCAAATCTTGTGGTTTCTATTTATATCATCCCTTTCTCTCCACTTAGACAACCACCACCTTAATTCAGTCTTTTATCTATTACAACAGCCTTCTAACTGGTCCCTCTGTCTCAAACCTCTCCTCATTTTAATCCATCCTCCATTCTGCTGGCAAACATTTTCCTAATGCATAGTTCTGCTCATATAGCCCCCTTATTCAATAAACATCAGGGGCTTCTTACTACCTCAAGTACCAAATATAAAGTCCTCTGTTAGCATTTAAAGTGCACAGTCTAGCCCCTGACACATTTTCAGCCTTCTTATACTTTACTCCACTCCCCACATTCCTCTTGTATGTTATTCCTTTTCCTGTGTATTCCCCTGTTCCTGAAATGTTCTCTTTCCACACCCCCAACTCTTATTTTCCCTGGCTTTCTGCAACACTCATCTTGAATCCCTTCTTCTGGAGAAAGCCTTTCTCATCCCTCCCTTCTCCCCTATTGTCTTCTCTTCTGAGATAGCCTTCCATCTGGTCTATACTAGTCTTGTATGTATCTTGTTATCTAAATGTTGTGTGCCCAGTTACATTGTGGTCCTTGAAAGGATGGACTATTTTTATCTTTCTTTGTATTTTTAGCACCTAGTGTGGTAGATGGCATGTAATAAGCCCTTAATAAATGCTTCTTGACTTTTAATTTTCTACCAAGATTTTTTAATCAATTCGTTGTTAACCTTTTTAAGTATATTGATTTTTGTTTGTGCAAAAATGTCTTCATTTTGTGTAATCAAAAATGTTCATTTTATTTCTTGTGATCATCTCTATCTCTTGTTTAGTCAAATTGTTCCTTATTCTTAGTGATAAAAAGTATCTACTTCTAATTTGTTTTTGATGTGACATTTTATATGTAGATTGTCTATTTGGAGTTTATTGTGGTATACAATGTGAGTTGGTGGTGTAAGCTTAATTTCTGCTAGACTGCTTTCCAGTTTTACCAGCAGTTTTGGAAAATATGGGTACTTACCTTAGCAGTTGGCATGCTGGGGTTTGTGAACACTATTCTACCTTGCTCAGTTGCTTCTTTATCTTGTGCACCCAATCTCTTACACTGATCTATTTTTCTTTTTTTTTTTAATCCATACCAAATAGTTTTGATATTTACTACTTTGTAATGTAGTTTGAAATCTAGTACAGTAAAGACAAAAGCTTTTCTTGTCATGTTTTTCCATTGGCTTGAGATTTTTTACCTTTTGTTGCTCCAGATGAATTATCTCTTTAAAATCTATAAATACTTTTGTGGTTTGATTGGCATAGCACTGAATAAGTTAATTGATTTGGTTGAATTGTCATTTTTATTATATGATCACAGCCCAATGATGCACAACTAATCTTTCTCTAATTGTTTAACTCTTTCTGTAAAGAATGTTTCATAGTTGTATTTCCATAGTTCCTGTATATGTCCCAGTATGTGGACAACCAGATATTTTAAACAAATATTTCCTTTTCCATCTCTTCCTTCTTTTTTTCCCTAGATTTTGTTGTCAATATGCAGAAAGGGTGAAGATTTAGGGTTTCTTTTCTTTTTTCTTTTTTTTTTCTTTATTAATTTGTTGGTTTACTTTGAGTTTACAAGATTCAGTTCCCCAGTTCTTTGAGTTTCAAATTTGGGGTTTCTTTTCTATCCTGCTATTTTACTGAAGTTACTGTTTCTGTTATTTCTGTTGAATCTCTATGGATCTCTAAGTGAGTTCATTTATTTTTTTAATTGAACCAACTGTTTAAAAGTTAATAATAGAGCTCTAATTAGGAAAGTAGTCAGGCTTTGAAAGGCTGATTCCAAGGGATGGAGAGTCATTCAGTCTGTCTTTCCTATTCACCTTACACCTAGTAGCAAATGCTCTCTAAATGTATGGTGTGGGGTGTGTATTACCACTTAGCCACTAAAAAGTGAAAGTAAATTTCTTTCTTTTTTATTCTCCTCTACAAAGAAAGCCTTGCTGGGGAGTGGAAAGGGAGGCATGTATTGAGAAATGAAAGTGATGTAAAACTATAAAATATTAATGATTTTTAAAGTGAAAACATAGTCTAAGGTTACAAGATCTATCCAACTCTGGTTTATTGAAGGACAACATAGTGACCCAGATCCCAATATGATGAGTGTAACTGCCAACATAATGAATATAACTGGAATATAACTTCTATTACTTTTCCTCCCATGTCTTCGATGAACCTTCATGTCTCTCTATACCAACAGTGAGTTTCCATATCTGTGGAAAACAGCAGTGAATCTTGGGCAGCAGTGCCAATTGCATCTGGCTTATTCTTGTTTATGTAAAAGGCATTTCTAAGCTTCCTGGATGCTGCACAGTAGCAATAGATCAATGAGGCCACAGAAAGAGTTTAACCCAATGCAAACCAGGATGGCATGTAAAGGAAACAAATTGGCATAGGTCTCCAACCTCTGAGAACTCATCTCTCTGATGTCTAGCTGTAGTGGTTGAGTAATGAAATAGACTATATTGAAAATCAAAAATTTATGAGATTCCTAACTTATAACAGAATTAGATTTTTGAGCAAATGTCCAAATAGTTTGTCTCCTACTACCATTTTATTTTATTACTTTTAAAAATCAAATGTGAGAGATCATTTTAAAGTTAAAATATAATAGTACTTATATACTAATATAACAGAGTATGATCAAAAAGAAACTAGGTGGAGCTTAATAAAAATAGTTCTCAAGTTCTTCAATCCAGTTTGATTTAAAAAGACCAGAAATTATTCATATGACTTCCTGTTACTATTTCAGAAAAAGCCTAACCTCAATGTCTTTGAGATTCCCCATGCTTATCAAATTGTGAGGATAGAACCTGGACTTGGTAGAAGGAGCTATAGATTTAGATAGAGTGTTAAACAGTGAAATTTGAGTGTCAAATATAATATTCAAACTGTAGTGATCCTTATATAAATACTTACACTGTATTCAGAACTAATCTCCTAGGTTCTGGAAGAGGTAAAAAAAAAAGTTAGATAAATCATGGTCATCTCATAGGGGAATGAGGCAAAAACAGATAACTGTAATAGATAATGTTACATGATAAGGGCAGTAAAGAGATACCAGATTATGTGAAGGCTGAGGCATAAAGACATTGCTGACAGGGAAATCAGGGAAAGCTTCATGGAAAAGGTAGTATTTGTGAGGGATTTTAAAGAGACTTAAGGAACAATGTGAGCAAAAACAGACAGAAGGGAAATTGAAGGATAGAAGCAAAAAAAAACAAAAAACAAAAAAACCCAAACCCTAAACTATTTGTCTACAGCCTCCTAGGTTCTTAATTTAGGGCCTGTGAATTTGTTGTCATATATACATATGACATATATATATATATATATATATATACATATATATACACATATATATGTATATATATATACACACATATATATGTATAACTATCTTTCAATATAATTGGTTTCCTTTTTATTTTATTTTGTGCATTTTAAAACATTCTGAGAAGAGGTCCATAGGCTTCACAAAACAAAACAAAACAAAAAAAAAAAAACATTAAGAATCCCTAGGCTATGGGGCAGCTAGGTGGTGAGTGAGTAGAGTGTTGGCCCTGGAGTCAGAAGGACCTGAGTTCGGATCTGGCCTCACATGCTTAACGCACACACAAACAAAAACCTAGCTGTGTGATGTTGGGCAAGTTACTTAACCCCAATTCCCCTCCAAAAAAACAAACAAACAAACAAACAAAAAAAGAATCCCTAGGTTTGGGGTGGCTAGGTGGTGCAGTGAGTAAGAGCGCCTGCCCTGGAGTCAAAATGACCTGGGATCAGTTCCAGCCTCAGTACTTAGCACCCACACATAAATAGCTAGCCGTGTAACCTTGAACAAGTTACTTAACCCCAATTGCTTAAAAAAGAATCCCTAGGCTAGAGGAAAGAATGTATAAAGGGAAGGAATATTATTAAGCATTTATTAAATGCTTATTAGTTGCCAGGCACCATGGTGAGCAAATATTATCTAAGTTCATCCACACATCAACCCTGGAAGATAGATGCTATTATTATCATCATTTTACAGTTGAGGAAACTGAGGTATACAGAGTGACTTGTTCAGTGTCACATAGCTAATAAGTGTTGGAAGTCAAATTTTAACTCAGGTGATTATAAACCCAGCACTGAATACATTAGGCCACTTAGGAAAATATGGTGGTTCCAGATTATGAAAAACGTTGAAAACTAAGTGGGGGAGTAGGAAATTTATTTGGTAGGCAATAGGGAGCTACTGAAGATTTTCCAACAGAAAAATGAGACATCTATGTCTCTTATAAGAAAGATTGAAGAATTAATTGAAGGAGAGTATTCTGAGAGAGAAAGTAAGATCTGTATGGAAGATAATGCAATAGTCCAGACCAGTGATAATGGGGGGGGGGGGCAGTGATAGTGACTCTAAAGAGAGTATTTTCAAAATGTGAAGGTAGAATTGACAGAACCTGGTAATTGATTGAATAGTAGCAGTGAGAAAGGTAAAAGTATCAGACATACCACCAAGGTTTAAGCAGACAGCTTAAATGAAAGTGCCACAGAAAAAAATTTTACAGTCAAGAGGAGAGCATGTTTAAGAGGGCAACAGTAAGTTTGGTTCTGGACATACTGAGATTAAGGTGTCAATGATCTCTCCAGGTGCAGATACTAATTGCCTCAGAAACCCATGTTCTAGTTGTGGCCTCCCCCTACCACATCCTGTAGAGGGTTTGGGTTTCAGGATTGTATAGAGATAAAAAGATACATCTAAGAAACTTTTCTATGCCTATGGACTCAATTCAATTCAACAAACACTTATTGAATTTATTAAACATCTCTTATATAGCAGAAACTATCCCAGATTCTGGGGATTTGAAGATAAAAATTAATTCATTCTCTCAAAGGGTTTACTTTTTATTGAGGGGAGTCAAGAGGAGAGAAACAAGTCATATGCACAGATAAGTAGATGTAAAAACATACAATAATAAGTAGCTATAAATATGTACAAAGATAAGTAGGTTGAAGTACCTACAAAAAATAACTACAAAGTAATTTTGTTGAGAGAAGTGAGAAAATCCTGAAAAATAGGAAAATGAGGATAGATCTCTTACAGGAGAAAGTACTTAGTTAAGCCTTAAAGAGAGCTAAGGGTTCCAGGAGGTGCGAAAGAAGAGCAATCCAGATATGAGACAGTCTGTGCAAAGGCATGAAGCAGCATATAAAAGGTTATGTGTGAGACATAGCACGTAAGACACCGTAAATGAAACATGCATTCATGAGGGAGAGTAATAAGTAATCAGCCTGGAAACATAGATTGGAGCCTAATTGTGAAGGGTTTTAAATGTGACTCAGGGTTATTCAATTTAAAATGATCATATGATTAGTCATAGAAAAGCACAGCTCTCCTATATAAACCTCAACAAATATCTGAAAACATTAGCAGAAATACTATTGATGAAAAAAATGAAAAAAAGAAATAGGAGTAAAGTACTCCATCCAGGCCAGAACTGCACAAAAAGAAAGAAAATGAAGAGGCAGCTAGGGAGCCAAAGAAGCTAGTGCCAGCTCATATAATTCTCAGAAGTTTCGAAGTCAGAAAGACAGTGCTAAATAAATCGACGAGAATACTGGTTACTGAGCTAGAAGCCAGAGGAAGTGAAGAAAGGAAGGGAGCCAGCAAAGTCTACTACAAACAGATCTGAGGCCAGACACTATGCTAAGGAACGTCATAGTCAAGCACCAGCCCCAGTAACCAGGCACACAAGCTTTGATGCTTAGTCTGTCAGAGCAAAATTAAGAGAAGGAAACAGTCTTCATAGATCACTGCACAAGGAAATGGGGGTCCTTTTCTAAGCCCTGGGAGCCACGATGAAAGATAGGGCCAACTCATCACCTGGATGCCAGAAGGGGAGCAGATTTAGGAGGCCTGAGAGTATTGGTGCCTGTAAGGGTCATGGCAGGGGATGGAACTCACTCCTAATTCAGGATTATGCAAATGAAGGAAAAAGAAACCAGCTAACACACCTGAACCCACAGGGGACCACCATGAAAGAGATAGTAGTCAGGGATTGAACTGGAGAGTAAGTCCCACTACCAGCCACCCTATCCAGATTAGACATGTGTAGCAGCAAGCACCCCAGCATCCCCAGGGTGGCTGCCAGCACAGGTTCTTAGATCTGCTTTTCTAAAGGAAAGTACCTCAAAATGGGTTAACAATCTTGCTTTAATCAATCAAATATATCATTTACCTTATTCAGGGGAAAAAGTCAGCACACTGAACTTCATAGTATACAGACAGAAGTTACAAGAAAACAGAAAAACATATCAAGCAGACAGGCCTTCAACTGTCTTGACCATTACATCCATACCTAGTGAGTTATCAGAGAAGGAAACATCAACATCTGGGTTTTCAAAGCTGGAGGGCTCTCAATGGCTGCCCAGAGTCTCATCTGGTTAAATCACACAACACTTCTCAAAGTGAGGCCCAAAGCAAAGCCTCACATCAGGATTATATAGCCTTCTCCTGGGTCAGAGAATGTAACAACCCTCTTGACCCACTGCCCAATCACAAAGCACCAAGGTGTGGGCGTTCCTGAAAAACAAGCCTCTCACCACAGGCTCCAGGTGTGCTTACCCTAGGGGCAGGGAAGATCTTAAAAACTTACATCTCTGTAACAAAATGCCAGAAGCATCGGGGCTATGTGAGGGATAGGATCAAGCCAGGCCTGCCCAACTCATCTGAGAGTGCCAGATGGAGACTATACTGAACAGAAATCTCAACCCAAGAACTGAAGTTGCAAATATGAGTAAACAGAAGACCCTCAAAACAATGAACAAATAATAAGAGGTAGAAGTCCAAGAGGTTGTAATGTTAATGGAATAGGAAGATCTTCCCTGTCCATTAATAGGCCTATGTGACCACATGTCAATCACAGATTTCTTACTGTTTTCACAGCTGTGATACATCCTGAGTCGCATAGAGCCTATTTTGGCAGGAACTTGCCTAAGGAGGAGTTTGTTTAGAGGGAGGCTTACTTATAGGAAGGCTTTCACACCTTTTGGTATTAGGCTAACTAGGTACTGAGTCAGGGGTGTTGTGGTTACCTTCTGGTTCTAAGCCTATTAGTTGAAAACTATATATACTGGGAGGCTGGCTCCCTCATGAGAAGGACCTTTTGATACCCTGGACTGGACTCTGAGTAGCCATTTGTTAAGAGCCCCCCTACACCAAACTACTGGTGTTCTCTCCCCATGATGGTATATAGGTGGTTGTATTACTTTGTTCAGACAGTTGGCATCCTATCTTCCTTGGATATCACTTCTTTCTACTTATCTGTCTGTTAAGTAAGATTGTTGACCCCTTTAAAGCTGTCTTTCCTTTAGAGAAGCAGATCAAAGAATCTATGCTAGCAGGCCATCCTGTGTGTGGTAGTGTCATTACTAATACAGAGGTAGACCCAGAAGGAGAGAATAACTTCACAGTCACTACTACTAGGGTCTCAAAAAAATGCTTAGCCACAAGGACTACAAGAGTCCCTGGAATAAATGAAATAGAAATGAAATTATAGTTCAAGAGGAAAAAATTAGAAAGTGAATAAATAGCTTAGTATTAAAAGCAGAAAACATTACTAACTAGTAGACTCCCCCCAAAACCAAATGGAGAAAACAGAACTCAATAGTCCCTATAAGACAACACAAAATTGAGTAAAGTTAAAAAACTAAAAAAAATTAGAAAAACGTGTAAGGGGTCTACTATCAAAAACAACTAATATGGAAAAAGAGGCCAAGGAGAGAATATTTAAGAAGCGTTGAACAATTTGAAAACCAAGAACAGAATCTATCTTGCCCTACAAGAAAATAAGGGAGAAGGTGAAAAGGGGGGTGGGTAATAGAAAGGAGGGCAGACTGGGGAAACAGGTAATGCCATCTCAGGATGAGGGGAGGGGAATTTGGAACTCAAAAATCTTATGGAAATGAATACTGAAAATTAAAAATAAAATAATTCACAAAGAAGTGGGGAAAAAAAGAAAACCAGGAACAGACCAAAAACCTGGACATAGTGTTTTAATAGATTATAAAGGAAGCTATTCAGACCTATTAGAGCCAAAGGGCAAAGAAAAATTAGAAAACCCTTACTAGTCTGATCATCAAAATGACCAACCATGTTTTTAGAGAACAAATAATGAGAAATGCTACCTATGCGCTGACAGAGAGAAGGAAAAAACTAAATATATGGAATTTTTTAGTATGGCCAGTATGGGAATTTATCTTGCCTGAATATGAATATTTGATATAAGAGTTTTGTTTTTCTTTTTTTCTTTTGGTAGGGAGAGCTAAAAGGAGAGGGAAAATGTTTGTTAACTGAAAAAAAAAATAAAATTTAATTAAAATAAAAACAACAAAAAAAAAGAAATCATCTACCATGTAGCTTTTGAATTAAACCCCAAACTGAAGACATCTAAGAATGTTATAGCCAAAATCCAGAGCTTCCAGATTTTAAAAAAAATGCTGTTACAAATCAGGAAGAAAGAGATCAAATAAAAAGGATCATATAAAACTTGGCAGCAACTACCATAAAGATGAAAAATCTTAGAAAAATCTTGGACAAAAGATAATCCAAATAGATAACAAACCTAGATATGTGAGGTCATGTCATTGACAGTGAACCAGACTAATTCTAGTCACAACAACCAAACAAAAATTTTACTTGTTAACTAAGTGGAATAATCAGATTTCTCTGATCTCTGTTTCAAATAGACAGTGCATAGATATACATTATAGTTTTCTGGGTGAGTGTTAACCCATCAGCAAGAAAAATATCTCTAATAAAAATTAAAACATTCTGTGGGTTTTTGGGTAATATCAGGGAATAGAGAAGAGGAACAGTTCCTGGTACGTTTTGTTTTATATGTTATTTCTGACTGACATTGCTAACAAGACTGTTTTCACCCCACAGTTATTTGTTCAAAATGGAGTAACTTTTGCTCTCTTTTCTTCTTGTCTTAAACAAATACAAGGAACAGAAAAGGAAATATATTTCATAATTATCATTAGCAGAAGAGCTCATGACCAAACAAGGGATGACAGGAAATAAAATGAGTAATAAATATTTTAATAACACATAAAAGTGAGTAGAAAGAAGTTTAAAAGGGGACATGGACAAGCAGGACAGTGTTGGTATTACCATACTAAATTTATACACACACATACATTTAAATAATCTGTATTTAATAGATTCAAGATTTTGTGTGCAATCATCCTTTTCTATCCTTCTTTGTGAATCAACATGGTCATATTTATTGATTCCCTTTAAATTTTATAATAAAAGAAATGAAAAATATGCCATTCATAGGAGAAGTAACATCATACAACTCAACTCAGCTTGTTACAGCTCATACAAACTTCCTCATATCATCACATCTAGTCTTTAATTGTTTCACAATTATGGATTATGTTATGGACTTGTAGTTCTATCATAAAAATCAGGATCTGTTTTCCAGCTATCTTATCTTTCTCTGGTTACCTTTACTCCCCTTCATTCAATCAAGAATGATTTGTGATTTCCTTCTACGTCTCTGAGATAATAAATTAGAAACTACATGTATATATTTTTTTGCTTTTTTTTTTCCAGAGGGCAATTGGGGTCAAGTGACTTGCCCATAGTCACACAGTTAGTTTTTTGTGTTAAGTGTCTGAGGCCGGATTCTAACTTCAGTCCTCTGGACTCCAGGCTGGCGCTCTATTCACTGCTCTACCTAGCTGCTCCCTAAGAAGTTAATATAGTTGTTTAAGATATTAAGGGACTTTCTACATTGTCTTTGTGACAATTGAAGTCTAGTACTTACAGACACACACACACACACACAAACACACACACACACACATATACACATATATGAAAGAGAATAGCAGAGAAATGAAGGACAAAATTGTTGGTTTGATACCTACATTAAAGTGTCAGAAAGATGATGAAGATCTAAGGAAGGAGACTGAGGAGTGATCAGAAAGATAGGAGAACCAGAAGATTGTAATGACAATGGAACTAAAGGCAGATAGTATATCCAGTTAGAGAGATTGGTTACCAGAGTCAAAAGCTTTAGAGAGGTCAAAAAGCATCTGCACTAAAAAAAGACATTTGATTTGGTGACTAAGAAGTCAATTGTGACATTTTAAGAGCAGGTTCTATTGAGAAAAGAGACAAGAATCAGAGTCAAAGCAATAGAAAAGACAGGAGTAAAGAAATGGAGGCAACTGGTGATGATTACTTTTTTAAAAGAAAATTTTCTCAATTCCCTCATCTGTAAAATGGTGACGATGATAAACACTTGCCTCCCGGGGTAGTTAGTTATGAGAATAAAATGAGATATTTAAAGCTCTTTGCAAACTTTAACATGCTATAAAAATGCTAGCTGTTATTAATATTATTATCATTATTATTTAAATTTTCAGCCATGCTTGGTGGCACATGCCTGTAATCTCTGCTGCAGGAGACACTGAGATTGGTAGATTACTTGCATTCAGTTCTGAGCTGCAATAATGTTAAAGTAAAGAAATATCCACTCTGACATCAATTTGAAGAGCCCGAGGAGCAAAGTACCACCTGGCTGGACCAAAACAAGGACTAAGAGGGCAAGGCTGGAAAAACAGAGCAGATTAAAGCCCCCAAACTCATCATCATTGAGATTATGCCTGTTATGCATGGTCATTGAACCTCCAGCCTGGGTGAAATAGAAAGGCTCTTTCCCAAAACAAAAAAAGAAAAAACAACCTCCCCCCAAAACAGAACAAAACATTTTCATAACAAAATTACCAACATGAAAATTTCAGTATGCAAAAAGGAAAATTGATGCAAAAAGGTGAACTTTGGAGTGGCTAGGTGGCACAGTGAGTAGAGTACCGGCCCTGGAGTCAGGAGGAGCTGAGTTCAAATCCAGCCTCAGACACTTAACACACACACAAAAAAACTAGCCATGTGACCTTGGGCAAGTCACTTAACCCCAAGTGCCCTCCAGAAAGCAAAAAAAAAAAAAAAAAGGTGAACTTCTATTATATATTAGTTTTTTAAAGTCTATATTAAAGCTAAAATGGTAGTAACAAAATTATGTCCCCTTCTGAATTCTATTCTCTTCTATGTATTTTTAAAGTTTTCTTGATGCTCTTTTCTTATGTTTTTCACTACTCACTAGTTACTGCTCCTCTCCAAATAGAATCTATCTTATATAGCAAATAAGCATAACCAAGCAACATAAATCAACACATTAGGGGCGGCTAGGTGGCGCAGTGAGTAGAGCGTCGGCCCTGGAGTCAGAAGGACCTGAGTTCGGATCTGACCTCAGACATTTAACGCACACACAAACAAAACCTAGCCGTGTGACCTTGGGCAAGTTACTTAACCCCAATTGCCCTCCAAAAAAAAAAAAAAAAGGCAAAAAATAAATAAATAAATAAATAAACACATTGGACATGGATGAAAATTCTTTTCTCATACTGCATCTTCTATAACCTTGGTCAAAAAGTGAGTGCTGGGGGTGGAGCCAAGATGGTGGCATAGAAGCAGGAAACCTCCATGAGCTCCCCCCATAACCATCTCAAATACCTATAAAATATGATTCTAAACAAACTTTAGATCTACAGAACCCACAAAGTGACAGAGAGAAACAAATCTCCTACTGAAGGCAGCCCAGCAAGCCTGCAGGAAGGGTCCATCACAGCATGCTAGAAGCAGAGCCCAGCCCTGCAGGAGCCTGTGGTTTTAGCCTCAGGGAAGCCCCAACCAAAAGATATACATACATGTATGTATGCATACATACATATATATGTCTATATAGGAAGGTATATGTGCATGTGAATACATATGTGAGTGTGTGTATTTATGTGCACACATAGAGGGCACAGGATCAATTGAATATGAAGGGATGATATTTAAAAGGTGATATTGAGAGGTAAGAGAGGAATATAATGAGAGGAGATGGGAAGAGACAGAATGGGGTAAATTATCTCATACAGAAGAGGCAAGGGGAAACTCTTATAATGGAGGGGAAGAACAGGAAGGCAAAAGGGAATAGGTCAATCTTACTCTCGTTGGATTCGGCTTAAGGAGGGAATAACACACAAACTAAATTAGGCATCTTATCCTACAGGAGAGTAGGGCGGAAGGGGGGATAATGGAAGGGAGTGCAGGTTGGGGGTAGGTAGTTAGAAGCACACACTTTTAAAAAGGGACAGGGTCAAAGTAGAGAATAGAACAAATGGGGGCAGGATAGGATAGAGGGAAATACTGTCTTTCACAATATACCCACTATGGAAATGTTTTGCTTAGCTACACATGTATAACCTATATTGAATTGCTTATCTTCCCAGTAAGGGTGGGTGATGAGGGACGAAGGGAAAGAATCTGGAATTCAAAGTTTTAAAATCAAATGTTCAAAAATGTTCAAAATGTTCAAAAAGTGCCATGCTTCTTTATCACTCATCTCAAACCATGATTGGTCAACACATTGACAAGAGTTCTGCAGCCTTTCAAAGATGTTTTCCCTTCTGATAGTGTGATGATTATGTATAGTCTCTTAGTTCTGCACATTTCATTTTGTATCAATTCATACAAGTCTTCTCAAGTTTCTTTGGACCCATCATATTTTGAATTGAATTGAATTGTTAATTTAACCACTGTGTGTCATGGAGTTTGTAACCTTGGATTTTTTTTTTCCAGAGGCAATTTATGAATTCTTTCAATAGCTCATTTTCCATGTTTAGAAGTTCTGGGTATTTGTCTTCTGTTATTTCCTGCATCATGGTGTTAAAAATTTTTGTCCTGTTGTGTTTTTCTGGGAGAATTATGATTTTTAGGTTGTCTCTACACATCCTGTCTTCACAATGAGTATGTTTTGTTTGCATAGTGAGCATACTTTCTTTTAATGTTATTCTTTTTATTTTCTAAATCCTTCCTCACCTCTATGTATTTGAATTCCCTTTTCTGTTTCTTTGGTGATCTTGTCATTGCAGATTCTTGTTTTTCTATTTTCCCACTCTTTTTGTTGTGCAACTGTAATGGGAGTGGGAATTTGAAAATCTTCCCTGCCCCTTAATAGACCTAGGGGGAAATTTGAAGACCTACCCTGCTTTGAAAGTAAACTCTGCCCCCAATGGACTGAATGTAGTCACATGGTGCCTATGGTGGGAGGAGTTTGCTGAAGGGAAACAGAACCCACAGGAAGCTGGGAATCAGAACCAGTGAGAGGGTGAGAGAGAGAGGTGCTCAGGCAAGGAGAGAGAGGTTTGTGAGTAAATGTTGATCTTGTATTGGTTTGTGGGAAGGCTAAAGGATGCTGTGGCTCTCCATGTTATTATAGCTTAGTAAAATCTTTGGTACTATAATGGAATCAGCTTATTGGTTTTGGGATTGGGTTTTTTGGTGTCTAAATAAATGCTTCAATTCTGTCCTCTATATGGAGAGTTTGGTATGTTTTGTAATCATATGTCTTGTGATATTTATAGTCATGGTCATGATCATGATCATGGGCACTGTAAATATTGCACTGGTGCTAAAGCAACCCATAAATTCAACTCTCATATTTCTCATTTCTCTTTGAAACAACTCAAGAATAACATGTTATTGGGGCAGCTAGGTGGTACACTGAATATAGAACCAGCCCTGGAGTCAGGAGGACCTGAGTTCAAATGCAGCATCAAACACTTAACACTTACTAGCTGTGTGACCTCGGGAAGTTGCTTAACCCCAATTGCCCTGCCTTCTCTCCTCCAAAAAGCAAAAAAAAAAAATTAAAATTAAAATTAAAAAAATAGCATATTGTAGTTCCTTTCTTATTCAAAGGGATATATCTATTGCCAAAGCATATACTCTTGATTTTAGAAGATAAAGAAGGCAGATAAAGAAGGAAGAAGAGTTAAAGAGTCTAGGAAATTGGGGTGGAGCCAAGATGGCAGAGTAGAAACAGCACTTCCAATGTGCTCTGCCCCACACAACTTCCAAATAATGTAAAAGGGGACTCTGAACAACTTCTAGAGCTCCAGCACTCACAGAACTACAAAGAGAAGCTAACCTCCCGCTGAGGACAGCCCAGCAGCCCTGCAGGGAGCAGGCAGCACAGTGCTCTGGGAGCTGAGCCCAGGCCTGCGTGAGTCAAGGTTTTAGCCCCAGGGCGGCCAGGCCAGAAGCTGGCTGGAGGGACCCCAGAACACCAGCAGCTGTGGTGATCCCAGAATTATCAGCACAGATATGCCTAGGACAAATTGAGAGGTTAGTGACATATGGACTTTGGGACCAGTATTTGGGGAACGCGTTGGCTTCCTCCCCTGGGGGCGAAAAGCTGCTGAAGAAAATGCAGCAAAGAAGCCATTTTGCAGCATCAGTGGCGGCTCTGGCTCCTGATCTGCAAACTGTAGGGAGAAACCACAATCAGTCTGGGGGTTAATCGCTCTTGCTTTAAACTGCCTGGATCTGGATTGTGGTCTGGGGGGGAAGTTTGGGGTAGGTATCCAATTTGCCAGAGCGGGTAGAGGCTTTCCAGAGGCCACCCAACCTGTGGAAATTGTGAAGACCCCACGTTTGGGACAGAAGCTCTCCTCTCTGGTGGCAGAGTCCTACTGTGGCAACAAGCCCCAAAATCAAGCAATTAAGTGGCAACATGCCTAGGCAAAAGAAACAAAATAAACAGAAAAATTCAACATTGGACTCCTATTTTATGGGCAAAGAGGATCAAAGCATAGAGGAGGACCATGAAGTCAGAACTCCTGCACCAAAAGCCCCAAATGAAAATACAAGCTGGCTATAGGCCATAGAGGACCTTAAGAAGCAGATAAGAGAAGTGGGGGAAAAATTGGGAAGAGAAATGATAAAGATGCAGGAAAAGTATGAAATGACAGTCAACAGCCTGACTGAGGAAAATAATACCTTTAAAAATAGACTAACTCAAATGGCAAAAGAGGCTCAGAAAGGCAATGAGGAGAAGAATGCCTTAAAAAGTCAAATTTGCCAGATGGAAAAAGAATCTCGAAAGCTCACTGAGGAGATTCATTCCTTCAGAGTTAGACTGGAGCAAATGGAAACTAGTGACTTTATGAGAAATCAAGATGCTGTTAAACAGATCCAAACAAATGAAAGAATAGAAGGCAATGTGAAATATCTCATGGGAAAAACCACTGACCTGGAAAATAGATCCAGGAGAGATAATTTAAAAATTATTGGACTACCTGAAAGCCATGATCAAAGAAAGAACCTAGAAATCATCCTTCAAGAAATTCTCAAGGAAACTTGCTGTGATGTTTTAGACCTAGAGGGGGAAATAGAGGTTGAAAGAATCCACTGATCACCTCCTGAAAAAGATCCCAAAAAGAAAACTCCCAGGAAGATTATAGCCAGGTTCCAGAATTCCCAGATCAAGGAGACAATACTACAAGCAGCCAGGAAGAAACAATTTCAATATTGTGGAAACACAATCAGAATAGCACAGGACCTGGCAGCTTCTACACTGAGGGACTGAAGGGCATGGAATATGATATTCCAGAGGGCAAAAGAGCTGGGATTGAAGCCAAGGGTCACCTACCCAGCAAAACTGAGTATTTTGTCTCAGGGGAAAATATGGTCATTCAGGGGAATAGAGAACTTTCAAGCATTCTTGAGGAAAAAACCAGAGTTGAATAGAAAATTTGACATTCAGACATAAGAAGCAAGAGATGCTTGAGAAGGTAATCAAGGAAAAGAAATCAAAAGGAACTTATCAAAGTTGAACTATTTACATTCCTACATGGAAAAACAATATCTGTGTCTGATGAAACCTTTCTCATTATGAAAATAATTGAAGAAAGGTATATAGTCATATGAATACATATGTGAATGTGTGTATATATGTTTACAGTTATACATGGATAGAGGGCACAGGTTGAATTTGATGGGAAGGAATGATACTTAAGGGGTGAAGTTAAGAGGTGAGAGAGGAAAGTGGCAAGAGAAGATGGGGAGAGACAGGGTAGGGTAAACTATCTCATGTAGAAGAGGCAAGGGGAAGTAGTTGCAGGGGAGGGGAAGAACAGGAAGACAAAAAGGCAAAACCATATTCTCATTGAAGCTGGCTCAAGGAGAGAATCACATACATACTAAATGGGATATCTCACCCTCCAGGAGAGTAGGGGAAAAGGGGATGAGAGGGGGGATGATGGAGGGGAGGGCATATTAGGGGGAGGGGAGGGTGGAAGTACCCACTTATGAAGAGGGACAGGATCAAAGTAGGGAATGGGCCAGGTGGGAGGTGAGATGGGTGGGAGGGAAATATAAGCAGTCTTTTACAATATATCTACTATGGTAATGTTTTGCATAGCTATACATGTACAACACATACTGAATTGCTTATCTTCTCAGAGCGAGTGGGTGACAAGGGAGAAAGGGAATGGATCTGAAAATCGAAGTTTTAAAATTAAATGTTTCATAAAATGTCCAGGCATTGAGGCTCAGATATTCACCTTGCCCTAATGGCAAAGTCGAAGGGGGTATGGGAGAAGATATGGGAGAGAGCAGATTGGATGAAGGGATATCTAGTGGGACTGCTATTCTGGACTGGTGGGTAAGGAAAAAATGGGGGAAAAATTGTAACTCAAAATCTGGTAGAAATGAATGATGTAAACCAGAAGTTAATAAAGCATTTGTTTAATAAGAAAAAAAGAGTCTAGGAAATTTTTCTGGTTGCAAGTGGAAATTTGAGGGAACTCAGGAAGGATGGTCTGGATTTTCTTTTTTTTTTTCCTGATTTCTTTATTTATTTTTAGTTTTCAACATTCACTTCCATAAGATTCTGAGTTCTAAATTCTCTTCCCCCACCCCTCCACCTCCCCTTTCCAAGATGGCATGCATTCTGATACAGGTTATTGTAAAGCTAAGCACAAGCAGCTTTCCAGAGGACTGCTGCTGTGAACAGTTTTTAAGGTTCTTAATACACAGTATAGTGAACTTTCTATTTATTCAGTAACAAACTAAGACAAAACATTCACAGAAATTAAAATACAGCATTCATAATGTCATGGCTTAACAACTTATCACCAAAGTGGCCACATAGTTTTCACCAAAGTGGTCACATAGTTTTAAGCAAAAGATAACATTCATCATTCTTAAGGAAGCAAGCCTCCTTAATTAACACAAAGTACAAAGGTCAAAATCCTCCATCCCTAGGTCACATTGTCTCAATCTCTTCAATCAAAAAGTCTTCTTTCTTCTTAATTGGAAAAGATGATTGAATTAACCATCTAAATATAAAGGTCAGAGTTCACCCCTAGGCCACGGTAAGTCATGATTTTCTTAGTTTGCATTAATTACCGAAGGAGAGGTCTTTTCATCTTGACTGGAGGCAGGCTCTCAGCTTCCATGGTTGCTGTTCCATAGTCCCAGCTCCTGCCTGAATCTATCCAACTGCCACCTGGGTTCAAAGACAGATAGCTCTCAGTTCTTTGTCCAGCTTCTTGTACAGTTCCTGTTCCATATTGAAGCACACAGTGTCTGCTCCACCTCAGGTCCTTCACAGTTTCTGTTCCTGGGAAGACAAAGCTTAACAAAGCCACAATAACATTTATTCACATTGGCAGCATCCTCATCAATTCACTTTCTGTCTGTGAAATCAATGTAGACCCAACAACAAAGTCTGAAGAATCAACACAAATCATCAGTATTGTCCCTGGACCTCTGAAAACATCAGTAAGACTCTCCTACAGTATTTCTGTAAACATAAAACAAGAAAATCCTCTTTTAGGGCTTCTGAACAAGCAGCAAGGTCCCAGGGCTTCTGTAACAACAGCAACATCCTCTATTAGCAGATAAATCTGACAAAGTAACATCAAAACAGACAAAATACTAGCACCACAGCCAAGGCTTTTCCCAGTTCCCCTCTTTTCTCATTTCTCAGTTCTTCTCAGTTCTCAGTTCTCTTCAGTCTCTCCAGCAGTATCAGCCCAGCCTCCAGATGCTTGCTCCCAGCAGTTTTGGCTCTCTAGCTTGGGCTTTTCCTAATATAAGGTATTAGCTCCTCCCTGTCCTGCCCCTTCCTGTTACATCAGCAAGTTCATCCCACTGTGGTATTCACAAGTTCTGGGTCTTAATACTTGACATAATTATGAACTTGAAACTAAGTGCTAAGTATCTGTTAGCTTGCCAATACAGGGGGCAGGGAAGATCCTCAAATTCCCATTACCATTACAGCTATACATGTACATTCATGTTAAACATATTTTCACATTAGTCATGTTGTAAGGAAGAATTAGAACCAATGGGAGAAACCACAAGAAAAAACAACAACAGAAAAAGAGCAAATAGTATGCTTCAATCTGCATTCAGACTTCATAGATCTTTTTCTGGATGTGGACAGCATTTTCCGTCATGAGTCTTTTGGAGTTGTCTTAGATCCTTGCATGCTAAGAAGAGCTGAGTCTATAAAAGTTAGTCTTCACACAATGTTGCTGTTACTGAGTACAATGTTCTCCTGGTTTTGCTTACTTCATTTAGCATAAGTTCATGTAAGTCTTTCCAGGTTTTCCTGAAATCCACCTGCTCATCATTTCTTATGGAACAATAGTATTCCATCATATTCATATACCATAATTGTTTAGCCATTCCCCAATTGATGGGCATCCCCTCAACTACTAATTCTTGCCCACCAACAAAAGAGCTACTATAATTAGTTTTGTACATGAGGGTCTTTTTCCCATTTTTATGATCTCTTTGGGACATAGACCTAGAAGTGGTATTGCTGAATCAAAGGCTATGCACAGTTTTATCGCTCTTTGATATAGTTCCAAATTGTTCTCTAAAATGGTTAGATTAGTTCACCGCTCCACCAACAATGCATTAGTGTTCCAGTTTTCCCACATCTCCAGCATTTATCCTTTTCCTGTTTTGTCATGTTAGCCAATCTAATAAGTGTGATGTGGTACCTCAGGATTGTTTTGATTTTTATTTCTCTCATCAATAGTGGTTTAGAGCTTTTTTTATATGACTATAGATAGGATGGTCTAGATTTTCTCAGTAAGGCCATTTAAAGTAATGTGGGGGCTAGGGAAGGGTGTTGAGAGCTTGATAATAGTGGAAAAGTTTAAGCATTAAAAAAAATAATAAATAGGGGTGAATAGGTGGCACAGTGAATAGAGCACTGACCCTGGAGTTGGGAGGACCTGAATTCAAATCTGGCCTTAGACACTTAGCACTAACTAGCTGTGTGACCTTGGGCAAGTCACTTAACCCCAATTACCCTGCCTTCCCCCCTCCAAAAAGCAAATAATAATAATAAGTGACAAGGATAATTAAAAATGGAGAAAAATAGTCTGAAAACACTGGGGGTTTGTTTGAGATTTTGTAACATATACTGATAACTAATGAAATCATCCAATTTTGAGACTTTCTCTAGCATTACTTAGCAAAACATGACCAATTTGGAGAATTTTTTTATTGAGATTCATTTGTATTGAAAAATTTTAAGTCCAAATGAACAGACTTTGATATTTTAAAAGTTCTGCTTTCTTCCAAAGGCATTTTACGCAGTGCAGGTATTGGAAAATGTTATGGTAACTTCCTAATTAATGAGATACATTTATAGCATCATTTATGCATTGGATTTTTGGAAATATAATTAAACAACCTGGGTAAGACTTCTTCTTGGCATTGGGAAAGGATTAAGAAGAGACTGAATCTACTTAGAAAGAAAATGTGTTGAATACAGCTTCATAGGCTCTACCTAAATTTACAGGCCACTGAAATTGCCTGAGTCATTTCCATGTCACAAAGGGGAAATAAGAGGAACAATTTAGTAACCTGCAAACTGATGGTCAAAATTTTAGGTAAAGCAATAATTAGATATTTTGAGACTAAACAAACTTTTTAACCTGATCTAATTTACTAATTTCTTTTCCTCTTCTATCCCCATTCCATATTGCTTTAGGAACTATCTTATCAAATTGTGATATAAGGAATTTGTTGGTTTTTTTGTTTGTTTCTGGAGGGAGGAAGCCAGGCAGTTGGAGTTAAGTGACTTGCCCAAGGTCACACAGCTAGTAAGTGTTAAGTGTCTGAGGCTGGATTTTAACGCAGGTCTTCCTCACTCCAGGGCCAGTGCTCTATTCACTACCACCTAGCTGCCCCAATATAAGGAATTTAAATGTAAACATATAAAATGTATGCCAACAACAATCATTCCTTGGTAATTTCAGTCTCTCCCTCCCCTCTTCTCAGGGAGAGGACTTTACTGAAGAAAAAAAAAAGGAATAACACTAGTAGCTATTGACACTTTGTCTATTAGATATTTTCCCTTTGTATAGGCAGGTAATTTTTGATGGCTAGACCATTTATTCATTTAAGTTGGAAGAATTCACTTATTACTTATTACATATGTCACCTTGGACAAGGAATTTAATCTCTCTGGGACTCAGTTTCCTTTTCTGTAAAATCAGAAGACTGGAAGAGATGGTCTCTCAGGTCCCTTCCCATCTCTTGAACTGTGATCTTATTATTCTATGGTAATTCAAATTCCCATTACCATTACATTGGTCTTCCTTAACTCTCTAAATTTTTTACCATAGTTAAAAATAAAGCAAGAGGGGGCAGCTAGGTGGCGCAGTGAGTAGAGCGCTGGCCCTGGAGTCAGAAGGACCTAAGTTCAGATCCAGCCTCAGATACTTAATGCACACACAAACAAAAAACCTAGCCGTGTGACCTTGGGCAAGTTACTTAACCCCAATTGCCCTCCAAAAAGCAAAAAAAAAAAAAAATGAAGCAAGTAATCAAGGTCATAGGATTCTAAAGTGTTCATTGTTAAAACATTATAACCATCCAATATTAAGTATAGAATAGAGAAAAAAGATAAATATATGACTTTATTTTAATATTTCATTCTAAGAGCTGCTTAAAACAAATACAAAAAAGCAAAGAGATCCCCTCTATAGTCTTCTAAACAGGGAAATGTATTTTTCTACAGGAAACTATAAAAACAAAATCTTGTTACAAGTGGAAACTCTTTACAGAGTCTTAACTCTCCCAGGATGATTAACAGAAGTACATGCACTCATCACTGACTAAACACACTTAAATCCTTTCTAATTGTATCTATAAGCAACTGAAAAAAACTAGCAATCAAGCTCCACTGCTCTCCTCCAAATCAAGAGAATGACCTCTTTTGTAGCTGTCTGGAAGGAGAGAGAATCTAATCTCTTTCCCTAGGAGGATGGAGGTTTTTGCTATCTTCCCCCTCCCCCCTGGAAGTCCAAGGTTATCCACACACAATCTTACTAGATGCATGACAGCTGAAGCAGTACACCCTATCACAACACTAACCATGTCCAAAAGGCATTTAGCTGTCAATTGTAAAGCACCTAAAAGATAGTTGGAATTTCCATCCTGGTTTCCTTGGTAACTCCTTTATGCCTTCCTGGGGATGCTCCAAGACTCTAGTGACATCCTAGGATTGGAATGAAAGAGTCTATTGTCATGGATATAACCAAATGGGTAGGATTAAGGTTGGTATTAGAACACAAGAAATGAATAATTTATTGGCTACCTTCTTTGCAGTTTAAATTCTCAGCTATAAAATTAACCAACTCTAACTTGCACTTTAGTCTTCCTTCTAGTCCAGTAAGTCATTAGGCTCAAGTTCTGAATAATTGGATTAACCATTTCCTCTCTATAGAAGAGTAACTTTATTTAAAAATTGGTACAACTGATACACTAAGGCATGAACAATTGAACACTTCTCCTAATGGCTTAAACTAAAGATTACTTATCAGACAATTTTCTCTTGAAATACATTAGGTCATGACTTGAGAGCTAGAAGTAATTTTATCGTCTAGTACAAACTGAAATTTTTTAAATTAAAAAAACAAGAAATGTTAAATCCATACCTTTGTATATAGATGGCTAAATGCATACCTTACTATATTAAATAACTTGGAGAGTTATAGGTCTTAAAAAGGAACCTACTGACAAATAAAACAGTGAGAACCAAATAAAACATAATAGCTATGAATTAAATATAGACATTTCAGTAAAAGTAGGTAAATCTAGGGGAAATAAGTATGATCAGGTTTCCCTGAATTTTGAGTTGATTACTTAAACATCTGGAAATGAAATAATTCCTCAAAATAATAAAGAATAGGAAGTAAATAATAATAATAATAGTTAGCTTTTTATAGTGCTTCAAGGATGTCAAAGTGCTTTATAAATATCACCTCATTTATTGCCACAACAATCCTTGGGGTCAGATGCTATTATTTTCTCATTTAACAGAGGAAGAAACTGATTTCTAAGTATCTTCTGTTCTTGTCCTCTTTCTTCAATCTGAAAAATTGGTAAGATGCTTTTCATAAATTTCATTCTTGATCACTAGGAACTAGATAGAGGCAACTATTTATTATTGCCTTACCTCTTACATAGCCATAAAAAAAATCAGTTTGGGTTATTACAAATCTACGTTTATCTCTAAATCTCATTAACAAACTCTTAACTACTTGGTACTCTGATATGGAGGATGTAGAGCAAGAATAGCATTTGTAAAAATACGATAAAATAAAATTGAAAAGCACTATTATTTTGCCTAGAGAGGTTAGGTTGCAGACTTTCACAATCATCACTAAGGAGGTCCCTTTCAGATCTGGACCCACGTACATAGATTATGTTCCATCTGGGGAGTCTGGCCCCTAAAGAAAGGAAAACTTCATAGATGATATTTATTTCTCAGTCTTTCTTCTCAGGAAAGTTTAAGCTTAGTTCTCTTATAGTATTTCTCGCAGACTTCTACCATTGCAGTTAATTGTCAGTCCCTCAACATTTTACTCATTTTTAATTTTGCATTCTAAGCTCTCAGCACAGTGCCCAGCAAATAGTAAGCACTGACTGACTGATAGTATGGTACTAACAATGAGCATTATATTTCACTAGAGCTATACCTTATAATTTTGGGACCTTAGTCAAGAAACAAGAAACTCCATCAGAGAGCCAGGAAGAATGCCATCTGGAGAGGTGCAGACTAGTGAAGGGAATTCATATTGTATAAATTTTTGTATACTTTAAATTACAATACCCAGAAGCAGAGCCTTGGTTATCCTACTATAGGCATGATTCTGTGTTTGGTCAGAGGTTATTTTGTTGTTTCTTGTTGATTTTATTTGCTTTTTCAAAAGTCAATTTGTGTATCATTTTTTGGCTTTGCTTTCTTCACTGCCCATCACCTTACATCCCATGTTTTTTCTAATTTTTTTATTCAATATTTCTTACTTAGCAGTAATATCTTGTGAATTCATATGCTATATTTTGTTAAGTAAATCTACAATTGTTGGTTATATATTTTGTTTCTTATGTCATTATTATAAATGATGCTGCTGTTAACATTTTATGAATATAAAATTTTTCATGCTGCTCATAAACTATTTGGGATGTTGTCTTGGTAATGGAATCTATGGGTCAAAGGGCATGAAAAATTTAGTCATGTTTGTTTTCATACATTAAACAGTTGAATCCATTTACAGCTCCATGGAGTTTTCTCACCAACCCTCCAACATAATTTTCCCATTTTTCTTTTCTTTTCTTTTTTTTTTTTTTTGGAGAGCAATTGGGGTTAAGTAACTTGCCCAAGGTCACACGGCTAGGTTTTTGTTTGTGTGTGTGTTAAGTGTCTGAGGCTGGAACTGAACTCAGGTCCTTCTGACTCCAGGGCCGACGCTCTACTCACTGCTCCACCTAGCCGCCCCAGTTTTCCCATTTTTCAATGTTCTGTTCTTTACTAATTTAAAAAAGAAATGAAGTATTTGAGGAAATTCTACAAATAACTCATTAAAATTTTCCAAACCAATTTTGGAGTTCACCTACCTGATGAACTCAGTGTAATAGAGGGCATGAGGAAAGATGTCAAAAATATATTTGAAGGTAAGGTTTAGGATTAAGGAGCAAAAGAGTGGGGTGGCTAGGTGGTGCCACCAGCCCTGGAGTCGAGAGGACCTGAGTTCAAATTCAGCCTCAGACACTTAACATTTACTAGCCGTGTGACTTTGGGCAAGTCACTTAACCCAACTGCCCCTCCAAAAAGAAAAAAAAAAGAAAAATACAAGGCAGCTAGGTGGCACAGTGAATAGTACCAGCCTTGGAGTCAGGAGGACCTGAGTTCAAATCTGATCTCAGACAATTAACACAAAAACTAGTTGTGTGACCTTGGGCAAGTTACTTAACCCCAATTGCCCTGCTCTTTCCCCCCCAAAAAGCAAAAAAAAAGAAGCAAAAGAGTTCAAAAGCTTGCATACTAATCAGATATCTCCTGATTAATATGTCATGAATATATTAATAAGAGAGTCAGAAGGTAGGATGTAAAGATGATGCATATTGAACAAGATTTTGCATGTAATCACAAGTTTAACCTGATAAACTTAAATGAATTATTGATACCATGAAGTGGGACATGAATAAAAGAAAAGACATGGAGAAAAACTAATATTATAGAAGTTGAGTCAATGCAAAGCAACCATAACAACAAGAAGGACAAAGGAGTCCAGAAACTGCACAGAAAACATGATCTCCTTCCTAAGAGAGAAATTAGCAAACAAGGGCAACATATTTAGATTATGAATTCCTTTGCAAAATGTTATAGAGAAAGACAGTAGAAGATTATAGGAAATAGAATCTCATTAAATAGTAAGACATAAAAATTTGTGGGAACCTTGGCATTATATCCAATTAAACTAGTTCCTCGCAAGAAAATAAAATAAAATTGGAAGAACAGATGAAATATGGAATAATTTGATCTAACATAAATTCTCTATAAACGCTTTCCTTTATCAATGATGAAGACAAGCTATCACATTTGAGCTCTAACATCTCAGTCCCCTATGTGCTACATAAGGAAGTGAAAATGGCCCTAAAGAATACAAAGATAGGAAAAGCAAATGGACCAGATCAAGTATACATAGAGGAAATCCACACTAGAGATAAGAAATTTCAGGACATAGAAGAAGTGATTATCAAGATTTCTGAAAGAGGGGAAGATACTGAATAATTGGACAAAATCATGGGTAAGACTGTTAACCTAAAAGAGTGATCAAGAAGATACCACTAACTACTGACATATATTTACTTTCTTATCTCCATAAATTTTTATGAGCATTAAAGAGAGGGAGAGAGAGGAAGAAGAAGAAGAAGAAGAAGAAGAAGAAGAAGAAGAAGAAGAAGAAGAAGAAGAAGAAGAAGAAGAAGAAGAAGAAGAAGAAGAGGAGGAGGAGGAGGAGGAAGAAAGGAGGAGGAAGAGGAGGAGCAGGAGGAGCATATTTCAACATCAGGCAGAAGTAAACCAAAGAGGATCATCCTCTTTGGATTTATTTCCTAATGGTAGGGGAAATATGCATCATAAAAGAAGAAATTAACTTGCATAGTTCCTGGGCCTTTTGTTTTACAATAAGTTCATTTTCAGTACAGTCAAAGAGTATCAGTAGTATTGTAGGCTCCATAGCTCCAACCTTCACAAATCTCTTAACAGTTCCACCCCCACCTCCAAGGAGCAGAGTCCCTAAAATAGGCACATATTCAGAGGTTAAACACAAGTTTCAAAGTAAATTTTCAACAATATAAGTGTAAAATTATATACACAGAACAGCCATGCTTCTGGCTGACCACTTGTGCTAGCTTGGCTCTTATACACTTTGGGGATAATGAAGCCTCTAGCTATTTCTGGCTTCAGTGTTGAAGACTTTGTGAATGATGTATTCCCCTTGTTTGGTCACTGAGCAGAAAGAACTGCTGACACAGATCTTTAAAAAGGGAGTGATCTAACCTACATGGTCTCTTTTCTGATCAAGTTTATTCAGGTAAATCCCTGGGGCTGGGGAAGGCAGGGGAGGAAAGGCAGCCATACCTTCCCCAAACCCCTCAGAAACAGTGACTTCCCTAAACATACTCAGGTGAGCTGAACCTAGACTTTGTGATTCTTGGCTGCCTTTCTTACTCTGTGTTTCCTTTCCTGAATATAATTTTATATATATACACACACATAAATAAATACATGTGTGTATATGTGTGTATGTATATATACATGTTCTAACAGCAATCCCCAGATAGACACTTCTAGGCTTGTAGGTGACCTTATGAGTTTCAGAGATTGGAGATTCTGAATCCCCTGACAGAACCAACTGGAGGCAGGGGAAATCACTGCACTGGGGAAGAAAATACTACCCCCTGACCTGTCTTGCCAGTAGACATTGACTTCTGAGGGAGATAATATGGAGCTGTGGTGAAATTAAATAATGCCTAGTAAGCTCTATTTGCAGTGAATCATTGGAAATTGAGGGAATGCTTCTCATTTGGGAAGTGACTGACCAAGTTGCCGTGTGTAAGAGAGGACAAGCAGGTTGCTCTCAGAAAAACCTGGAAAGACTTACATGAATTGATGCAAAGATATAGCAAGAACTGTGGCAGGTACAGGGTATACAAAGATAAAAATAAAGTAGTTCCTACCTGTTGAGCACAACTCCACCCTCCCCTTCCCCTAATTGATCTGTAAGCAGGCAACTCCACCCTTCCCCTCCCCAACTAGGGTAAAATCCCTGCTCCATTCTTTTCCTTGCCCCCCCACCCCCTGCTGGGTGCTCCCCATCTCCACACATTCTGGGTTCCCTGTCACTCAGCCTAGGTTACACTTTGTGCTGGCAGGAAATTCAAATATACACTGACCAATCACTGATTGTAGTTTCGACTTATGTAATCTGGCTATTGAATCTCTTTAAAAACCAGCACACCACTGTCTGATTTGGGTAACCATGTAACCCCAGCAATCCCGTGGTAATAATAAAATCCACTTCCAAATTTTAATCTCAGAGATCTTCTGTCTCGTTCAATTATGCTCTTCACTACCTTCAAAAGTTTACATGTTTTTTTTTTTTAATTATTATTTTTTTTTTTTTTTAAAGCAATTGGGGTTAAGTAACTTGCTCAAGGTTACACGGCTAGTCATTATTTATGCGTGGGTGCTCATTTTCTGAGGCCGGATCTGATCTCGGGTCATCCATGGCTAGGTTTTTGTTTGTGCGGATTAAGTGTCGGAGGCCGGCTCCGAACTCAGGTCCTTCTGATTCCAGGGCCGGCGCTCTATTCACTGCGCCACCTAGCCGCCCCAAAAGTTTACATGTTTTAAGGGGAAAAACCAGTGTACATATAAACAAAATATATGCAAGGTAATTTAAGGAGGAGTCGGAAGTACTGGCAGCAAAGAGGTCCCATGAAGGTCAGAGTATTGATAGACACAAAGTATACTTCGGAATCAGAGGTGCCAGTTGCTTTACTCCTCCCATTCTCACCTTGGTGAGGCAGGAGCTTCTCTGGACTCACAAACCCCCTAGGGCAGGACTTTCTCTCTGTTCCACTCTCTTTTTTTTTTTTCTTTTTGGAGGGCAATTGGGGTTAAGTGACTTGCAGAAAATCACGGCTAGTTTTTGTTATTAAGTGTCTGAGGTCGGATTTGAACTCAGGTCCACCTGACTCCAGGGCCTGTGCTATATTCACTGTGCCACCTAATTCACTCTCTTACCCTCCTTGCCTGCTCCCAACCCCTACTCCCCAGCCCACTTATAAGGCCATGAGTCCTTTCAAACCCACTGTGGCCAAGAGGTTTGTGTTAGTGTTGTGCTGAAAGGAGCGAGACAAAAGACCCCTGAGAGTAAAATTTGGAAGTGCATTTTATTTTCCACAGGACTGTTCGGGGTCAGGCCCAAATCGAACAGTGAATCTGCACGGACAATGTGTTGGCTTTTGAAGAGATTTCACTGGGCCGATGTTTAGGTATTACACAAGCAGAAACTTGCAGAGGCCAAGAACAGTGATTGGTCAGTACACACCTCGAAATTCCCGAAGGCGCCAAGTCTCCCTGACCCCAAAGCCTGTCCACATCTGTGGGGGTGGGCTGACTGGGTAAGGGCAGAGATCAGTGGGAGGCCGGTGGAACTGACGTGGTAGTCTGCTCACTTTCCTGAGGGAGGGCTGAGGTAGGGGAATGGGAAAACCAGGTACAACATTAGTATCTGACTCCCTCCAACCAGCCACCACATTGATTGTTGATTTTCGTTCTAGAGAACACCACTAATCTTTGTTCTGGGAAGTTGTTAAAACAATCACTAAATTCTCTTGGATTTTGAAGACAACCCCCAAGTGAATAGATACTGGGAAAACAGCAGTTTAAACTCCCTTCCCTGCATCCAGAGCCATTGCCGGTTGTCTGGACTTTTGTCTTGCCTCTGGGCTCTGATGACTCTGGAAGAGAGAGTGAGACTGAAGACTTTATGCAAATCTGCTTCACTTAAATCCAATTCACACTCAAGTCAAAAGACATCACCCATACCATTTTACCATTTCATTATTATACTACTTAATAGTTTTACAATTTTATCATTTTACTATTTATTATGTTACTATTTTACCGTCTTAGTATTTTACCTACCTTGAAATCTTGTGGCAGCTAGTGATTAAGTAGCAGGTGTGGATACACTGAAAGCTATATTCACAACCCTGCAGGCCAAGCTGGTTGGACTAAAGAAGCAGTGGGGTTTAGCAGCCCCCTGGGTAGTCTGAGCAGTCTTCTTTTTCTGCTCTTTATTTAAAAAAAAAAATTCCCTCAGTTACATGTAAAGACAATTGTTAACATTCATTTATAATTTTTTTTGAATTGCAAATTTGTCTCCCCCCTATTGCCCCCCCCCACAGTAAGCAATTATATGTGGGTTATACATATTCGGTCATGCAAAACATATTAACCTTGTTCCCCCCCCCCACCGCCCAGAATTTATTTATTTATTTTTAGTTTTCAACATTCATTTCCACAAGATTTTGAGTTCCAAATTTTTCTCCCCATCTCTCTGCCACCCCCACCCCAAGATGGCAAGTATACTGAATACCCCTTCCCCCAGTCTGCCCTCTCTTATATCTCCCTCATCTCCCACCCCTTACTTTCTTATAGAGCAAGATGGATCATATTAACCTTATTGTGAAAGAAGACACAGACCTAAAGGGAAAGAACTACAAAAAAATACCTAAAGTGAAAATAGTATGCTTCAATCTGCATTGAGATTCCATCAGTTCATTCTCTAGAGGTGGATTGCATTTTTCATCATGAGTCCTTTGGAATTGTCTTAGATCATTGTATTGCTGAGAATAGCTAAGTCATTCATAGTTGATCGTCTTGCAGTATTGCTGTTACTGTGTACAATGTTCTCCTGGTTCTGCTCACTTCACTGTGTATCATTTCATATAAGTCTTCCTAGATTTTTCTGAAATCTGCCTGTTCATCCTTTTTTATGGCATAGTATTATTCCATTACAATCATATACTACAACTTGTTCAGCCATTTCCCAATTGATGGATATCCCCTTTATTTCCAATTCTTTGCCACTAGAAAAAGAGCTGCTATAAATATTTTTTTATATGTGGGTTCTCCCCTCCATATTATTGTATTTCTTTGGTATACAAACCTAGTAGTAGTATTGCTAGACCAAAGGATATGCACAGTTTGATTGCCCTTTGGACCCAGTTCCAAATTACTCTACAGAATGGTTGGATCACAGTTCAGAACTCCAACAGCCATGCCTTAGTGTCCCAATTTTCCCACACCCCCTCCAAAATTTATTATTTTCTTTTTCTATCATATTAGTCAATATGATAGGTGTGAGGTGGTGCCTCAGAGTTGTTTTAATTTTCCATTTCTTTAATCAATAGTAATAGGCATTTTTCATGTAATTATAGATAGCTTTGATTCAGAACCACCTATTTAAGGACTGCATTCTTACCTACTTGCATGAAGAAAGGGCTAGAAAAGGTAGCCTAGAAATTGTCTGCTTTACTTAATCCTTGTCTCCTTATTGGAGCAGATGGGGATCCCACTCTGTGATTGAAACACAATATCATATACAAATACTTTTGCACAGATGATTCTACTCACCATTGGTACATGGAATGTGCACATGATTATGGACAGTGTGAAATCTAGCAGATATGAAAGACAAAACAACTCTGTAAAAGAACTCAATAGGTATCACATTCAAATAGCAGCCCTGAGTGAAACAAGACTGGCAAGTGAAGGCTAGTTTACCAATGTTAGAGCTGTATACATGTTTTTCTAGAGTGGTGGAAATAATGGGGAGTACAGTGAAGATGGCATAGGTTTCACAATCAAATCTAATTAGTCATCAAGTTTCAATAACAACATAGAGTCTAAACATTGCTATTGTTAAATTACTACTTTTTGCTTATCTGAGAATAACATTTTTTAAAAATTAAAGTTAGTCTCCCATTAAAAAAATCAACAAGCTTGTATACATTCTAAAAGGGGTGAATGACAGGCTAATGATAATGTGATTGCCACTTGCAGGAAAGTACCATGTCACTATCAACACAGTGCAAATGCTCCCACCATTATGAACTCTGATAAGGTCAAAGAAAAATTTTATGAAGAACTGGAGTCCCTTATCATTAATGTGCCAAAAGAGGACAACTTTATAATTCTGGGTGACTTTAGTACCAGAGTAGGCACATACTATCAGACATGGCAGGGAATCCTTGGGAGGAATGGAGTCAGAAACAATAATTACAACAATCACTTACTATTGTGTATCTCATGACCTTCTCATCACCATCACTGTCTTCTATTTACCTAAACACAACAAAACTTCATGGATATGCCCTCTCAACAAGCATTGGCATTTAATAGACTATGTCATTATAAGGAGAAGAGACAGATAGAATGTGAGAGTGATGAAGGAGATATGGGGTACAGAGTGTGGGATGGATTATAAACTTATCCTCTCCAAGCTAAACATTCACATTCAATACAATGAGGTGACCCCAAGGCATGATGACTATCAGAAGACTCAATGTCAGCATATTAGAGGGCTTCTCCATATGAGGACAGTTTGTTGCTAACTTTGAGGAAAAACTGAGCCAGCACACTATTGGTGACAATGGAACAGAAAGGGAGTAGGCAGCTTTCAGAGACTTAGTGTACTGACATCTCATTTGCTTGAGTAGGCCAGAACACTCACAAACATCAGGATTGGTTTGATGAAAAAGTTAGGGAAATACAGAAGCTACTAAATAAAAAATGAGAACTTGGGGCGGCTAGGTGGCGCAGTGAATAGAGCGCCGGCCCTGGAGTCAGAAGGACCTGAGTTCGGAGCCGGCCTCCCACACTTAATCCACACAAACAAAAACCTAGCCGTGTAACCTTGGGCAAGTTACTTAACCCCAATTGCCCTAAAGGGGCGGCTAGGTGGCGCAGTGAGTAAGAGCGCCGGCCTCGGAGTTGGGATGACCCGAGATCAGATCCGGCCTCAGAAAATGAGCACCCACGCATAAATAATGACTAGCCGTGTAACCTTGAGCAAGTTACTTAACCCCAATTGCTTTATTAAAAAAAAAATGAGAACTCTAAAGGGTTTACCAATAGGATAGTTCCTCCATCTCTAAAAAGGCAGCATTTAACTTCATCAGAAATAAAGTGCAAGCAAATCCAAGAGAGATGCAGGATTCTTGGCTCAGTAAGAAGGTAAATAAAATTCACTTTTATGCTGATAGTAATAAATCCAAAGTATTTTTACAATGCCTGGAAGGCTATTTATGGTCCAAAGACCTTTGGTGCATCTCAGCTACTCATCTCTGTTGGAGTGATAAGGATGTGATCCTGGAGAGATGTGCTAAACACTTTCCATAGTGTTCTCAACAGTCCATCATCAACCAATGCTGAAGCCATTGATGGTATACTTCAGGTTGAAGTCAACTTCCAACTGAATGCCATTATGTTCCTCTCATGTGGTTGATGCCTCTCCTGGTGCTGATTCCATTCCAGCAGAGGTCTACAAAGTAAGGGGTTCACTGCTCATACAGAAGCTGATGTAAATATTCCAAGTTATATAGTAATAGGAGGTTTTCCCTTAGGAGATCAAGGTTGTCTTTGATGTCCATCTCTATAAAGGAAAAAGAAATAGATTGTCTTGTGACAATCACAGGGGTTGGGGGATGGGGAGGTCTTCTCTCTTAGTCTTCTCTCTTAGCAAGATTCTTTCCAGAGTCCTCTTTAATAGACTGATCTTTCACTTGGAAGATGGTCATCTATTGAGAGCCAATATGGCTTCAGAAAGGACTGAGAAACAGTTGACATGGTGTTTGCTACTTGACAACTCCAAGAAAAATGCTAGGGGCAGAACAGGGGTCTGTACACAATGTTTCTTGATCTGACCATGGTCTGTGATACCGTCAGATATGAGGGCTTGTGGAAGATCATGGCAAAATTTGGTTGCTTGGAGAAGTTCATCAATATCATACACCAGTTTCATGATGGCATGTTTGCACAGGTTCTGAATGGTAGATAATTTTCTTGTGCTTTCCCAGTCATCAATAGAGTAAAGAAGGACTTTCTGCTTCTTTCCATGCTTTTTTGTATGATGCTTTCAGTGATGTTGTCAGTTGCCTTCAATGAGAATAAAGATGGTATCAAGGTCAGCTGCCACATTGACAATAAATTATTTAACTTGAAAAGATTACAAAACTAGACTAAACTGGATAAAGAGTTGGTGCATAACTTTTTTGTTTGCAGATTATTGTGCACTCAATGTAGCCTCTGAGGCTGAGATGCAAGAAAATCTGGATTAATTCTGTGCTGCTTATACTAATTTTGGCTTAACAATTAACATCATGACAACAGAGGTTCTTGATCAGCTAGCACCACAGCATCCATACATGAAACCACTGATTTTTGCAAATGGAGAAATTTTGAATGTTAAGGAGAAGTTCACTTACCTTGAGAGTATACTTTCCAGGGATGTACACAAAGATGATGAGGTTGATGCACACATTGCTAGAGCTAGCTCAGTGTTTGGGAAGCTCCAAAAGAAAGTGTGGGAGAAAAGAGGTATTAGGCTATCTACCAAACTAAAGGTCTATGGAGCTGTTGTGTTGACTTCATTGCCTAGGAAATCTGGAAAATCCACCAACTCCATGTCAGAAAATTGAACTGTTTCTATTTGAACTGTCTTAGGAAGATTCTGAAGTCACCTGATAAGATAAGGTACTGGAAGCTGAGGTCATCTCTTGAGCTAAACTGCCAAGTATTCAAATTCTACTACAGAGAATTTTAAGTCTGATGGACTGGTCACATTCTTAAATGCCAAATGTACATTTGCCTAAAAGATTATGTTACAGAGGATTTGCACAAGGCAGGCATTCATATGGTGTTCAGAAGTGATACAAGGCTCTCTCAAAGTCTTTCTGAAGAACTTTGGTATTGATTGTGAGACACAGGAGACATTGGCATGGGATTGTCTAGCATAGTATACCTGCATAAAAGAAGGCACTGTGCTCTATGAGCAAAGCAGAATTGCAGTAGTTTGAAAGAAATGTGAAATGTGCAAATTAGAGATATCTTCCTCTCAAATAGTCATATGGATTATTTGTGCCCAATCTATGGTAGAGCCTTCTGAGCTCACAATCATGATAAGCCACAGCCAGATACATTGTATGTTGACTCTGACATCATGATATCATTTTGGCCCTCTCTAAGCTCAATGGACAAACAACAACAAAAACAATTGTTATAGAAACATTATTCCAAATCAGGGGCACACTCTCACCTTCCAAAAACAAAGTGCCTGGGGAAAGTGGGCTCAAACTTAGAGAATTCATTTGATTAAAGTATAAACTCACAGCTCCTGATTATTTGAAGTTCTTATATCCCTTTTTAAGTGAAACTCTATAAGATAATTTTCTTCTGGGCTCCAAGGGTCAATGCCTTTGTTGATTCCATTGTTGTATTTCTTTTCACCATGAAGAGGTCATGCTTCCTTAAGCTGCCTTTCTTTGTTTTGTCTAGTTTAACCTCAGCTCACTCCTACTCCTAGGATACTAGTACCAGCTCTGAAAGTCCAAATCTTTTTGACTCTTCACTATTCAAAAGGTCATACTCTGTTCAAGGAGGGGTATTGTGACACTACTGCTGGCCTTACTGTTTTCCCTTTTTGTCACCTGATATAGATGCAATGGATCTGATTTCTCAAGGAACTCCTGAAACTTTTTTCACATTTTGTGTGAATCCCCCCTCTGGTGTAACTCAGAGCTATGCTTCATTCTTTCAACCAATTCTAATACATTTCCTTTGTAGCTGCATCCAATGGCTCAACATGGCAGGAAGTCTCCAACCTCAGAGATCTGTGCTTGGCCCTGTGCTATTTAACAAAGACTTGGATAAAGGAATAGCTAGCACACTAAATCAAATTTGCAGGTAACATAAAGCTGGGAGGGCTAACTAATATAATAAATGACAGTCAGGATCCAAAGTTTACTTAACAGGCTTGAGTAATAAGCTGGAACTAATAAGATGGAAGCCAATAGGGATAAATGTAAAGTCTTACACATGTGTATGAAAAAATAATCTGTGATCCTATAGCTTTGAAATGAATGAAAAACCCAAGAGACAGAGATTCTGGGTAATTAATAATCAATTTATTAATTAGGCTAACAAATAATAAATTGATGGTCAATGGTCTCAGTAACCAAAGACAAATAATGGAGATCATCAAATGCTTAAATACCTTTGCAAAAGTGTATGTCCCTGACAAGCAGAGATCAACAATCAATGAGGGGCAGACTTTCAAATGAAGTGTTCTGAAAGCCTTCAACTGCTCCAGCTGAGAAAGTGACTTGATCATGAGACTCAGCTACCACCACCCCCAATCTGAACAAAAGAATCTATCTCCACCCTGACCACTTGAGACTTGAACAATGTGCATGAATTGGGGATGGAGGGGTTGAAGGATAGCCTAATGCTTTTTAGGACCCAGAATTCACCTAGATGAGATTCTCTTTACACTTTACTCAGAAGTAAACTCTTCCAGTTAGGTGGAGTCCTACCTAAATAAAATTGAAGAAAATGTTCTCCAAGGTTTAGGCCAATCTCATCATTAGCCCTGTCTGACCCACAAGGGCTGATTCCTGAATGAGGAAATAAAGGGAAGAAACTTCAGTCCTAGTTTAATAATTAGTTAATAATAATAGAAAAATTTTATCATTTCTCTTAGCTTTAAGGATATATTGGCATATTATGGAAGATGGATTCTCTGATTAGGACACATTGTTTAATATGCATTAATTCTCAGTAACTTAAGTGGAAAGTGGTACTAGAAGGCATTAGAAAATGCAGTTCAAGATTACAAAAGAAAAGAAATTATTGGCATTTAAGTAATCCAGAAGCCTTCTAAACCCTTATTTTATGAATACATTTTGGAAATATTAAGAAGATGGTAAGCAAGGAAAATAACATGGAAAAAGGAATTTGACTATATGCTTACAAGTAGAAAATTGATAGTTCATATGGGATTTTCAAATGCTTGCACATGCAAGAGTTTCTCAATTCTCCTGCCCTAGTGTTGCCAACTTAAATGTTGAATGTGTCATGATTCTTTATGGCAAGGAATGATCTTGTACTGTGAGCAATCAAAAAAAAATTAAGAACCAATGAATTAAGAGTACAGATCAAAATTGATACTAAAGCAGGAGAAAAAATAAATTGAACCTGCTATGCCACAGGACATTCATACAACTCAATAATGACCTACCTAAACAAGCTATTGACACTGAAAAGCAGGAAATGAAGAAAATGATCGATGACACTTATTATTGACATTATTTTCATAGTTTAACCATTATAAAGTGATTGCCACAATGAGGAAAAAGATCTTAGAGACTACCTGAGCATGAAATTAATCTCCTTGTCAAACAAAAAGACATTACAGCCAAGATCAACCCCTATATTAGAATATAAACCAATTTGTCAAATGTTAAGGAGAAGAATTGTAGAAAATTAAGGACAATATTGCCTCAAAAAACAGAAAAGAACAGAAGAGGGGAATCAAGAATTAAGAAAGTATAATGTAATTCCTAAATAATATAGGAGATTAAGCATTTTTAGATTAAATTGAGAGAATAAATAAATTGAAAATGGAAGAAACTTAGTTTCATATTGACCTATTTTTGTCATCAATGATACTCTGAATGCTGTATTACAAAGTGGAAATAGCACATGATTAAAAAATGGAATTGGGTGACCTCTAGGTCCTCAAATGGAGTCCTTTGAATCGAAACTTCACAGAACAAATCACCTTAATAAAAGGATTTGGTCTGTGAAATTTGGACTCAAAAGTATTGATTGTGAGACACAATAGACATTGGCACAGGATTGTCCAGCATAGTGTACCCAAGGAACTAGAAGGCCACATGTGACCTCAGAGCCACAGGTTCCCTACCCCTGGACTAGACCAAATGGATCAAAAAAGTCTATGCTGGAATTAACACATTTTTAAAAAGCACTGGCTGATTAATTTTTAACAAATTTTAAAAATGAATGAATGGGTCACATGATAAACAAGATAGAACATTAGAGATTTTCTCTGAACTGTTCAACCTCTCAAACCTCTCCAAAACAGAAATTAGATACCAAAGATAAACACATTTTAGCTATCCCTAGAATCCAAAAGAAGTTTAAAAACAAAAACAAACTCATGAACTGATACCTACACTGAACTCACTCAGCACCTTTCCCCATACACCAGATTGCTGGGATTGAGGCTGCACTAGCCAACCTACACAGGCTCACAAGAAAAACCAAATCCACAACCCAGGTATCCCCTCCCTCCCCCTCTTTCACAAACTGTGGAGATCCTGGCTCCAGACTATAAAAGTCTGTTTGGGTCAGGACATATATAGCCTGCCCACTTCTGTAATACCCCAGGCTACAGAAGCTTGCTAGGGCCACACAGGCAGAGCCCTGAGGACAGCATTCTGTGTTGCAAAAGATCTCTGTGGGAGAGCTAGGAACAGAGAGAAAGGGGCAGGCATGTCTGGGCTTGAAATAGAGCTCAACACTATCTACCAACCTCCTCCTTCCAGAACCTCAGAGACACAAACTACAAAAATCAACTCCATGAAACCAGCCTGGCAGCTATCTGAATTACTGGTGGCAGGGCAGAGAACTAAAGAACAGAGGGAGTATGACAGGACACTGGGACAGGGCACTGTGTATATTCTAAGTCCAAGGGAAAGTAACCAGCACCCACCTAGGGACAGTTCTGTCCATCCAAAAAGTTAAAGAGATGTAGAATGATATCATAAAATGACCAGCCCAGGGTTGAAACACTTTGAGATTCAGCCCCCAAGGAAGTGTTTTGAATCAGAGACTCAGAAAATGAGCCATAGGGAAAAATAAGGCAAAAACAGACTGAAATTACCTAAAACAGCAGGAATAAAAAAAACTCAAAGACATGAAATCATTAATAACAGAGTTAAATATGACCTCCAAATCTAGTAAATGATTTTTGGTATCTGTGAATAAATACTATAGAACCAAGGAAAATACCCTTAGTCAATAACACAGAAGACCCTATGGAGTTTGAAGAGGATGTGGAACCACAACATGCTATTCTTAAGTGGTTTAAAAGAGAAATGAGAATAATGAGAGTTAAATTTATGGCTTGCACAGCAAAAAAGAATGGGTAGAATAGGAAAAAAATGAAAAACTGCAATGGCAAATCTCACTAAAAAAACAAAAAAGAAAACAATGGACTGGGAATGCAAATACAAAGAAGTAAAGAGCAATTTAGAGGAAGAAATATAAAAATAAAAAAATTAAAATTAAAAATTAAAAGAAAATATGCTCAATATAAAAACAAAATAAGCTGATTTTGAAAATGGATGTGCAAAACAACCTAAGGATCATAGATCTCTGAGAAGAGTATGTCAAGACCATAACAAAAAAAGAAAAGAAAAAAAAGCCTTAATGCTATAATTCAGAAGATCAGAAGAAAACTGACCACAACTTCTGAACATCGAAAATGAAATATCAATTGAAATAATTCATAGATCACCTTCTGTAAAAAAAATCTAAGGCTTCAAATTCATAGACAGAAATAAGTTCTGCAAGCAGACCAAAGAAAAACCTTCAAATACAAAGGAAAGGAAATTTGAATAACACAAGACTATTCTGTACTCATCAAAAGGCACAGGAGGGAATGTGATAATGTGGTTTGTAGAGTAAAGGAATTCAGGGTGCAGTGCAGTCCAAAGTGACCTATCCTTCAAATCTGAGTTCACCTATAAATGAAAAAAGATGAATGTCCAGTAACAAAGAAACATTTGAAACATTCTTAGAAAGAAAACCAGACCTGAAGAGATTATTTATTTTTCAAATACCCTGGACAATAGAAATGTAGAAAGGGTGAATGAATGCTGTAGCCAAGGACAGCAAGGGACTAATAAGCAAAATCCCAAAGGAAAATGGGTAACTAATAGGAAAGGTTCAGAGATAAGGAGAAGAAAATCACTGGGAAGAGAGACACCTTTAAAAAAAATAAACTAACATAACTAAAGGAACATAGTGCTGTGTTTAGAGTAGAAAAGGGAACAATCACCTCATCACACCTATGACATAAGCTAACATGACAAAACAGGAAAAGGATAAATGTTGGAGAAGATTGGAACACTGATGCATTGTTGGTGGAGTTGTGAACTAATCCAACCATTCTGGAGAGCACTTTGGAACTATGCTCACAGGGATATAAAATTGTGTATACTCTTTGACCCAGCAATACCACTTCTAGGTCTGGATCCCAAAGAGACCATTATTTATAGCAGCTCTTTTTGTGGTTCCAAATAATGGGAATTTGAGGGGATACCCATCAATTGGGGGATGTCCAAACAAGTTGTGGTATATGAATGTGATGGAATGCTATTGTTCCATTCCATAAAAAATGATGAGCAAGTAGATTTCAGAAAAACCTGGAAAGACTTACATGAACTGATGCTGAGTGAAGTGAGCAGAACCAGGTGAACATTGTACATGGTAACAGCAACTGTGCAATGACTGACTTTGATAGCCTTAGTTCTTCTCAGCAATGCAGTGATGTAAGACAACTCCAAAAGACTGAGGGTGGAAGATGCTATCCACATCCAGAAAAAGAATTATGGAGTCTGAATGCAGAATGAAGCATACTATTTACTCTCTTTTTTAAATTGTTGTTTCTTCTTTCTTCTGGTTCCTCCCATTGGTTCTAATTCTTCTTTACAACATGACTAATGTGAAAATATGTTTAATATGACTGTATATGTAGTGCCTGTATCAGATTGCATACTGTCTTGGGGAGGAGGGAGAGGAGGAAAGGGGAGAAATTCTAGAACTCAAAATCTTATGGAAGTGAATATTAAAAACTAAAAATTAATTAATTAAGTAATTAAAAAATAAAATTAAAGGGGGTGGAGTCAAAATGGTGGAGTAGAAACAGCACTTCCTTGGCACTCCAGCCCACACCACTTCAAATTTATGTAAAAGGAGATTCTGAACAAACTCTGGAGCTATAGAATCTACAAAATGACATAGAGAAGCTAAACTACCACTGAGGACAACCCGGCAGGCTGCCAGGGAGTGGCCAGCACAGGGCTCTGGGAGCTGAGCCCAGAACCGAGTGAGTTGGAGGTTTTAGCTCCAGGAAAGCTGGACCAGCAGCTGGCTAGAGGGACACCAGAACACCAGCAGCTGTGGCGTTTCCAGAATTACCAACACAGATGCCAAGGACAAAGTGAGAGGTCAGTGCCCTATGGATTTTGGGACCAGTATTTGGGAGCTCATTGGCCTCTTTCCCTGGGGGTGAGAAGCCACTGAGACGCTGAGCAGCCACCATGTTGCAGCTTCAGCTATTGGCCTGTGGACTGTGATCCAGTGATCAGTCGGGTTGGGGGGGTAATCGCTCTTGCTTTAACCCTCTTGGATCTGGATTGTGGTCTAGGGTGGAGGTCTTGGGGTGTGTGACCAGCTTGCCAGAGTGTGTGGAGGCTTCAGCGAGGGCACCCAACCAATACCTCTGGCAGCTGAGAAAACCCCAGCATTTGAACAGAAGCTCCCCTGGCTGGTGGCAGAGTCCTACTGTGACAACAAGCCCAAAGGTCAAGTAATTGAGTGGCAACATGCCTAGGCAAAGGAAACAAAATAAACAGAAAAATTCAACATTAGACTCCTATTTTGGGGGCAAAGAGGATCAAAGGATCAAATTTTTTTCTTTGATTTCCTTGGTATACAGATCTACTAGTGGTAGTGCTGGGTAAAAGTTTGTGCACAATTTTATAGCCCTTTGGTCTTATTTCCAAATTGTTCTCTAGAATGGTTGGGCTAATTCACAATCCTACCTGCAGCAATGAATTTCTATCCTATTTTTTTTCACATCCCCTCCAGCATTTGTCATTTTCCTTTTGTGTTATGTTAGACAATCTGATAGGTGTGAGGTGGTATCTTAGAATATTTTAATTTGCATTTCTCTAAACAGTAGTGATTTAGGAGTGTTTTTTTTCATATAACTTTTGATAGATTTGATTGCTTCTTCTGAAAATTGCCTGTTTATAACCTTTGACCATTTATCAACTGGGGAATACTTTTCTTTTTATAAAATTTGGATCAGTTCCTATATATTTGAGCAATATCTGTAATACAGATAAACTTATACTCTTAGAAATAAGATCAGGAGTGAAACATAAATATCACAGAAAAACCTTTCTGGAAAAAATTTTCCCCATTTCCCTATTTTCCTTCTAATTTTGATTCCATTAGTTTTGTTTGTGCAAAAGCTTTTTAATTTCATTTAGTCAAAATTATCTATTTTATTTCCCATAATCAACTCTGCCTTTTGTTTGGTCACAAACTCTTCCCTGACCCATAGATCTGACAGGTACATTTTTCCCCTAATTTACTTGTGACAACACCCTTTATACCTAATTCATTTATTCATGTTGATCTCATTTTGGTATACAGGGTAAGATGTTGGTCTATGTCTAGCTTCTGCTGTACCACTTTCTAGTTTTCCCAGAAATTTTTGTCAAATGGTGAGTTTTTACCCCCAAAGTTTGTATGTTTGGGTTTACCAAATATTAGATTGCTGTTTACTACTGTGTATTGTGCACCTAATATATTACACTGATCCCCCACTGTCCTTCTTAGCCAGGACCAGATTATTTTGATGATTATTACTTTGTAATATAATTTGAAATCAGGAAGTGCTAAACTGCCATCCTTAACATTTTAAAAAAATGATTCCCTTGAGATTTTGGACCTTTTGTCCTTCCAGATGATTTATTTTCTAACTCTATAAAATAATTATTTAGTAGTTTGATTGGTATGGCACAGAGTAAGAAAATTAAGCAAAATTGTCATTTTTCTTTTTTTTTTTGGTTTTTGTTTTTTATTTTTTTGGAGGGGAAGAGTAGGGAAATTGGGGTTAAATGTTTCAATTAGTTAATTGTTTCAACTAGTTTTTTAGTTAGTTCTCTAGGGTTTTCTAAGTATGCAATCATATCACCTGCAAAGTGATAGTTTTCTTTCCTCATTGCCTATTTTTATTTTGCCAGTTTCTTTTTCTTTTTTAAAATTTCTGTAGCTAGCACTTCTAGCAGAATACTGAATAATAGTTATGATAATAGACATTTTTGTTTCACTCCTGATCTTATTAGTAAGAGTTCAAGTTTATTTGTATTACAGATAATGCTTGCTCGTGATTTTAGTTAGATGCTATTTATCATTTCAAGAAAGACTCCATTGATTCCTATGTTTTCTAGTGGTTTTTTTTTTAAATTGGAATGAATATTGCATTTTGTCAAAGGATTTTTTCTGCATCTTTTGACATAATCATATGATTCTTGTTGTTATTGTAATGGTCAATTATGCTTATAGTTTTCCTAATATTAAACCAGCCCTTCATTACTGATATGAATCCCACTTGGTCATCATAGTGTATGATCTTTGTGATAAATTGCTGTAATCTCCTTGCTAAGATTTTATTTAAAATTTTTACATATATATTCACTATGGAAATCGGTCTATAGTTTCTTTCTACATTTTTGTCCTCACTGGGGTAAGTATCCAAACCATATTTATGTCATAAAAGGAATTTGGCAGGACTCTTTCTTCATAAATTTTTATTTTTTTTTTGTTTTGGCTTTTTTTTTTGCTTGCTTTTTTTGGAGGGGGGAAGGCAGGGCAATTGGGGTTAAGTGACTTGCCCAAGGTCACATCACACAGCTAGTAAATGTTAAGTGTCTGAGGCCAGATTTAAACTTAGATTCTCCTGACTACAGGGCTTGTGCTCTATTCACTGCACCACCTAGCCACCCCAATATATTTTTTCAAATACTTTGTACAGTTCAGGGATTAATTATTTCTTAAATGGTAGGATTCACTTGTAAATCCATCTGATCATGGTGATTTTTTTCTTAGGGAGCTCATTAATGGCTCATTCAATTTCTTTTTCTAAGATAGGGTTAAATATTCTATTTCTCCTGTTAATCTAGGCAGTTTATATTTTTGTAAATATTTATCCTTTTTATTTAGATTGTCGGTTTTCCTGGCATATAATTGGGAGAATTAACTCCTAGTAATTGCTTTAATTTATTCTCCACTGGTACTGCATTTACCCTTTCCATTTTTTATACTAATAATTTTGTTTTCTTCTTTTTAAAAAAATCAAATTAACCAATGGCTTATCTATTTTATTGTTTGTTTTTTCATAAAATGAGCTTCTACTTTCATTTATTAGTTGAATGGTTTTTATTACTTTCAGCTTTATAATCTCACCTTTAATTTTCAGGACTTCCATTTTGGTGTCTAAGTTGGAAAATTTTAATTTGTTCTTTTTCTAGTATTTGTTAGTTACATGTCAAATTTATTGATCTGCTCTTTCTCTCTTTTACTAATGTGTACATTAAGAGATATAAATTTCCCCATAAGTACTCCTTTGGCTGTATTCCACAAATTTTTGAATGTCATCCTCTTGTTATTCTCTTTAAGAAAACAATTGATTGTTCCCATGACCCACTCATTCTTTTTTTTTTTTTTTTTGGAGTGTAATTGGGGTAAAGTAATTTTCCCACAGTCACATGGTTAGTTTTTTTGTGTTAAGTATCTGAGGCAAGATCCAAACTCAGGTCCTCCTGATTCCAGATCCAGTGCTCTACTCACTGTGTCACCTAGCCGCCCCAACCTACTCATTCTTTAGAATTAGGTTATTTAGTTTTGAATTTACTTTAAACCATGTTTCATAATCCTTTATAAATGTAATTTTTGTTGCATTATAGTCTGAAAAGGATGCATTTAATATTTCTGCATTTGGTTATGAGATTTCTATGTCCTAACACATAGTCAAATTTTGTGAAGGTGCCATATGCAGCTGAGAAAATGGTATACTCTTTTCTGTTCCCATTCAATTTTTCTCCAGAGATGTATAATATCTAGTTTTTCTGAGATTCTATTCATCTTCTTGATTTCTTTCTTATTTATTTTATTGTTAAATTTATCTAGCTCTGAGAAGAGAAAGCCAAAATCTCCTACTAGAATAGTTTTACTATCTGTTTCCTCTTGTAATTAATTTCACTTTTCTTTTAGGAACTTGGATTTTATGCCATTTGATGTGTATATATCTAGTATTGATATTATGTCATTTTCTATGGTTCTTTTTTCCTTTTTTCCTTTTTAAATTTTTTTAGCAAGATGTAGTTTTCCCTGCTTGTCTCTTTTAATTGGGTCTATTTTTGCTTTTGCTTTTTCTAAGATCATGATTGCTACATCTGCCTTTTTAACTTTAGCTGAAGCATAATAGATTCTGCTCTAATTCCTTATTTTAATTCTGTGTGTCTCTCTTTTTCATATGTGTCTATTATAAGCAACATATTATTGATTCTGGTTCAAATACATTCTGCTATCTACTTCCATTTTATGGGTGAGTTCATCCCATTTACATTAATAGTTATGATAAGTAATTGTGCATTTCCCTCTCACCTATTTCCTTCTGTTTATCCTTCTTTCTCTCTTTTTATTCTGTCCCTCTTCTAAAGTTTGTTTTGTTTCTGACCATTGCCTTCTTTTATCTTCCCCACCTCTATCATCTCCCACCCATTTTCTGTTATCCTCCTTCCCTTCTACTTCCCTATTGCATAACATAGATTTCTATTACCAACTGAATATCTATACATATTTTCCCCCTTTGAACCAACTTAGATGTGATGTTCAAGGTTGCCTCCCAGCACACCATTTTCCCCTCCACTGAAAAAGCTCTTCCTTGTTCATGTCTTTATGTGAGATAATTTCCCTCATTTTTCCTCTTCCTTCCCCCTTCTAGGGGATCCCTCTTTCTCACCTATTCATTTTTTTTGGTCATTATCCCAAAACCTCTTTCTATATAAAATCCTTCTAACTGTCCTAATAATGATAAAATTCTTAAAAGACATGTTTCAATTTCCCATATAGAAAGGTAAACTTTACTGAATCATGTGATTTCTCTTTCATATTTACCTTTTTATGTTTCTTTTGAGTCTTGTATTTGAAAATTAAATTTTCTATTCTGCTCTGGTATTTTCATCAGGAATGCTTGAAAGTTCTCTATTTGATTAGGCACACACTACATAACAGTAAATGATCATAGTAATCTAGTATATGATAGACCCAAAGATTCAAGTTTTTGGAACAAAAACCTCATTATTTGGCAAAAACTACTGGGAAAACAGTATAGCAGAAACTAGGTATAGACAAACATCTCACACTACATACCAAGATAAAGTCAAAATTGGTATATGATTTACACATAAAGGGTAATGCCATTAGCAAATTATGAGGGGATGGAATAGTTTATCTATCAGATTTATATATAAGGGGAAAATTTAGGACCAAATAAGATATAATAATCATTACAAACTATAAAATAGATAATTTTGATTGTATAAAATTAAAAGGTTTTGCACAAACAAAACTAATGCAATCAAAATTGTAAAGAAAGCATAAAACTAGGAAAAATTTTTGCAATAAGTATCCCTGATACACTCCTCATTTCTTAAATATATAGACAATTGAGTCAAGTTTATAAAAACACAAGTCATTCCCCAATTAATAAATGATCAATAGGCAGTTTTCAGATAAGACATCAAAGCTATCTATAACCATATGAAAAAATGCTCTAAATCACTATTGATCAGAGAAATGCAAATGAAAACAAATTTGAGGTACCACCTCACACCTATAAGAGTGACTAATACGACAAAAAAAGTGGAGGGGATATGGGAAAACTGGTACACTAATGCACTACTGGTGGAGTTGTGAACTGACCCAACCCATTCTGGAGGACAGTTTGGAACTATACCCAAAACGTTATAAAGCTGTCCATACCCTTTGATCTAACAATAGCATTGCTAGGTCTATATCCAAAAGACATCCCAAAAAAGGGAAATGGATTTATTTGTAAATATAATATAATAATAAAATAAATATTTGTAAATAAAATACTTATAGTAGCTCTTTTTGTGGTGTCTAAGAATTGGAAATCAAAGGACTGTCTATCAATTGGGGGAATGACTGAACAAACTATGGTATGTGATTCTAAAGGAACATTATTATGCAAAAACGCAGAAAGACTTACATAAACTAATGCATAGTGAAGGGAACAGAACCAGGAGATCATTTTACATAGTAGCAGCAATATTGTTTGATGAAAAACTGCAAATGACTTAGCTATTCCCAGCAATACAATACTCCAAGACAATCCCAAAGGACTGATGAAGCATACTATCTGCCTCCAGAGAAAGAATGGATACTATTTGAATACAGACTGAAGCATGCTATTTTTCACTTTCTCTCTTTTTTCTTTTATTTGAGTCTTCTTATACAAAATGAGTAATATGAAAATGTTTTACATTATTGCACATATATAGCCCATATCTGATTGTTTACCATCTCAGGAAGGGGGAGGGCAAGAAGGAAAGTACGGATTGAATTTGGAACTCAAAACTTTATATAAAAATGTTTAAAAATTAGAAAAAAATGTCTTTTATTTCATTAAACATATTTTTTTCTCTTGAACGATTATATTGTCATAGCTTGGAGATATTGTGGATTCAGTTTCAGACCACTGCAATAATGTCAATATCCCAATAAAGTGAGTTACATGAATTTTTGGTTTCCCAATACACATAAAAGTTATGTTTACATTATACCATAGTTTATTAAGTGTGCAATAGTGTTACATCTTTTTAAAAAACCCATAATAGGGGTGGCTAGGTGGTGCAGTGAATAGAGCGTTGGCCCTGGAGTCAGAAGGACCTGAGTTCGGATCTGATCTCAGACACTTAATGCACATACAAATAAAAAACCTAGCCATGTGACCTTGGGCAAGTTACTTAACCCCAATCGCCCTCCAAAAAAAAAAAACCAAAAACCCATAATATATATATATACATATATATATTATGTATCTTAATTTAAAAATACTTTATTACAAAAAAACAAAAGAGCTAACCATCATCTGAGCCTTTAGAGAATCATAATCTTTTTACTGGTAGAGAGTCTTGCCTTGATGTTTATGGCTGCTGACTGATCAGGATGGTGGTTTCTGATGGTTGGGGTGGCTGTGGCAATTTCTTAAAGTAAGATAACAATGAAGTTTGTCACATTGATTGACTCTGTGTTTTACTTGAACACTTAGAGGCCATTTTAGGGTTATTGATTGTTCTAATTTTAATATTGCTGTGTCCGAGGAAATAGGAAGGCCCAAGGAAAGGGAGAGGGATGGGGGATAGGTAATTGGTGGAACAGTCAGAATACATACAACATTTATAGATTAAGTTCGCTGTCTTATATGAGCATGGTTCGTGGCACCCCTAAATGATTATTAACACAAAGATCACTGATCACAGATTATCATAATAGATATAATAAAGAAAAAGTTTGAAATATTGAAAGAACTACTAAAATGTGACAGAGACAGTGTGAACACATGCCATTGGGAAAATGGTGCCAATTGACTTGCTTGATGCAGGGTTGTCACAAACCTTTGGTTTGGGGGAAAAAAAACCCACATTATCTATGAAGTTCAGTAAAGCCATGTACAATAAAACAAGGTATGCCTGTGTTTAGTTTTGCTTGGTAGGTTATTCTTGGTTGTAATCCCAGTTCTTTTGCCTTCTAGAATATCATATTCCAAGCCCCCCACTTCTTTAATGTGGTAACTGCTATTAGATTCAGCCCCATGTTCTAGCTTATTAAAATATATTCTTTTTGTTGTTCCCAGCAGTCATGTCCTGGGGTCAAATCAAGCCGTCTTGTAAGAGCTGATTGTTAAATTTTCAGTGTGAATATTTATACCTCAGAAATTGGCAAACATTACAAATCAGGGCTTGATTTGCTGTTTTATTGATTGCCTAGATCCAAAAAGGCAGTAGAGAAAATGCTAATAATGCATGTTATACTTAAAAGTATGCTATTTGTGCCTCTTTTTGTTCTCCTTGTTGCAATCACTTGCTCTATCCCTTGAAAAAAGATTTGTTGGTCTGGCATTTTTCTGGTTAATTCTATAATATTCAGCTCTTAATGAAGCTAGTTGGATTAGTGATCACTTGTTTCCTCTCTAACATTAACAAATCATCATAGTAATATGCTAGATGAAGCTTTATAAGCAACATTTAGAAAAAACACCCCAAATTTAAAATGAGCAAAGAAAAAAAGACAAATACAATTTAAAAACATCATGAAATAACTGTTAAAGCTAGAGTACTAGGAGTAAAAAAGGTGAAAGAACCGCCCCCCCCAACATAATATATATTAAAAGCTGTCTTCAAATAGGCAAATGATACATTTTTTAAAAATTACGTATCCATGTAAAAAATATTTATAGCAGCACATTTTTTGCAACAAAAAGTTAAAAACAAAGCAGCTTTCAATTAATTTTGAAATGTCTAAACAAATGATAGTGTGTGAATATTATGGAATGTTTTTGTGCCATAGAAAGTAATGAAAAAAATGAATTTGGAGAAGGATGGGAGGCCTTGTATGAAATAAAAAAGAATGAAGTGAGACAAGATGAGAATTCATACAATGGCTACATTACTCTAAAGGAAAATAATTTTGAAAGATTTGAGAACTCTTATCAATATAATAAACAATCATGACTCCAGGATCAATGATGAATCAGGCTTCCCACTTCTTTTTTCTTTTTTTTGGAGAGGGGAAGGCAAAGCAATTGGGGTTAAGTTACTTACCCATGGTCACACAGCTAGTGTGTCAAGTGTCTGAGGTAAAATTTGAACTCAGGTCCACCTGGCTCCAGGACTGGTGCACTATTTATTGTGCCACCTAGGTGCCCTACTTTTTGAAGAGAGGTATGGAGTAGAGAAGGGGAACAAAACATTAATTTTAAAATATGGTCAGTGTGTGTATTTGCTTTTCTTAACTATGCTTAGTTATTACAAGGGAGGACATTGCTGATTTGTGTTCTTGTGTGTGGGTAGTTATGGGAAGGAAAGAGGGGACAGCATTAGTGATGCCCACATTCTCAGAAAAGAGCATCAATGAAACATTTAAAAAATGGACATTAGGGACAGTCAGGTGGTGCAGTAAATAGAGCACTGGAAACTCACGATTTGCAGATTCATATACAATCCTCTTTTTTCTGTTCTTCTTTGAATATGAAAATGATTATGGAAACAAAGTAGGTACCCATCAGTTAGGGAATAGGTGAATAAATCATGGTAATAATAATGTAATGGAATGTTCTTATAAGAAATGATGAAAGAAGAGAAATTTAGGAAGCCTTCTGTAAACTAATGCAGGGTGAAATAAGTAAATCTAGGAGAATGATTTGTACAATGATTACTATGCCATAAGTAAAAAAACAACAACAATTGAGCTTTGAAAGACTTAAGAACTCTGTTCAATCACAATTCCAGAAAAAAAAAAACTGATGATAAATCATGTTTCCTTTATCTTGGCAGAGAAGTAATGGATGAGGAGGAACAAAAGGAGTCTTCCATTTTCTGTCACAGCCATAGGTAAATTTGTTTTGTGTGGATATTTATTTGTATAAAGTCAAGCTTTTATTTTTATTGTCATTGAGGGAAAATTTGAAAGGAAGTGAAGAGGTAGTGATACTAAAAAGGAAGATAGGAGAAGAAAACATCAATGAATCATTTGAGAAAGTTCAGAGAAGGAAAAAGAAAAGCTGGGCAAAGTTGAAACTACTATGTTTAATTTAAACCAGCTGTATATAGTATGGGAGGAAATTGTTTTAATGAAAATTATAAGGAATCTGAAACCACTTAAGGCCTATTGATCAGGGAGAAGGTTCAGTGGTAGTATTTGGGTCAATTTATTTGAATGAAGATTGGTCATAATTGTCAGATAGTGGTTAAATAAAAAGAAATTGAGTAGAAATAAAAAAGAAATTGAGCAAGGATTAACATGAGCAAGAAAATGACAAGACAAGTAAAAAAAAGCTTGAAGGAAGTAAGAAAGTTTGGAAAAAACTGAATTTAGAATTAAAAGATGCCAATAAATATTCAGAAAAAAATCAATATTGGGGTAAAATAAAAAACTTCAAGAAATCTATAGAAGTAGTCAAAAACATTTGCTAAAAGAAAACATAATGAATACATATCTCAAATACCTGCCTTGAAAAATCATAGAATTTTTCAAAACAACTAGAAAATAAGGGGCAGTTAGGTGGTGTAATAGATAGAGCACTGGACCTGGCATCAGGAGGATCTCCATTAAAATCTGACTTCAGACACTTACTAGCTGTGTAACCCTGGGCACTTGACCCAGACTGCCTAAAAGACAAGAAGGCAGCTGAGCACTGGCTCTGGAGTCAGGTCCTGACTCCAGTTCAAATGTGACTTCAGACATGTGACACTTACTAGCTGTGTGACCTTGGGTAAGTCATTTAGCCCCAATTGCCTTGCCTTCCCCCCTTTAAAAAAAAACCCAAAAGCAAAAACTACAAAATATGCAGATTCACATGACAGATCTAGAGAAGAAGCCACGATAACAACAATCTCAAAATTACTGACATCCTAGGAAATTTAGAAAAAAAAAATTTACCACTATAATCTAGGAAATTATCAAACAAAATATCCCAGAATTAGAAAAAAAAATGAAAAATACAAATAGAAAGAATAAAAAGGACACCAGCATAGAAATACCAAAGATTCAATATGCCTAGCAATTAAGCTGAAACATTACAATGAAAAATAAAGGAAAAATACTTTAAACTACCAAGGAACAGAGAAATCTCTTATCAGGGAAAAATAATCAAGATACCAGTAGGTATTTCAAGGAGTACAAGAGGCAATAGGATAAAAATAAAAATTAAATTTAAAAGTAATTCTTTTGTGTGTGGATTGGACTGGATGTCTACTGTGGACTCTTTCTTCTTTCAAATTCTGTGATTCTACATTATGTAAAATTATGAAACATGGGCTATGAGCCCAGAAATATCTAATCAAAGTGTTTTCTGAATGCTTGAGATTGGCCAAAGTGAAGGAGCATTGAAACTCAGAGTTTACAAAGAAACACATTCAGTTACTTCAAGGAAGCCTTTGATTAGTAGTAACATCTCCAAGTCAAAAAGATAAGTATTTAAAATAATTGTTCATCTATGCCCAAAGGCAACCAAACTGTGCATACTCTTTGATGCCCGAATACCACTACTAGGTCTGTGTCCCAAAGAGATCATAAAAAAGAGAAAGGGACATGCATGTACCAAAAAGAATTATAGCAGCTCTTTTTGTGGAGGCAAAGAATTGGAAATTGAGAGGGTGTCCATCAATTGGAGAATGGCTGAACAAATTGTGGTATATGATTGCAATGGAATACTATTGTGCTTTAAGAAATGAGGAACAGATAGATTTCAGTAAACCCTAAAAAGTCTTAAATGAACTGATACTGAATGAAATGAGCAGAACCAGGAGCACATTGCATATAGTAATAGCAAAGTTGTGCAATGACTAACTGTGATAGACTTAGCTCTTCTCAGTAACACAATGATCCAAGATAATTCCAAGATGCAGGATGGAAAATGCTATCCATATCCAGAGAAAGTACTGTGGAGTCTGAATGCAGATTACTGTTTTTCACTTGGGGGGGTTTTGTGTTTTTTTTTTCTTTTGCTCTGTTTTTTCTTTCACAACATGACCGATGTGGAAATATATTTAACACGATAGCACATGTATAACCCATATCAGACTGCTTGCCATCTTGAGGAGGGAAAAGTTAGGGAGGGAGGGAAAGGAGAAAAATTTGAAACTCAGAATCTAATAAAAAATGAATGTTGAAAAAATTTGTTCACTTCTCAATCCAAGTAAATGAGTTGCTGACATTTTAAAGTTGATCTGGTATTATATTAGCTAAATTATTAATATTCCAGGAGAATGTTTCAGAGAACCAAAAGCAAAATACCTATCTTTGATAAAGAGGAAGTTTGAGGGTTTTTAAAGCAATCTCATATAATAGAATTTTGCTTATAGTGGTTTTTTTAAAATTGGGAAAAACAGAAATAATAAAAATGAGGAAGATATTTCTTTCTTTAAAAAAAATCACTGAAGAGTCAAACCTAAAAGTTACAATGCTAAATTGACCAAACCTTCATATATTTGTCATAGAGTGTATTGAAAGCCCAATCCAAAGATGTCGTTGAAACCAACCCTATTTTAGCTCATTATTCTAAGTTTCCTGTGCATAGAATTAACCTAGTCATTAATCCACCCTTCTAATTTATTCACTTTCTCTTCTCTTTCTCTCTTGTTTTCTTGTTCAGTGAAAACTATTCCATACCCAACTCTGTGTATATATTAGTTCATATCACAGTGAACTTCAAATGTTATTTTGGTTTACACAGTCTTGCACTTGAACCCTCCAATTACATTAAATAATTTATACCACACTGCTTCTCCTTTTCCTTCACTAATAGATTCTTTCTGTCTGACTTTCAATTCTTATTTTGAGATTATCAAAATATTACACACTGTACCCAGGCCCTTGATCTTTTTATTTATTTATATTCTTTTCTTTTAAGCAATTGGGGTTAAGTAACTTGCTCAAGGTTACACAGCCAGTCATTATTTGTGTGTGGGTGCTCATTTCCTGAGGCCGGATTTGATCTCAGGTCATCCCAACTCTGAGGCCAGCGCTCTTACTCACTGCGCCACCTAGCCGCCCTTCTTGATCTTTTTAGATTATTTCTATGACCCCTGATAATGATAGGGTTCTGATAGGATGCAATTATCATCTTAGAAAGTAAACAGTTTGTTTAGTTCCATTTGACTGTTTGCTAGTGTTTACATTTTTGTGCTTCCTTTTACCCCTTTGTTTGCATTTAAAAGTTTCTACTCTTCTCTGGCATTTTCATCAGAAATATTTGGAAGTTCTCCATTTCATTAAAGATACTTTTATTTTTTAACCCCTCTAGGATAATACTCAGTTTTGCTGGGTAAGTTTATTTTTGGTTGTAAGCCTATATCCTTTGCCTTTTAGAATAGTGTATTCTAAACTCTCCACTCCTTTATAGGGATAGCTGCTAAATTAGGTGTGATAACTCCTGTGGCTCCTTGAATTCTTTGTAATTGGTTGAAGAATTTTTCTTTGACCTGGAAACTCTGGATTTTGGCAATAATGTCACTGAAAGTTTTCATTTGGGAGTTTCTTTCCTGTGATTGCTGTGGAGCATCCTTTGGTTTTAAGAGACCTGGGTAGTTTTCTTTTATGGTTTCTTGAAATGTGATGTCTAGGTTTTTAGGGTCACGGTTTCAGTTAATCTAATCCTCTTCTCAATCTGTTTTTTTTTTTAATTTTTGGAGGGGGGAAGGCAGGGCAATTGGGGTTAAGTGACTTGCTCAAGGTCACACAGCTAGTAATTGTTAAGTGTCTAAGGCTGAATTTAAACTCAGGTCCTCTTGACTCCAGTGCTGGTGCTCTATTCACTGCTCTATTCACACGTAACTGCCCCCTCAATCTGTTTTCTAGGTCAGTTTTTACAATAGTCAAGACACAATCACCATTTATTAAGGACTTACTATATGCTAAGTGTGCTAAGCCCTGAGAATACAAATAAAAACACAGAAAGGCAGTCCCTACCTTCAAGGAGTTTACATTATAATAAAGAAAGACAATAAATAAAAGGAAGCTGAAAAGTTGGTAAGATCAATTAGGAAGTAACTGACATTGAAGCATGATAGAGAAAACCCAAAGTACAGCCTGGAGAGGAATGAAACATGACTGACCTGGAAACCTACCTTATATGGAGGATCTGGAAGAGAGGAGCCTCCCAAGTTTGGGGAAAGCCTGCAGGAGTAAAGGATACTTCTGATGCATGAATTCCAGGCATGAAGTTCCAAGATGAAGAGTTTCTGGGGTATGGTAGAGAAAGTCAGTAGTGTGCTTCAAAGAAGAATGAATTTACTGTGAGATACCTTACATTTTCTTCTATTTAAAATTTTTTTTAACTTTATTTTAATATTTCTTATCTCATGGAGTCATTAACTTTTATTTTGCTCATTTTAATTTTTAGAAAGTCTCTTTCTTTGGCAAGGTTTTGTACGTCTTATACAAAGCTTTTAATTCTATTTTCAATTATTTCTTCCAGGCTGTCACTCCTTTATCATTTTTTCTTTAGTACTCTCATTTAATTTATAAAATATTTTTTACTTAAAAAGTTTCTTACTTCATCTCTTCCAGGAATTCTAGTTGAACTTGTACCCTAGCTGTGTTTTTCCTTGAGACTTTGCTAATAGATGCTGTAGAGTCATTCTCTTTTTCTAGGTTTATTTCTTGGGCATCCCTGTCAACATAAGAACTCATTATGGTGGGATTATTTTTTTGTGTGTGCATGCATATTCTTCCAGCCCATTTTCTGGCTTTGGAAATGATGTTAAGGCCAGGTTCTGTGCATTTCTGAGGAGAATTTATGGGTTGAACTTGTGTCCTCTTGGTTCCTACTGCTGCTTTCTTGAGGTATTGAGTGTTACTGATTAGATGCTCTATGATTATCTGTTTTCTTCTGATAATGAACCTGAATCAAAAGATTGATTTGAGTAAAACCTAAGTCACAATACCATTTAACCTAGAAAAATATAGGTAGATTTGATCAGGTAGAGAGGTAAGAAAGCAGAGATATACTCCTTACACAGCTAACTATCCCCACTTGGGGTCACATAACCAATTCTTTCATCTGTTACTACCAGAAATCTTTGGGTATGTGCATTCTGTTCTGGTGGAGAAGTCAGCTAAAAAGCTTTTCATCACCATGCTATAAACTAACAGGAAACAGTCATAGGAAGCTTACATCTGCTCTGGAGTGGGAAAGGAGAGGACTCCTCCATCATGTATTTCCAGATGTACACTCACTGAGCCTCCATGTGGATATTGTGTGTGCTCTGGAGACTGATTCCTCATTGGCAAATCTCTTCATTACAGTGATAGATGATGTGAGTTGTGGATTGAAATTTAATTTCTGCCAACTTGTTTTCTGGTTCTCCCAGAAATTGTGTGTGTGTGTGTGTGTGTGTGTGTGTGTGTGTGTGTGTAATTCAAATTGTAAGTACTTGTCCCAGGAAATGTGGGTATTTGGTTTTTTGAAATATTATTCTACTATATTCATTATTCTTTCTGGGTCTGGTACTCCTAATATGAACTTCCAATCACTTTTCCTATTTTTTAAAAAGTTCAATATAGTTTTGACATTTATTGTTTTGTAGTATGGTTAGAGATTTGATGCTACTAACCCTCCTTCCTACTTTTTTTTTCATTATTTCCCTTAATACTTTACCTTCTATTCCTTCACATAAATTTTGTTATTATTTTTATCTAGCTCTACAAAGTAACTCTTTGATAGTTTGATCAGTATGGCAATAGTATTTACTAAATTACTTTAGATAATATTTCCATTTTCATTTTATTAGCATGACTCAACCATGAGTGGTTAACATCTCTAATTATTTAAGTTTGGCCTTAGTAATGTAAAGAATTTTTTAATTGTAGCCATAAAATTCCTGCATGTGTTTTAGTAGGTGGACTCCTGAATATTTTGTTCAATATTTATTCTAAATGAAATTTATCTTTATATTTCCTCCTGTTGGGTTTTGCTAGCAATATACAAGAAGCCTGAAGATTTGTGTGAGTTATTTTGTATGCCATTATTTTGCTGCAGTTAGTTTTTTCAAGTGCTTTTTATTTGGCCCTCTAGAGTTCTCTGAATAGTCTATTATGTCATCCAATCTTGTTTTCTCTTTGCATATATTTATTTCCTCAATTTCTTTTTTTTAATCTTACTGATATAGGTAGCATTTCTAGAGTTAGGAAGGGGTCAAGTTATGAAGTATTTTGAATGCTAAATTGATGTTGGAGATAATAGTGAGCCATTGAAGCTGATAGGGTCGTAGGGGTGACAGTCAGAACCATACTTAGTAAAAATCATCTGGCAGCTGGATTGGCTTGGGAGAGAGCTAAGACAAAGAGACTAGTTGGAATGCATTTGCATTCCAGTCCAGGCAAGAGGTGATGAAGGCCTGGAATGGAATTATGGTTTTGTGAGTGAAGAATAGGGAATATATAGGGGAGTTGTACAGGGAGAAAAGAAAAGATATGGTATCAGATTGGATACATGAGGAGAGTGAGAGTGAGGAGCCTGAGGTGACACAGAAATCCCAGTCAGGGGTACCCTGTGTCTTCCATACAAGATGCCTGTGGTTTATGTCCACCCTCTTCATGGAGACATGCCCTTCCACTGGCTCCAAAAAGATACTCACAGACTATAATCTTGTCAGCTTGATTAGGATCACAGGATCGTCATTTTAGACCTAGAAGAGGGGGCTATCTGGTTCAGCTTCCTCATTTTGCAGCTAAGGAAACTGAATCCCTGAGATTTGCCTGATTTGTAATACCTGAGAACTCCCAGACTTCTGTTTAATGTCACACCAGTAATACTTGATAGAATTGGAGTTAAAACTCTACTCTCCTGAGTTCAAATTCAATATTCTTTTCATTTTGCCATACCTTCTTCATACTATAGAATCCACTCAAATGACCAGGAACTCTTCTGATCTCCCCAGCCTCTGTCTCTGCTGCCTTATACTTAGAATACATTTATCTGACATCAACTTGTCTATAGAAGCATCTAGTGCTAACTGTATTCTGAGGGCACTCAATAAAATTTATTGAGTGCAATCAATTAATAAAACTAAAATGTTAAAATTATCAAAGGCAATCTAGCCCTCCTTCTTCTGATCTGCTCTGGGTTTATCTCACTGTTCATTTTGAGTTTCTGACCAAGATATCCATCCATCCATCTATCTATCTATCTATCTATCTATCTATCTATCTATCTATCTATCATCCATCAATCTCTCGTCTATCTATCTTCTATCATCTCTCTCTCTCTCTCTGTCTATATATGTGTGGGTATATGTATGTACAGATATGTGTGTGTGTGTGTGTGTGTGTGTGTGTGTACACTGATGGGAAAATCCTCCAATGAAGTTCTATTCAGATGTCTAATGGAGGTGTCAAAGTAACCCTGTGTTCTCAAAGGCTGTACCACCAGTCAGTCAGTCAGTCAGTCAATCAACATATATTAAGCACATGCTGCATGCCAGGCACTTTGCTGAGCACTGGAGATACAAAGAAAGACAAAAGACAACTTTTGATCCCAAGTTGCTCAGTGTTTAAGAGGCGAGACCACATGTAAACAGATGCAAGTGAACACACTATTTATAATATAATTGAGAAATAATAAACAGAGAGAAGGTACTAGAATTAAGGGGAATCTAAAAAGCCTTCCTTTAGAAGGTGGGGTTTTAGCTAGAACTTGAAAAAAGCCAGGGAAGCCAGGAGGTGGAGATGAGGAGGGGAGCATTCTAGTCATGCAGCACAGCCGGTAAAAATGCTTGGAGTCTGGAGATGAAATATTTTATTCAAAGAATAGCAGGGAATTCAGTATTATTGGATCACAGAATATGCGTATGTATGTGTGTGGGGAGGGATATGTAAGGTATAGGAAAATGGAAAAGTGGGGAGGCAGGTAATAAAGGCCTATATCAACATGGAATTTTATTATCTGTGTGTGTTTAAGAGAGAGAGAGAGACAGACAGACAGACAGACAAAGAGAGAGAGACAGAGAAAGAGAGAGGCAGAGAAAGAGAGAGTGCTGTTTAAGGTTCAATCTGCTCTTTAGGAAGATGATTTTGACCCCTGAATGGAGGATGAACTGGAATGTGGAGAGAATTATGGCAGATAGAATGATCAATATACTTTTTTAGTAGTCAAAGTGTGAACTGAGGAGAGAGTATATGTGAGAGATGTAACAAAGGTAAAATCCACAGGCCTTTACAACAGATCGGATATGTTGGTGCGGGAAAGACTGACACTTGGGTTTAGCAACTGGTAGAATGGGTAGATGATAGTACCCTCTAGAGTAATAGAGAACTGTGCAAGATGGTAGTTTTTATTGGCAGGGGTAGAGATAAGTTCAGTTTTGGGTATATGTCGTTTAAGATGTCAGTAAGATATCCAGTTTGAAATATTTATAGCAGATCTTTTTGTGGTGACTAAGAATTGGAAATCAAAGGGATGTTTATCAATTGGGGAATGGCTAAATGAGCTGTGGTATATGATTGTGATGGAATAGTATTATGCTGTAAGAGATGAAGGCAGGAGAATTAAAAAAAACCTGGAAAGACTTACATGAACTAATGCAAAGTGAAGTGAATAGAACCAGGAGATCATTGTACACAGTGAAGAACCGTGAATGACTTAGCTCTTCTCACCAATACAATGATCCAAGACAATCCCCAAGACAACCCCTAATGATGAAGCATACTATCTGCCTCCAGAGAAAGAACTAATAATGTTTGAATACAGACTGAAGCATGCTATTTTTCACTTTCTTTCTTTCATTTTTTTTCTTTTATATGAGTCTTCTTGTACAAAATGACTAACATGGAAATGTTTTTCATGTTAGCCAATATGTTAGGTGTGATGTGGTACCACAGAGTTGTTTTAATTTGCATTTCTCTAATCAATAGTGATTTAGAACATTTTTTCATATGACTATAGATTGTTTTAATTTCTTCATCTGAAAACTGCTTGTTTATATCCCTTGACGATTTATCAATTGTATTCAAATGTATCAACCTGTATTCTTATAAATTTGACTCAGAAACTCAAAAATTAAAAAAAAGGTTTAAAAATTGTTTTAAACTTGCAATTGGGGAAATATATATATATATATATATATATATATATATATATATATATATGTTGGCAAGGCAACTGGGGTTAAGTGACTTGCCCAACGTCACACAGCTAGTAAGTATGTCAAGTGTCTAAGATCAAATTTGAACTCAGGTCCTCCTGACTCCAGGGCTGGTACTCTAGTCACTGTGCCACTTAGCTGCCCCTATATTTTTTTTAAAAGAAGGATGATGAGGGGCTGAGCTAGGTATGTGGCTCTATGAAAGAAGGGGATATATGATGAACATGTCATGAAGATAACAATGGCAAAAATCTGGCAATGGAGTAGGTATATATAGTGAGGAGTTGAGATGATGAAACCAAGGTTGCAGGCCAGGGTGACTATGAAGACAGTTCTTCTCTTGGCAGTAATGGTGAAGTACAGAAGAGCTTTGCTCAGTTTAGTTACAGGGTTAGTTACAGACAAAGAGTAACTTGAGATGATGCTGGAAAGGAAGAGTGGTACAACATTTTAGAGGGACTTGAATGCCACACGAGGGTGTCTGAAGTATATTTGGTAGTTAATAGGAAGCTACAGAAAATTTCAGAGTGAAGGAGTAACATCTCTAGATCTCTACATAAGAAAGATGATTCTGATGTGGTGAGAAAGATGCGTTGGAGAGAAGAGGGAAGACAGATAACCTAGGATATGACATAAATTTATATCAATAGTCAAAAATGATATAAATACTATGGACTACTAACAAAGTGCTTAGCCTAGAGGAAAAAAAAGACTTAATAAGGTTATAATCACTATTTCCAAATATTTAAAGATTTGTCAAACTCAGGAAAGATTAGACTTGTTCTGCTTGGCAACAGAGAACCAGGACCAATGGATGGAGGTTACAGGGCAACAGATTTTTGGTTGTTATGAATGAGGACTTTCCTATAACTACTCCTGCTCATCAGTAGAATAGACTGCCTTTTGAGACGTTGAGTTTCCTGTTATTGAAAGAATTCAGGCAGCAGTTAGAAGACTATTTTGTTCAGAAATATTGTAAAGGGAAATCCTGCCTTAAATGGCAAAAGTTAGCCCTGTAGGGTCTCTCCCAATTCTTGAGTTTACAGAATAATAATAATAAGTTATGGATAAGTAGCTTTATTTTCACTGGAATCTATTTGTAAATGGAATTATTTCTGAGAGGGAGGCAGCAGGACTAGAAATCATCATGGTTTAAGGAAGATTTACAGGAATGGAATTCTCAGGTAGATTTGGGTGTTTGTGTGGGGGTGGGATGCTAAGGCCTGGCAAAAGGATGGGTCTGACTCCACGGTTCCAGGGATGAGGCTGTGCAAAGCTGTTCCTTGTTTTCTCTGTTCTGAATTCTTTAGCCAAAAGGGCAGAAAACTGGCCAAACGGAACAGAGGCTCTGCTTAGAGACTTAAAGGCATTCTCATCATTAAGAGACATAATTCAATCTCTAGTGAAAGTAGCATATGTATGCTTTCAGCCCCTCCTGTTCATTTTTATCATTGACATAAATGGCATGCTTATCAAATTTACTGATGACACAAAGCTAAGAAGCATAGCTAATGCACTGAATGAGTCTCCAAAAACATTATAACAGTCTATGACTGTAGGCAGAATTTAATACAACACCAGTCAATGGGGACAAATGTGAAGTGTCACACTGAGGTCTGAAAAAAATGATTTTAAAAGTACAAGATAGGAGAGGGCACATTTAGACAGAAGTTTGTCTGGAAAAGCTCTGCGGCTTTTAGTTTAGCAAACTCAGCCTGAGTCAATGGTGTGTGATTTGAACAATCTTCTTATCATGAAAAGAGTAAAGAACTGGAAGTCAAGAAGGCCTGGGTTTTAGTGCTGGTAGTTGTACCATCTAAAAAGGTGGATCTGGAATAGGTCACTTTCCCTTTGGTACCTCCTTTTCCTCACCTGTAAAATGAGGGGGAAGTGTTGATCTAATGATTAGTTCCAATGTTCATTTAGCTCTAAAAGTCTATGAAACTGATTATTGAAGCTTGAACTTTGTCACTTGGGATACCAGACAAATTTTTCAGTCCCTTTGGTTTTTGGTTTCTTCTTCTGTAAAGGTTGAAATAGGTGGAAATTTTTTATCATGTTTCAACTCTACATGGCTCATATGCCCGGATATAGTACTTTCCGTTTTTGGCCCATTAAGGCAGACTTTTTTTATTTGACTATTTAGAAGAAAACAATTATTTTCTAATTTAATAGTCATTAAATAGTCATTTCATAGTCATTAAAAGTAAATAAAAGAATTACTATTGCCACCTAAAAGTTGCTACTAATATACTGCTGGTATAATGTCAAATTTTTATGTAAAGATTAATTAGAAGATAGCACAAAGTTTCAGAAATATAAAAGATAAAGTAAATTTAATTATGCTTTTGAGCTATAAATAGTCTTTTAGAGTTTTTTGCATATTAAGCAAAGGTTTTCAATCACACTATCTCAATTGACATGAAATGTTTTTTAGATCCTGTCTCCATCTCACCGTCCACCCCATTTCTGTATTCTTGGTCTAAGAAACATGCAAGAATAACTTTAGGACACTAAACAAATCTTGAAGTCAGGGTAGTACCCTGCTAAATTGTTAAATGATTGCTATGGATGAGCCCTCATCTCCTAAAAGTTAATATTTTTCTAGATTTATTTTCAGGAAATATTGCACATATGTGACTGATGAAGACTGTGACAGTATTTCTTTTCTCTGGAAAGTCATTGACAAGATGCTCAAATGGTTATCAAAACAATTTTTTCCCCAATTAGAATGATGAGGAAACCTACTCTTTTGGAGATCCCAAGACACTGTAACAGAATCATGAATTAAATATGATCACTAATGACATCTCTTAGACTATGTAAGATTTTCTACAGATTTCCATAATAATAAAATGGGTTGGGTTATCAACAGAAATAATATTCTTGTGATCAAGAGGCCTATCATTCCTTATTCAATTGAAAGATTTTTCCTCCTAGAGTTTCAATAAGGTATACTTAGAACATACTTTAGTTTAGAGTAAAGGCAACTCTGAATGGGCTATAATTTCAACAAAATTTACTATTATTGTGTTAAGTTTTCTAGTGGATAAAAGATGGGACTGGGAGAGAGTACCACGGGTTATTTTCCTTGCTCTGTCACTTACTGGTTTTGTGTTTTCAGATAATTCAGTTCTATGTGCCTGTTTCATATTACTGTACAGTATATACACATATGTTTATATAAGATGTATCTTTCTCTTGAAGTGTTGTTAAGTGAAAATAAGTAGTGACTTTGGGGGCCCTCATAAAAAAACTTTTATTCTGTAAAATGCCTTATTTTTCTCTGATTTACAAGGATTTTGGTGGTATGCATATTTCATCTCCTCAATTAATTTGCTTAGGACAAGTACCCTATTTTGCAATTAAAATAGCTTTAACAAGCAAATACAATTAATAGAAAGGGTGCCAATAACAAATCTATTCCCTCTTTGAGCAGAATGTCTAACGGAAGAATAACTTTGTTTTGTTGACCTGAAGAGGAATTTTGCACAAGAAATAATCAAACACAACAAAATTCTCCCTTCATTAGTTTGATCTACAAGCAGCAATTATTCTTTAACACCCTTCAGTAATTATCTTTTAACTTCCTTTGCCATCACTACATTCTACCTCAAATACTCTTAAGTCTGGCTACCTCAGAATCCACTTCAAATCACCCACCTAAACCAAACACAGCTGCAGGTAGAGAGCCTGGGGTTAAAAAAAAAAAAGGGTGGGATAGGAGGGGAGGGAGATGAAAATGGTCTTTGAGAACACTTTGCTATTCTACTATATTTAAAACACTTCTTTTCACTTGCAAATTATTTAGAGATATCTTTCTTTCTGCCTCCAGATCCTAAAGATTTGGAATGACTTTCAAAATATGTGCATGATAATGAAATTCTACTGCTTTTCTAACTGTATTCCTAATAAATGTTTATTGGAGGAAGATTAAATGAATGTCATTATTTAGAACTGTGAAATTTTAGATCTTGGAAGAGCTTTCAGTTTTGGATTAAATTAGATTTCCACAACTAGATTTAAGATGCTATGAACACTCTCATTTTATAGATGATACAACTGGTGTTCAGAGAGATTAAGAGATTTGTTCAAGGTCACACAGTCAGGAATAGGAAGCTTAAATGGCTTATTATTTTAAAAGTTAATCTTAATGTTCAGTTAGAGGAACATAGGTCCTGTAATTTGTAAGATCGTAGATTTAGATTTGGAAAGGACCTTAGAAATCATCATCTGCTCCACCCCTTTCATTTTGCTGAAGAAATTGAAGCTGAGACAGGTTGTCACTTGCTGAAAGATCACTCACTTAGAGTGAGAGCTACATTGAGAGATGAGATTTGAATTCATTTCCTCTAACTAAAAATATAGTATTCTTAATGCCATACAACAAAAAAACTTGTTTATAAATTTAATTTTTATTTAAAGTGGGAAATCTTCCCAAAAAACCAAAACAAAATTCACCTCTCAAGGGCTAGATTTCCAATATTTATTGCAAGCTGTCAATTATTTATTTATTTATGAAGACCTTGTTTTCATTACTGCTTATCAAAATGATCCATAAAAGGTTATTTTCGTTGAATAATGGACTAAAATTGTCAGACAATCTAGAATCCTTCTACCCCAAATGTGGAAATTACACCTTAAAAAATTAAAATAAAAAAAAAAGGTCAAGTGAGGACGGCAGTGTAAGGGCTCATTGCGCCACCTACTGATTACATTTCGCATCTCCCTTTCTCAGGTTTTATTCTTTAAAAATTGTAGTTTCTGAAATGATTTCTATTAAAGTATTGGGAGTGTTGGGGGGAGGCGTTGTATCCTTACATTTTTATTTCAATTTACTCTTTTTGGTGTTGACAGGTTCTGAAGTTTTAAAATATACAATTCATAAATGAAAGAGAGTTCAGATTTCAAGTATTTTGTACGACTTTGGAGACACTCGAGTTTACATTGGCATTAAATAAATATGATACTGACGTCAACTATAGCTGAAAGAGACTAGTTCTTTTTGTCACCTGTATTCTAACAGGATCTTTACCTGCTTTAAAAAAATAAATGTATAGGAAAGAAAGTTAAGAAACAAAGCTATTTCCTTTCTTCTCTGGCACGAGGGACTCTTTCTTATTTGCTTCACTTATTTAAAGAATTTTTTTTTTTTTTACCAATTCATTTCACTGCATATATGGGCATGTTCACACAGACACAATACACCTAAGTCAAACTGTTATTTCTGTTTAAGCTTTCTAAAAGGTCTTATTCCTCCTTGCTCGTTTTCTCTGCTGGTGTGCGAATTAACAAACGTTGCTAGTTTTTCAGTGTAGAACGATGAAGGTAATTGGGGTCATCAATACAGAAAAGGTGAACCCAGCTCTCAGCTCTTGAAAGGTTTTCTAGCTTATTGTTATTTTTATTTGGTGACTGAGAAGTAGGGTTGATGCTTCTCTGAGTGTGTGGCTACTCTGTTTGGGAAACCAAGCCCCACAGATTTGGCAGGATTTGACTTCTGCTATCTTCTGTTTAACTGCCTGGGGGGTTGGTGTTACAAAGGGACCTCCTAGGAGGGGTTGAGTTGACACAGACCAGGTGTCTGTGGAAGGCAATCTACCTGCTCTCTGACACATCAAATGAATCATCTCTGTTCCTGGTATTTAAGATCGTTTGCTTCGAATCCTAAGGATGGTTAACTGGTGTGTAGGTTTTTGTTTTGTTTGTGTTAAAAGAATGGATAGGAACGGAGCAAAAAGTTGGAGCTAGACAGAGCATAGGGAAGATAACAAAGAAGAGTCAAAGGAAATGTTAGGAAAGAAGGAAGACAGGCAGGGAAGGGAGACCAGTTCGGAGGTGGAGGAGGAAAGTGAAAGAGTAGAGACTGGAAAAAAAAACAACAACAACAAAAAACCCCAAACCTGAATTCTGTAGAGGAAGAAAAATACAGACAGTTTATACCTTCTGAATTAAATTATCTCCCCTTTCCGACTCAATAAACTAAAACTACACGGTTCTTCCCCACTCAAGTATGTAGTAATCGTCCGGTGTTACTTTTTGCTAATGGCTATTTTTCTTGTTTAACCATCCTCTCGCTTCCCCCTGCCTCTGGTCCACAGGCGAGATAATACCTGCCAGAAAAATTTACGGGGAGTCCTTTAGGGATCCCGCCTGGTGGGAAGTTTGTCACCCAGGAGGCTAACCCGATTATTATCCTGAGATGGATTATGTTTACTGTCACCAAAACTCATAGAGATTATAATCCAATTTATGCGCATTACAGGCAATATTAGCTTTGTCTGCTATTTTGAGTTTCCCAGTTGCCCCACGAGTCCTCAAAGGGCAACTAAGCCAGTTCTGATGCAATCCAACCCGCTGCCAGGGAGAGGGGGAAAAAAGACTACAAAAGAAAACAACTTCCCGCCACAGCTCAGAGACGTGACGTTTGTCTCCTACGGTCACCTGGGCATCATAGACATTGAACAGCTTAGAGCTCAGTCAACTTCTCAAAGCATTCCCTAAGGGAGAAATGATCGGTTTGCTTCCTAACTTAATAGCTCTCTCTCTCTCTCTCTCTCTCTCTCTCTCTCTCTCTCTCTCTCTCTCCCTCCCTCCCTCCCTCCTTCTCTCTCTCTCCATTGTAATGAAATTTTTATATAAATTTTTTCCACTTTGCACCCAGCACAGGCCCGTGGTATTGTGCGCTTTTTAGTCAGAGGTTTACTGGAAGAGAGAATAGGGATAACCCCATTTGGCAGATGAGAAAACTGAGGCTTTCAGAGGTTAAGTGATTTGCCGTAGTTCACACAGGTAGTAAAAGTTAGAGCTGGGACTTTAAACTCATTCTAGTACAGGGCTTGTTTAGTTTTTGTGTTGGTGACTTGCAGTGTCTAGGATGGTGTTAGTAACATAGTAGGCGCTTAATAAATGTTGAAGTAATGACTCCAAATCCAGTGCTCATGCTACTGAATCAGTAATTTACTAGTTTGACGTGTGTGTGTCTTAAGTTTATTTTGGGGGTGGGCTTTTGGATGTTCAGTTGTGCTATGTAAGCACAAAAGCAAACATTTTTTTGTGTAAGGCAAACACACTATTTAGGCATTTATGAAGTAGCTATCTTCCTTCTCCGGGAGAGCAAACTTTTCCAGCAAACCCAGAAAGATCTAACAGCCCCCATCCCCACTCCCTCCTCTTGCCCCTCTCTCTCACCCCTCCTCTGCCGCTGTAGCTTTCAAGGGGGTTCTACTTTGGCTACATTCCAACACTTTTAATCCGTTTTTTATTGTAAGACCAGAGGTGTTTGCACAGGGGCTGGGATCGCTCCCCCCAGCTGCCCAAGACTTTCCTAGTCTTCTAACCCTCTTCTTCTATTTTCCTCAATAACCTGTTACTTTAAGTAATGCATTTCGGTTTCGGCCGTAGTCGGGCGGGGAGGGCGGTTGGGGTTTAGTGTAATTTAGTTACTGTGTTTGATTGGCTCTGTCGGGCTCTTTCCCTCTCTCTTTCTCTTCCCCCCTCCACCTCCACCAGTCCCTCCCTCTTTCCCTCCACAGTCCCTCCCTCTTGCACCGGGTTCTGTGTCTAGTGTCAGTAGCTCCCAGCCCAAGGCGCATGCTCCGAAATCCCAGTCTCAGCCCCTGCTGCTGTTGCTGCTGTTTGGTTGCTTTTGCTTTGGCTGTCGGGGCTCAGTTTAATAAGAGAGAGAGGGAAAGAGAGAGAAAGAGAGGAGAGAGAGAGAGAAAGAGAAAGAAAGAAAGAGAAAGATAGAGAGAGAGAGAGAGACAGGGAGAGAGACAGGGAAAGGGGAGGTGGGGGGGAAGACAGAGAATGTCCGCCATCTACCCTCTTCTCCTGGGCGCACTCTCATTCATATCAGCTTCTTCATGAATTACAGCTGAGAAGGGGAGGGTGGGGGCGGGGGGGAGTCGGGGTACCAAAAAACCCCCCAGCAAACCTCCGGGCCCCCAGGCATGGCCAGCTCGGTAAGTACATGCAAAAAAAAATCTTCTTTCCTCCTCCTTCACCCAGCGCTGCTGCTGCTGCTGCTGCCCAGACACCGCTCCGTGGTTCCAATTAGAGAAAGGTTGGTATGGTTTGCAGTATGCTGCTTTTCCCTCTAAATCTCCACTCCCTCCTCTGCACTCTCACCCCCCCCTCCATATACTCCTCCAACCCCCCCCTTTGCAATTGCAAGAAGCGCGCACACCACACACACACATACGCGCGCGCGCACACACGAACACACACACTCTCACACACACAGACACACACACGCAGACACGGTGGAGGAGGCGAATAATAACTCAGCCATATTTCAGCAGCCGCTGCAGCAGCCGGGAGCAGAGTGTGTACAGTACAGGGCGGACTCTCAGCAGTAGCGGCACCGGAGGCGGGCGCCGCAGTCGCCGCTAGGATGGTGCGTTCTCTCCCGGCGTGTCTGTGACAGCACTGGTGCTCACACGCAACTTTAACCCCATGCATGTGTGTGTGTGTGTGTGTGTGTATGTATGTGTGTATGTGCAGCGTTAACAACGATGGATTTGCCTTACCCCGCCCTCCCACCCCATTTTTTCTTTTCCTTTCTTTAAAAAAATTTTTTTTGGGGGGGAGCATGGGATGGGGGAGGCCCTTTGGGTGCTCTTCAGGGTATTTGCGGGATTTATCTGGGTGGTTTTCTATTCCTGTATGGGGTTCACGGCAACAGGGCACGCTACCTTTTATGCGTAATGTTTGTTTTGGGGAGGGGGTGGTAACAGGGCACGTTAAATTATTAATGCATTAGTGTGTTGTATGCTTTTTGGGTGTGTGTATGTGTGTGTATGTGACGACGTCTTATATTTGCTGTCCACGAGTCCTGCAATAAAAAGCACTGGAGTTTGTGACTTGCCCACTAGCAAAAGATGCCTACAGTTTAAATTCTGCCTGGCACTGCGCTGCACATGCATGCATGCTTGCATGCATGTACTCTTTCAACACATAGATATACACAGATACACACAAAGACTTCATAGGATTGTTCCTTTTATGGGGTTACTTTCTATGAAGGGGTTCTCCAACCCCCATTCTTCACTGCCACCTGGTCTTATATTGTCTGAGAACTGATCTCGTCTTGCTTTCTAATTATATTTAATTTGATTCCAATGTGTCTGTTGTTGTTAGGCGCCCTCATCCTCCTCTTCCTCTCTTCCTCCCCCCTCCATTGGGGGTAACATTCCGTTACAATTAGAGCTCATCTGGAGTATAGCTGACCTGGTCTCACCTTACTGGGTGTATGTGAAAGACATGAAGCGTATGTGTATCTATTTGTGTTTATACGCGTGTGATACGTGGGTGTGAAGAATACTATTTTCTTTTGTGTTCATCAAAAAAACCCCAAAAAACAAAAACCCCAAACCAAAACAAAACATGCATAATCTTAAATGTACAATCATCCTTTTCCCATTATTCATTATTGTCTCTTTCCTCCCTTGCTTCCTCAGTGTGCTGTTCAGGTGAAGCTGGAGCTAGGGCATCGAGCCCAGGTTAGGAAGAAACCCACCGTGGAGGGTTTTACCCACGATTGGATGGTGTTTGTTCGCGGACCCGAGCACAGTAACATTCAGCACTTTGTCGAGAAAGTCGTCTTTCACTTGCATGAAAGCTTTCCTAGGCCAAAAAGAGGTAGGGGCTGAAATACAAAGGGATGGTGAATTTTTTTTTTTTTAAGTATTTGCTTTAGAAGAGAGCAAGGGAGAAAACAATTGACTTTGCCAGTGTGATTCTCTCCCCTCCTCCTTCCTTCCCTCCTTCCTTGTATGTTTGCTGAGCTCTCAGACTGGTGTTTGCTGCGGCAAGGAAGCTAGAGGCTCCCAGCCCAGTCTCTCTGCCTTTTCAAAAGTCACCGCATGTAAAGGACCATCAGGTGTACAGTATTTTCTTTTCCAAAGCAAGAATTCGCCAGTCCTTCGGGGTTAGCAGCTTAGGCTGTGGATGGTACAGTCGTTAAAGGGTGGGGGTGGGGCTGGAGAGAATAAATGGCATTCGTGTTTTTCCTGGAAAAAAAAAAAAGAGTTTGATTTGCAGTATTCTAAAAATTAAAAATGCATCGTGAGTATTGTTTCCTGTTCAGGTATCCGTGTTCCTCGCACCGATCATTGCTTTATAGCACGTTGTTTGAAGGTTACCGCAGACTTTTTTTTTTCCTCCCTCCTTCTACTAGGTCTTTCCAGCCTTATCTTTATGTCTGAATAAAGGTTTAATCTTCCCTGCTCGTAGATGGCACTTGGTCCCGCCTAGAGACCGAGTGTTTTAAGCGGGTGGGGTCCCGATGTTAGCTTTAGGGGAAGAGTTTGCAGTCTGAGGTTGTTTTGTGAAAATGTTTCTTAAGTTTAAGAAGGAACACACTTGCCTTTTGCTTTGAAGGCTTCACCACCTTGTTTCTTTGACTTTTTTTTTTTTTGAGTTTGCATAATCCTGCTAGTCTGTACTATTTCAAACGCTTTTCTGTGCAGGGCAAGCCAGTTTTCAAACAAGACAGTTTGTAATGTCACAGGATATTGGGAAAAGAGGTTTGGGTAACCTCAATTTCAGTTTCTTTCACCCTCATGGAAGCTACTGTCTGGTTGTTTTAGTTGGATTAGTGGAGGTAACAGTACCACTACAATAAGGTGCTTTGTTTGTGAGCAGGTTTATTTATCTAAGTAGACACAATGGTTAGTAGTTATCTCCCATTTGATCTGTAATCTTTATTGGCATCTAGAACTCCTGCAGTTCCTTAGAACAACATCATAATAAATCCATTCTGCTTAGAGCTATGTGGGAATTATTGAACATACAGGCACTGAATAAAGAAAGGAGAAATGCAGGGTCGAGTGTAGAGGTGGCAGAGGTTGTTTTGATGCGTTTTTTGTTTCCCAAGCTCAAGTGGTGAAGGGCTGTGTTGTGTTTTCTTTTCTTGACTTAGTTTGTAATGCTCTTTTCAAATGGGAGAAGTTGAGTTTGACAGGCTTTGTTTGATGATTAATAAATGAATTACATTTCTAGTACAAGGAATACGCCTTGCTAGTAGGAACTATTTAGGTTGGATTTTGTATCCAAACATAACCAGAGAAATAATTATGCTTTAACTGAACCCTATTTTGTATCTCAAAGTCATGATACTGAGTAGACTGTCAGGTCTTAATTACTGTACAGGATTGGGTATGATGGCTCTTAGTATCTTTTCTTCTGGGGTTTGTTAGTCACTGCAGTGTTTTTAACAAAAGAAGCCATCTACCCCTGAGACTCTTGGTACCCAAGGTTGCCATTATCTGACTGCTATTGACTTAGGATGTTTAAAAAAAAATTCACAGTTTATTTAAAGAATTATTTGATATTTTGGGAGAAAGAGCCCAATTTTATTTTTGGCATAAAGTATAGCAATTGAGGTAACTGTTTATGTAGTGTGACAATGAACAGATTGGCATTCAGAAATTTCAAGATTAAGAATTGTTTTTCACATAGCTCCATCTCTGCTTTAGTGGGTGTGTGGTGTGTGACACTCTCCCTTTATTTCCTATACTTAATGATTTTTCTGTCCAGCCTGAGGGAACATGACTCTGCAGCCCAGACCTGGGAATTGTTGCTAGGTGTGGTGTGCTGCTTGTTTAATAGTAGGACAATTTCTGGTTTCAAGGGTGATATGTCCGATTGTTGGTAGAATATACTTTTGTTTATTCTCAGGTATGGATAACTTTTATTTCTTAAAAAAAACCCCAGCAATGTAAGCCATTGTTTTAAAATGTTTATTTTTTGGATTTTTATTTGTATATGTGTTTTCCATGATGTGACAAGTGCTGGGAAAAATGCCAGCTTACATAGCCTGGGAGAGACCTTGTCATATTGTAATTACACATGACTCAGATTGCAAGAGAACATTTCTCTGTTCATTGGGAACAGTTGTAAGTTCAAGCAACACCAAACATGCCACTCATTCCTGTGACTGATTTCAGTTTATTGAAATAAGACAATTTCAAAACGACAACAATGATGATAGAACAGGCATACCAGAAATTTCTTAATTTACTCCTGTCCTGTTAAGGCCCTGCATCACAGTGGCATGATAAAATCTCACTAATGAGGGGAATGCCAATCTGACTTAGTGAAAAGTCTGAACTATGGATGGTTTTAAAAGAAATATGCTTTTTTTAAAACTTTCAAGTAATGCATATTATAAAAGAGTGCTAATAGATAACATAAAATGTTATCTAAAATTAGCATACATAATATGCTACATCTCATATACATCTAAATATCATTTATATGTATGTATCTATATCATATGAATACATCCTATAAAAACACAGAAAGAATGAAATGTTAGACTTACAAGTTGATTTAGTCATTAATTTATGGTTTCGAAAAAACCTGCTGATTTTAGTAGTTTTGAAAAACCTGATTTCCTTTCACTTGAGAGCAATCTCCTGAGACTTTATAGAGGAATAAATTACAACACTTTGAATTTTTTACTTAATTGGAGTTACATATCCCTTTTTTGAGTTTTGATTTGGTGGAATTCAAATTAATGAAGTTTTACTCTTCTACTAATACATGTTTAAGAAACCTGTATTTGAAAACTACTTATAGTCAGTTTATCTGTTAAAGCCCTAGATTTTGATTGAATAATGTTGCTTGGGGCCTAGAGCATCTACTGTTAAGGAGGTGGTACTGTCATTGCTAAAACCTACCTAGTAGTAAAAAATAAAATAAAACTCCATACTTATTTATTTGAACTGGATTTATTATAGTCTACTCTGGTCATGTATAAGGCATATCTACAGTGCTTCATGTTAAATATTAATGCCTTCATTTGCAGTAAGATGTGAATTTGAGTGAACTTTCTTTCTAATTATAGCTATTTCTAGCATTGCAATCTGTTCAGTTGACATTTATGATATTAAATCTGTTGCTTATTATTTTCTGTAAGCTAATTTGACGACTAGTAGTGTAATTCTGTAAGCTAATTTGGCTACTAGGATAATTTGATGGCTTTCCAGTTAAAGCCAGATATTCCTTTCTGCAGGGGGGTGGGGTGTGCAGAGTGAGGGGTAAGAGGGAGATAGAAAAACATAAAACACAATAAATCTAAGCCTAGAAGCTGTACTTTTATTTAGAGTTCTCTAATCCTGACTTTAATTTTTAATGTTGAATTTATATGCTAAATCATTTTGACAAATTTTTACAAAGCACCTGGGGTGGGGGGAAAGTTTTAAGATGTTTGACCTCATTCAGGTGTCACGAGTTCTAGGTAAGGTTTTCAAAAAAACTTTACTTGTGGGAAAGTTAGTATCTGTAATAGCATTTTGAAGTGAGAAGTATTGCTTTCCCATGTACTGTGTTATGGTGAAGATGTGGTTTTGAATCGATTCATGTATGTTGATCTTAATTCTATTTTTGAATGTCACATAATGGTTTTCCTTGTGGTTTGTAGGATTGAATCCATGAAATTCTGGTTCATTGCCTCTCCTCCGCCCCCTCCCCCCCATGAAAAGCTAGTCACACAAAAAGAAGGCATCTCATTTTGTCTAATATAATATTAAGGGTTTTATAGACTGGCAGAATCATTGTTTCTCCTTTTGATAATCTTGATGTGTAAACAGATGTCACAGTGCACTTTATTTTTTGGGTGGTTGGGGAGAATGCTTCATGACTATTGACCTTTTTTCCTCTAGCCATTTACTATAGTATTCATCCTTGTGTATATATAGGTTTGTCAGTGTGAATTGGAATATTTGCTTTTCTCTGTTTACCTGTCAGTGTGTATGGGGTAAAAACAGCTAGTGAGGTGGTGGCAGGGTAGAACCAGACAGGGAAATACCCTAGGGTTTAATCATGCCAATTATACAATTAGAAAGAAACTTTTATTTTAAAATTTTACCTCTGTTCATTAAAGCATTAGAAATTTATCTGGTCTTTGAATCACAGTGCTTTGCAGTGTCCTTTATAAAAGTTTTTCTTTTCCTATGTTGTGCTTTTATTTGCATTATTTACAGTCTTCTCATCTGTCTGAATCATGTCCAGCTTCGCACCAAGAGAAGGCCATGTGCCATGTAGAATGAAAGACCCATTCTCTACCTGAGATTCTTAGAATTGTCAGAATTATTTAAAATGATAGTTACCTTATAGCCTGAACTTCATTTATTTCTTCCTAACTCATGTCATACTACCTGAATGCTTTATTTTTAATTTTAGTTATTACTGTGTGTTCTAAATTATCCAGTGTCCTTTCTATGTCATGTTACTGATGCTTTAAATTGTTGGAAAGAATATAGTTTATCTAAAAGTTGCTAAAGAGAAAAGAATGGTTGCATATTTTCCAAAGAAAAGTGATCAATGTGTCTATTATAATGTTTTCTTCAAAGTCCTTATGTAGTTTTAAACCTAAGTTGTAGATATAAAAGAAATTTTTATTTTAGATCCTATGACCAAGAAAAATAAAGATATCAGTACCAATTTAAACCGTGGCTTGGCATGTAGCGTATGAAATTCCAAAACATCTTTGAATCTCGTTCTGCTTCTCACTAGCCAAGTGACTTTAAGCAAGTCACTTAACCTTGATGCTCTTTATTGTCTCCCCTATAAAATAGGGGGATTGGTCTATGTGACCTTTAAGGTAGATTCTTGTTCTAAGTCTATGATCTTCTGGTCCTTTGAACTAAAAGAAAATTCACTGCTTATTGCTAAAAATAATGTAATATTTCTTTCATGCTTCCAACATAAGCTATTAAAATTTAAAAATTTTTAAAAAGGGCATCAAGGACTTTGAAGACCTTGTATTTGCTGTATAACTAATCACAGTTCAGGGGCCATTTGTGTGTAATGTTTATTCAGTCAACAAATATCTGTTGAGTGTAAGTTGTATGTTGTAAGTGTATACTGTGTGGTTGCTGTGTGTGCTCTACAAAGGAGTGTAGACAGGGCACTAACCCTGAAGATTACACATTGTATTTGGAATGGCAATAACTGCATCAAATACGGATGCTTGTGAAAAGGTAACTTACTTTATTCATCTTCAGTTATTCACTTAAATCACTGCTAAAAAATGTTCAGACATGGAGTAGGAATTAACCTGGAGGAATAATTAGGACCTGTATGAGAAAGAAGATAGTGGAAGTAAAAGGCTCGGCTCACATATAACACAAGATTTTCTCCCTACTCTTTCCTGTTCTATGCACACCTTAACCCTTCCCTCCATGCCCCATCCCCCATCCCTGGTTTGAGGATCTCCTTATGGATGAAGAACAAGGTGTGTGTGTGTGTGTGTGTGTGTGTGTGTGTGTGTGTGTGTGTGTAAGTATAAAATAGTTGAAATGAAATGACTTTTCATGAACTGTTTCCTGATCACCCCAGCTATGTGTCTCATGTCCCCAAATTACTTTGTATAAACTTTGTATGTATTTTGAACTCAAGTGTACATTTTGTTTCCCCTATAGAATGTAAACTCTTTGATAAGAGAGTCATCCCTCCCCCCCTCCCTGCCCCTTGTATCCTCAACCCGGGGCCTGGTATGTAATGGGGTGCATAGTAAATGCCCAATTGATTGATAGGTATATTATTGTTTCCCAAAGTCTAAACCCTGAAAAAAATGCTCTTTTTTCCAGTTTTGAAGATTGTAAAATTTATTTTAAATTATTTTTAGAGATGAGAAAGGAAAGAAAATGTCAATTTATGGTATTGTAAATGCTTAAACTGTTGGGTTAAAAAAAAACACCCAAAAAACAAACAGCCTTTAAACATCTCCCAAAGTCACACTTCAGGAATATACCACCTAATATAACTTGTCTGATGGGAAACCAAACAACTTTGAAGTTATAGTTGTCTACAAGAAGAGTGATATGAATGATGACTGACTGAATCATGGGGTTTAGTTTACATACAATTAACAATGTTACTGTGAAAAAAGATGCTCCCTAAGATCTGTTTCAGGTTGAGTTCATATGATTTATGATTAAATGATGTTGATAAGGGTAACCTAATGTACTAATTTCTGCTTGTTATCCAATAAGGTGTTGGTTGTGTTGAAGTAGTAGAGAGGCATTTTGGTTAAGGGAAGGAGAAATTCAGCTCTCTACTTGTTGAAACTTGCATTCCTTGTTTCTCTTGATTTTAACCTGAATTTTGAAACATACAATGTTGCCCTTATCTGTGTCATTTTTTCAATTACTTCTAAAAATGCCTGTGATAAGTATGTAGCATTATTATTTTTATGGCTCACCACTTCAGTCAAAACAACTTTTCTTTCCTAGTTAGCTATCCAGTAGTTTTATTCTCATTTTCTTGGAAGAAAGGCCTTCCACTAACTAGCTATTGAACCTTGTGCCACTTAGCCATTCTGTGTCTTGGTCTCATCTATAAAATGAGGATGTTAGGCAATGAATTCTAAAGTCCTTTCCACCTGTGGGTCTCGGTTTCTATGAAAGATCATTTGTGTGCTTCAGTCATCTGTTGATGTTTTTGATGTGGGTTTTCAAAGAAAAAGACTGGAATTTATGTGAATTAGCTGGTTCTTAACTGTTAGCAACCAGCACAGAATCCGTTTGGGCATAAAATTAAATGAACTGGGATTTTCAGGTTGTAACTCCTTCAGAGATGTCAGGAACTTAAAAAAATCTGAGGTCTTTTCATGCTTAATGTTTTCACACAGAATAACAAAGTCACAGAATCTTAAGAGTTAGAAGGAACCTCAGACAGAGGTTATCTAATTGAAGTTTCTAAATAAAGAAAGAGTACCTTTTGTAGTATATTCAGCAAATGATCATTCAACCTTTTTTTTTTTTTTTTGCTTGTGGGATCCATTTGTTGAGTCTAATTAGAATTATAACCAAAATGTGTATATGTATGTATGCATGTGTATACACATATGTGTGTGTGCATGCACATGTATTTCATTACTGAAATTGTTTTTCCACCTTGAAGTGGAAATTTAATATAATCTTATCAAAACTATTACTTTTTCAAAATTCTTTAAATCTTGAAGGAAAGGATAGTCTTTGCATGGACTATTTGTCTTTGCAGCACTGATAGTCCTTTTATGAGGGATAATAATTCACTTACTTAGGTGTTTTTCCTCTGGAAAGGTAGAATATATTATAAATCTTTTCTCAAAGTAGCAATAGCAGCAGTAGATTGTAGGAGTAATTTATAACTTGTCCATTACTGTCTGTAGACCTAAGTTTAGACTACATTATGCCTTTTAATCTCTCCAGTACCTCTCTTTTTAGCTGATTATGCTAGATAACTATTAGTTTTGAATATTTAAAAACACAGCCTTATTGTGGATTTTAAAAAAATCAACCATACCTCCCCCCACAAAAAAATATTTCATTAATGTGAGTTACTGAATAATGAAAGCCTTCTTTGTTTTGGGGAAAAACATCTATTTTACTAAGCTTTTCCCTTGCTTTTGATTTCTCCCTTCCAGATATGTTACTTGCAGCTGTTTTAAGGTGACTGCTCATGAAGATAAGAGAATTGGCTATTGGGATTTGGTTGTTTTTAGTGAGGTAGAGAACTTTGAAAAACAGATGTAGTCAGATTCCGTGTTTACCCTTTAGATGTTTTAACTATTGGTTTCTTTTTTTGCTGGTCCTTGAATACATGGATGCTAACAGAGTTGACTTGTACACTTTATTAAAAGATATAACGACATGGTATAATATCAAAATCAAAGCCCACTTCTGAAATTTACCTTTCTGTTGTATAGAGGTAGAAAAACTGAACTTACGCATATCTTGTTAGAAATGACTTCCAGACCATCTGGGATCTAAATTCGAACATTTCTAATTCTGCTGTTATCTTTGAAATGTTGTTCTATTGAGCATAGGAATCCCTCCTCCCCCTTCTCTGAAATGATTGTTGCAAATAATTAATTTTTTAATTAATATTTTTGCTGCGTATAATTTAAAGGAAGGCACTGTAAATCAGAAAAAAGCCTGCTTTTATATTATGGAGTACAGGCAAAAACCAGGGAAGCATTGCTGAATTGATTTTTAGTCTTTTTGCCTATCTCTCATCATCCACCATGCAATTATTTATTATGTAACAAACTAAAACTCAGTTTCTTCTATATTCCGAGCAGTTGACTGCAGAATGTGTAAACAAACTGCATGTGAAATTTATAGGAAAGATCTTGGCTACCAAGGGACCATTTTTCTAAGTGTGTTAAAGCTTAATTAACAGCTGTTGATCTTTGCATTTCTGCCCTTCCTGGAGACCCATTCTGTAACTTCTCTTTTGTGGATTTTAAAAATTAGGTAAAATTTTATGGATATAGAAATTTTGCTTATTTTAGATTCAATGAAAAGCAGTTTTTAAAAATAGAGAATGGATTTCTTGCTTTGACCACAATAAAGCAGATTTGTCTAGATTTCATGGATCAATAGGACTGTGCTTTTTGAGTTATATTTTCATTTCTAAGGTCAACAACCAGGAATACGAAAGAGTTACTTATGTTTTAATAGTTGGTTGTTGATATTGGGGAGGCTAGGTGGCACAGTGAGTATTCGCCCTGGAGTCAGAAGGACCTGAGTTCGGATCCGGCCTCAGGCACTTGACACACACAAACAAAAAAACCTAGCTGTGTGACCTTGGGCAAGTTACTTAACCCCAATTACCCTCCAAAAGGCAAAAAAAAAAAATTGGTTATTGATATGATTTGTATTTCCTAAAACTAGAACATTTACCTTTTAATTATCTGTTGGTAGTGGTTTGGAAAGAGATGATGACTTAGAAAACTTAAGGTCTCTATTACCCAAAACTCATTTTAGTCAGTAAATTAAATTTACATCAACCTTTCTTAACAAAAGCTTCCAACAAGAAGTTTAATTGATTAATTAAAATTTCACCTGTTCTACAGATCAACAGTGAAATTAATTGGTAAAAAATTGGTACCAGTGAGGAGAAGTGGAAATAAAAGACATAGAGAACCTCTAAAGTACATGTTCTTTATTAATTAAAATTGAATATCTTCTGATTGTACTGGTATGAATTATGCCATCCATCAACCGATACTTTGCAAGATTTGCATTTATATTTCTGTAACTGGGGCCTTGTATCTGTGTTATCTTTTAAAGTTAGAACTGTCCTTGTAATCTCTGAGCACTGAAAATCTCAATCTGTTCCCTCAATATTTATTTCAGAATTCTAATGGAAATTGCTTAAATAATATATCCTGCTCTTCACTTGGGGTTAAGTGACTTACTCAAGGTTACATGGCCAGTTATTCAGTTATTTTTGTGTGGGTGTTTAGTATCTGAGGCCAGAACCAATCCTGGGTCTTCCCGGGTCCTCCTGACCCCAGGCCAGCGCTCTTGCTCACTGCGCCACCTAGCCACCTCACTACTCATATTCTCTTAAAAAATTTTTTTCCCCAATGGACAATAATTGTAGTTGGTTTTAAGGCATGTTACTTGCTAAAGAAGATACATTCTATCTGCCTGAAATATCTGGAATGTCCTGACAGGAATCTTAAATTTAGTTACCTGGACCCATGACTGTGATAAACTTAAAAAGAAATTTCCTAAATATTGAACATCAAGAAATAGGAATCTTTCCCTTTGTTTTTGACTGTTACATTATATATGTTAAATATGTTGGCCACATATGATTTTCTTATAAGTTAAAAATATTTTTTAGGAAAACTATCATGTGTTTAAAAATTGATTTAGAATATTCTCTTGAAATTGCTTTGGTTGGAATTTTTAATCTTAATGTAATTTTTTATGTATCCAATTTGATCTCTTTGTAGCTGTGTAGCATGTTGAGTGGAATTGCACTGTTACAAATACAGGGATTTTAGTAGTAGATTATTTTACAATAAAAGTAATTACTATATTCTTGACAGGGACATGAGCAATACATAGGAACTTCATTCATCTCTGAGAAGCTTTTGAATATTTCATGTATTTTAAATAAAACCATCTTTGAATGTTTTCTTGGAATACTTTATAGCACATTATGTGTGTTTGATAATTATAATTAATTTTTAAGAGGAGAAATATCTACCATTGTTATGTGGTATATTTATCATCCTTATCCTATAATTGGAATGCTATAGCATCAAAAAATGCTAGATATGGTTAATTTGAATGCTATTATAACTTTAAAAGCCTATATGCTGAGAGGCAGTTGGTCTAAGGGGATATGGTACTGGCTATAGAAGTCAGGAAGCCCCTGGCTCAAGTCCCTCACACACATTCTGGCTTTATGACCTGGAGGAAGATACTTAACCACTGAGCGCTCTGGTTAGCTCTCATAAGGGTAGAATTTGCAAAGAAGATGCTGATTGCATTGGTAGAGGGAGTTTCCTCACCTGCAAGTTACTTAAACCAATGAAATCACAGGTGTGTAGTTCTTTTCCCCCACTTCCATCTAAAAATTTGGGGGATTAATATTTGGTTCATTTTGCTTACATTGGATTTTAGTGAGAGTTTTTGATATATGTCTTTGTTATTTTATTTTTTCAATTGTAAAAAGAAATTTTTGTAGAATCTCTAGCTTCATAAATTTTCTAGAAAGAAATTTTACATAGCACAAGTTACTAATACAGGATGGATGGTACCTGTGTTCTCAATCCAGAGACTTCCTTGTCCCATGTGGTTTGCTTTTGCTGTGTCACATAGTTTAAATCCTGAAAGGGTGGTGATTGCTGCTTGAGATTTGGGCTAGTTACTAGTAACATTAATTGTGATTTGTACTTGTACGTTTACTTTTTGGCTATGGAAAGGTACTTTTATTGGATGAAATTGAGCTTATGATTTTGTTTCTCCTGGATGGGGCTTTTGGGTTAATGTTGATGACATTTAAACATGTAATTTTGAGAAAGCAATTATCAACCCAAAACCATTGCAATATAATCAACTGCAGGAGGGGACAAAGTAGTCTCAATTGTTGGAGAGTTTAAGCATTCATTTTATAGCAGATATTTTAACGTTTAGTGCATGGTTTAAGTAGTTACTTGTTTTATGAGATAGATGAAAAAATAACTTTTCATAATGAAAATTAATTTTCCATTTTATTCAGTGATTCATAAAGCAGGTTGGACACATTTCTCTTAAACACAGTAAAATTAAAGATTATTTTCATGAAGTGATTGGATTAGATGACCTCTAAGGCCTTTTCCAATTTTAAAGTCAATGATTTTTTCTAGGATTTGGTAATCTATGGAAAACTATAGTTTCCCTACTTATAAGTTTAAAACTACATATACTATGATGTAATTGCTAATGTTGGCTATATACTGAAATAGTGAAAACAGGAATAATTTTATGAGAATAGGTATAATATCAGTATACAAGTAACTTAAATTGTACTTTGGAAGTCTGAATACACATACAAAAAATGTTTTCAGAAATTTACCCAAAACTGAGCTTTGTCTTTGGGCATCTCTTGATTATTTAAATTGGAATGGCAAATTAAGTTCTTTATGCTACGTATTATAGACATTAGTTATATTCAGTGGCTACTGAAAGGATGATCAGTATTATATGATGTTTCTTTTCCTTTGGTGTGACCTCTAAATTGTAGGTTCATCAGTTAATCAGCAGCTGTTTATTAACTTGGTTTTACATTTTCCAAGAGAGAGCTGTATTTGAATAGGGATAAAACAAAGGATCTCTGTCTGGATCTCTGTTATGACATGGTGAATTGCTCTCCTTAATTTTTAGTTGATAGTTTTTAGTGTATTATTTAGTCATATATAAAGCTTCAAATTCAGGGATGAAGTAACATGAATGGTAACTTAATGTTATGATACTATAACAAAGCTTAATGGATTGGATTCTGAAAACAGGAATAATTTTCTAGAGTACAGCTGAGTCTTCCAAGTTCATGGCAGATGTAAACATTATATGTAAAAGACTGTCAGTATAGGAACAGATGCAAAATTATGGGAACATGCATCTATGTGTGTGTTTACACACACTCAAAACAAGAATTAAGTACCAAGTGTATGTATGTATATATACATATGTGTATATATGTATAATGGATTCATATTTCCTAGTGAGAAGGTGTGTACAGGAAAAGGTGTTCTGTACTTAATAGACTTGGAAATAACTTAAGGTTTCTTTTACATTATTGTAAAAAAAAAGACATTATTTTTTGCTTTGGCATGCTTAAAAACTAAAGGGCAAGTGATGCAAAAAGAATAATCTTGAAATTCAATAGCAAGAAAGCTACTTGACATTGTGGGCTGGAGGCCAGCAAACATAGGGCTTTCATTGAGTGTGGGACATAGGCAGGCTTAGAATTTAAAGAGACAGGGTACCATACCCTAAAAGAGAAAAATGTCCTGTATTATTTGCTTACTTGGAAGAAAAAAAAGTTTTAAAAGTTTTCTCTAGAGAATCTTTGTTGGATAAGCTTTTTAAGTATTGGAAGACATTGGGGGAATTTTCCTAATTCTTGCATCCCTAATAATCTTCTTTTTTTGTAAAGTTGAATGCAATGTAGAGTTTATTAAAGAGCAAAGAAGTAGGAGACTTTATAACTAACAATATGTAGTTTTATATAGGTTCTTTTGAAATCTGATCTGTACTATCATTCACTTTAAGAAGGCAAAAAGTTTCCAAGTTTGCTGTTTTATTCTGTGTCCATACTTTTGTTCAATAAGAATTTTTACTATGTTCCTCAGGGACAATCTTTCAATAAAATAGTTTTTTTTTTTTTAAAGATTTGAATAACTTATCCTCCAAATTCTCTCTATCTAGGTCATCATTTCCCATTTGTCTTCAATCTCCATGGGGACAGAACCAGTGCCTTCTTGCTGGCCATGTGCTGTGAGAACTAGGACTTTTGTGTAATATAATATTATGTGCTAGTTAAATTTGTGCACAAAATATGCAGTAGACAGTTTAGCATAATTTAATTTCCTTCACTTTTTTTTTAAAAAGAAAAATTATTTCAGTGACATGACAGTAAAAGAATTTATGGAGTAACTCCGCAAGCCAAAGGCTTTTAACCCTGAATTTGAATTCTAGTTTTAAATGCGGATTATGTACATGGTAAAGCTTCCTTTTTGATAAGATTTCTACAAACATCGACTAGGTGCTTATTGTGTTTCATTTAAATATAATTTAAACTAATCATAAATGCAAATTATTTGTTATAGTTTTTATTCATTTTCCTTCTTTTAGTTTTTCATCATTAAAAAAACTAGAGAAAAAACTAAATTAAACAAAACCGAAATTGATTTAAAAAAAGAAAATTTCCCAAATATTGAGGCATAACAAACCATATTATTAAATACCTGAGATTGTGTTGAAAACATAGACTTACTATCGTTGACTTCCTCAGATCCCAACACCATTGCATGGCATGTTGTAATAGGACTTCATAGTAGCTTTACTTGACTAGAATCATTATTATGGTAATATTTTCTTCAACAATATGGCAATATGAATGACTGTATTGGAAACCTAGCCTGACCAAAAGGAAGTTGAGAGAGTTAGAATCATTCTGACTCTTAAGACACTTGGTTTAAAACTAATTTGGTGAAGTTGTTCTAGCATGAATTTTGACATGGGTCAAATGGGAAACATACATAATGAAGGGTCTTAATCCTTTGGTACTTTGGTTATTTTGCCTCCTATTTACATTACTTTTTTTCCCTACTCACTGTACTTTATCAGCCTTATTCTTCAGAAAATTAAGGTTAATAATTTATACTGTAATAGAATGGAAAACTTTTGTTACATTTATTTGTCCTTTTCAGTTAACTATTACTTCTTACCTATAGTATCTTAACAGATACTAGAAACAGTATGATGACTTACTGTTTTTGTTATTTAAAAACAACAAAAAACTTACTACTAATTTTAAGTGGAAAATTGTAATCTTAGAAGAATGCAGTTGAGTTCATTTAAAGATTTTTGTAATTGAATTTTGGGTACTAAACAAAGTGAGATGATTTCTATAATTTTTCCATGTGGATACTGGCAAAGACCTGTGGCTTAATAATTGGTGTATAACAATGAGTAAATGTATATGCCTTTATTTTTCATTCTAATTCTATTTCTTAAATAGCTAAAATGTTTCCCAGTAATTAGTAGTTTTGCAAGTGAGTTTCTAATAATTCAGAACGTTAACTATATGGTCTTTATCTTGTGTGGCTGGCACCCCAGCAATCAAGAAGTGACTCTGGAGACCATACATGTGAATAAAAATTAATAGTTAGCAAAAATTAAATTGTCAAATAGACTAGGTATGGAATAATTTTGTTTGCATTAGGCACTCAACTGCCAGAAAATTAAATGGAAATGATCTGGTTACTAAAGACCAGCACTCTATTAGATCCCTTGAACTTTTGATATTCTAGTTAAAGGCAAAGTTAAACAGCTGCTGTAGATTTTGCCAGTGCCTTTGCAAAATTTGCTTGACCCTGTTGGTTTTAGATGCTATCATCTCTATTTTGCAGATATATTTACTGGGTTAGACAGGAATCTTTCCATGATAATGATTTGAACTGCTGATTTGCAGGACGTGATATAACAGAGAATGAGTAACTTGAATATTTCTCTGTTACTGCAAACCTTGGAATGTGACAATTTTAGAAATTTTTATTTTTATTAACAGTAATATTTCAAAACATCTGTTTAAAGTAGAAAGTTATTGGGGAGATTTGTTTGATTTCTCTCTGAAGATATTTGCATGATTATAAAAATTGTTTTATGTATAGTCTTGACAACTGGTTGTTTAAACATACTAGCTATCTTTACAATTTAAGAGTGTAGAGGAAATATTAATCTGTTGACAAAAATTTAGTTGGGTGTGAGTCTACAATTAATTGAACAAAGTTCATCTACCTTGAAAAATTGATGAGGTTAAATATATCAAGGTTATGCAGTTATCATTTTTCCACAATGCAGAAGTTTTCCCTATTAACCCAGGTTTAGCTAACAACAAAATCTTTTCTTTTTAAGGCTGTTCAAGATAAGATTTTGGAATTCACTACTTTGTGATTAGATCAGTGTGTTTGCCTCAAGGCTTCAGTCGTTATTGAAAATTTCTGTTTCCTTGTTTGAAAATAATGCTACTTAAAAATTATATCTGGTCTTGGAATAGTTGTATAAGAACTACTGAAGCAAATTACAAGTGGTTAAGATTTTCATGCAATCAAGATGCTGAAGATAAATTACAGTGTTTTAAAGAGAAAATTCAATGTCATTTTGCATAAAAGTTTAGTGGTTTATTCATTAATCTAAAATAACTGGCTTATAAATACTTTATCAGTGATAAAACTGCTCAGCATGTAAAATGAGGAGTAGAAGGGCACAAAGGCTTATTGCAAATTAAGGGCACAATGAGTACTAACGGACTTTCCAGCCATCTCCAGCTGTGAGATTATTATAGTTTTTGCAAACCCTTTTCTCTCAAAACTAAATCAAGAATGGTAGACTCCTGATAAAAAGAAGTGTATAAAAGCCTAACTAATCCTTAGATGAGTTACTTCAAACGTGCCAGGATAGAATAAAGTCAGTTAATAGCATAGATTAAAGGTTACTCTGCATGCATTTTTATCACTCATGTTTAGAATTTTGTTGTATGTTAATGCATTTAGCTGATCTTATTTCCTAAGGAAAAAAAGAGAGGAAATAAAATTAAATGCGAGGGATTACATAATCATATTATGAAGAAATTTAGGGCCAGGTTGGCCTGCCAGTTTTGACTATAAAGAGAGGAAAAGCAAGCTATATATAATTGAGCAAAGAGTTCTGGACAAGTGGCTCAGATATTTTGAAATGTCTCCATTTAGGATAAAGAGAATTATCGTGAGCAGTTTCAAGCTATCATCAATCTCCATCTATAAATCCTTTCACTAGTTAGGTTTTTTCAGAAATAGGGCCTTTTGATATGCATGTAGTTGCAAATATTGAAAAGAGATCCAGAAATAAAACTGGAATTAACATTAGGAACACCTATGTAACCTTTGTAAGATTGTATTCTGGGTTTCTTTTGGCATAGAATCTTTCTTATTCCTATAGTGAAGTAGAAAAGAGTGTGTGGGGTGAGATTGGGGAATTTAAGTATTCTTTATTGTTCCATCGTATACCCCAAAGGATGAGTTCTCCCATGTGAAAGGCTAGGTTATATTGTCTCACTGTTAGCTCAGGGATTAAGTATTCACTACCTGCTTTTATCTTTTGGAATAGTTTTTCCATTAAAACTGGCATATTATAATGGAGCTGCCAGCAGTATTGTATTAAGGAAAATAATTTGGCTTCTTGCCATTGGTGGGGGTGGGGAATCTGAGAAAATATCTACCACTCTTCCTATATTTTTGTGGCTATATATGTAGCCGTTATAATTTTTTTTAATATTAAAAAACTTTGAATGGTGGGAGATGTTAAAAGCCCTTTTCCCCCAGTGGCTAGCTCAGTGACTGTCCAAACTGAGTTGCCAAAGGCTCTTCTGGTGTTACACTTTATCATCTTACTGTCACAGTTGTGTATCTCAATTGTCATTTCTTAACAGTAAATAACACCATTAGTTGCCAGACATGTGTCTGTGTGTATCTGTGTTGATCGAGTTAGTCTGCTAGCATTTATTAAGTGTGTGTACTATGTACTTAGGATTGATGTAATATAGATACAAACAAAAATAGGATGTGGCTATGAAGTAGTAAGACAGGTTTCTCTCAGTTGAACAAGAATAATCTCTCTCCCTTCCCCCACCACAAACAAAATCGTTTTCTTTGCTTTCGAGTCACATTCTGCTCATGTCCATTTTAATGTTGATCTTTCAGGATACCATTATACAGTGGCAATGCACTAACATAAATGAGTTTTTTGATACTGAAGAAATAAATTTTATATGGACTGCATACAGTATAATCATTCGTGTATCCAGAGAGCAGACCTTTAGTGCAAAAAAATTATTTTTTTTTTGAGAGTGAGGGTGGGCCAGACGAGGAGATAATGAATAGAGAACTAAATAAGTATTAGGAAAGAAAAATTTGAATTGACCCAAATTTTTGAAATCAATACAAACAAGGAAGATTTTCCTTATGACTGAAGCCCCACCACGATGTTGCAGATTGGTTTGACTTGTGGAGCTATGTCTGTGTGTGTGTTTATAGGGCTGGAACATTTTATCTTCTGTGTGTTTCTGTGGAAGTTGTTTTTTAGCAGTGCCACAAGAAAAGTCCTGGAGGACAGCTTTGAAGCTCTGCAGACAAGCTGGGATATCAAAGGACTATGGAATTCAGCACTCATTGTTTTATGACTTGCCAGGAATCAGACCTATTTGTATAGGTAGCACACAAAATAGCTGTGATTTGACAATTTGGTGCTATTTATACCCACCATAAAAAGAGAAAAGAAAAAGCTAAAGGGGTATTTTGGAAACAGGAACTAAGCTGTAAATGCAAATCGTTTCACCATTTTCTCAAAGGAACAAAAAGGAAGGGGGTTTAGGAAGCTTTCTATTAAAGATAGGTTACCTAGGACCTGTGGTGCTTTCAGGATGTACAATATTGCATTCACGTTAAAACTTAAATTTTCTGTTTCTCTTTTCAAGAAAAATATTTGAATCCCCTTCTTAATTGTTAAAAAAATGTTTCTAGACAGAAATAATGGATAAGAAGGAAAACTGATAATGCAGAGTTTCAAACCAAATTTTAATAGATACACACTTTAAAAAATATAGCTTTGGAAATGACAAGAAAGTTGACAAATTTTACCAGTTTTTATTTTGCAAATGAAAACTATCTGTTGTTAACGAAGTGTCAAAGGCTCTTCACTTTTTGGAGGAGGTAACTTGAGGGGTTTATATTTAACCTAGTGAATTTTCATATATTTTTTATTATAACACGAAGAGGAGAGTTTTAGTAGTATTTCTTTATTGGATAATAGAAATGTTTATTTAAAAAATAAAGTGGAAATGCCCATGTTACTCTGACAGCTTCATCAGTTATATATTCTGAATTCAAGATGGACACTTTGGAACATAGATTTTGTTATGGAGAACAGCTCACTGTGAAGTTTATATTTCTTATGTTGTTTTTCAGGCTTTTTGAAGTTTTTCCATTTGTCTTTACTTCTTTTCATACCCTGCAATCACTATAGGGTTTGGGTGTAGAGATAGAATATTTAAAAGTTTGTTATATGTAGATCGATCTCTCTCTCTCTCTCTCTCTCTCTCTCTCTCTCTCTCTCTCTCTCTCTCTCTCTCTCTCCACACAAACACAAATACGTATTTTTAAGGACTTGTGATACCTTGTAGTATATTGTCTCAAGTTTACAACTTAAAACTTCAATTCTCTGTTATAGAATAGAGGTTCTTAACCTGGAATCTGGTTTGTAAATTTGTGGGAACATTTTGTTAAAAACATTTAATTCAATATAGTTTGTTTCTTTTGTAATCCTATGTATTTTTTCTATTCATTTAAAAAGATTTTTCTGAGTCCATAACCTTGACCAGATTGCCAAAGACAGGTCCATGATACAAGAAAGGTGAAAAACACCTGTTATAGAGCTTTTTCATTAAAATGATTGATTATAAATGAATCTCAGCAAAAATTCAGATAAAATCATAAAAGAACTTATCTTGAGCTACTAATTATGTATAATTTTATCAGTTATCTGTCTATATGTAGATAGCTTTGCTTCAAGACTCTATCCCCCTCTATCCCTGCCTCCTTTCTTTTCTTCTCCAAGTTTCCCTTGTGTTTGCTTTGTATGAGTTTTGTATGTATTTGTACACACACATGTTGTCTTTCTAGATAGAATGTAATCTCCTTCAGGGCAGCTGGAATGGATTCTGTTTTGACTTTGTATTCTAAGTAAAATGCCTGGTACAATCTTAAATGTTTATTAATGCCTAAAGTTGAGATTATAGCTTTGTCTGTGTGGAAATTTTAATAAAATATTAGCTCTGACCTTTTCTCATCCTGTTTACATATTGGGCTTTATTGATTTTTTTGTTAATACTATTACATTTTAAACTTAGGAAAAATACTCTAAACATTAAAACCAACAAGTAAAATGGAAAATGATTGCATGCAAAGGCACAAGTCCAAATTATTTATAGTTTGTTTAAACATATATTAATTTTAACAAAATAACAACACAAATGTCCTTTTTTCTTGATTATCTTCGTCTGATTTGTTTTTAGTCCATCCTTCTCACTCCCCATTTCTGTTGTTGAAACTACATATATATATATATATAATCATTCTGTATATTCTGTATATATGCCATTCTATGTCTGTTTTCTTCACTCTATATCACTATTTCCTTTTTCTCTTCCCTTGTTTCTCCTCTGATCCTTCTCCTTTCGAGGATTTATTATATATAAACCATGTGGTTTAGTTTATTGAGAACTGGTCTTGTCTCTGACATATTCTGGTTGTGTGATCTTGTGCAAGTCATTTTGCTAATTAGTTTTCTACAGCAATTATGGCAAATTCCTATAGAAACAGGGTCACTAACCCCTTCCCCTTTTTTCCCACGTATTCCCCTAGGTTGCATATTGACTTAAAAACACATTAACATTGTCTGTGTTTTATAATATTATTTATTTATTTTGTTAAATTATTTCTCAATTAACATTTGAATCTGGTTTTGGGGCAAAGAAAGTATTACTGGACTCCATTTTGACACCTCTGCTCTAGGTCTAGTCAGCTCTTTAATTGTAAAAATTGTAGAGAGAATGACAACCTTCCTTTATGGGAGGGAGTGTTCTCATCTGGGATTTCCGTGTCCCAATGAAATCACAGGTACAGTCCCCATCCTGTCATAGCTAACGTTGCTATAAATATTTTCGTAATTTTCTTTTTCCATTTATTAACACCCTTAGGTTATAGAAGTTATAGTTCTAATAGTAGGATAACTGGGTCAGAGGGTATGAACAACTTTGTTGATCTTGCTATCTTGCTTTCTAAAGATATTACATTAATTAACAGATCTGTTTGAACCTGCATCTGGTGTGCTTGTATTTTTAGGACCCTGCTAAAATAGAATTTTATAGTTTTTAGCTATTTTTGCCAATTTGATGGCTTTTAGGTGATAATTCAAAGTTGTATTAATTTTAATTTCTCTTATTAACATTTAAATTATTTAGTGTATTAAATGGATGATATCTTTCTTTAAGAAAGAACTAAATTAGGGGTGGCTAGGTGGCTCAGTGAATAGAGCACTGGCCCTGGAGCCAGGAGGACCTTAGTTCAAATGCAGCCTCAGATACTTGACACATTTACTAGCTGTGTGACTTTGGGCAAGTCACTTAACCCCAACTGCCCTCCAAAAAGCAAAAAAAAAAAAAAAAAAGAACTAAATTGTCTCTGTCCTTTCACTGTTGGAGAATAGGTCTTGCTCATAAATTTGCTGATTCCATATAGATTTTGGATGTCATACTATTTCCCAATTTTCATTTTGTGTAAAAAAGATTTTTTGTAGAATCAAATTCACTTATTTTTGTCTTTTCTACTTCTATTTGTTTAGTACATATAAATTGTCCTTTCCATGTAATGTAGTTTTAAAATTCTAGTTCTAAATCATTTATGACCCTAGTAACTTTTCCCATTATTTTCTTTTACTTGCCTTATTGCTTTGGCTAAGTAACATTTCTAAACTATGTCAAACAGTGATGGTGGAGGTAAATGTTATTCCTCTTTTTAGTGGGAATGACACTTAGGTTTCTCTTTATGCATAATATTTTTGTTTCAAGTAAATGCTTTTAAAATAATTTTGAAGAAAAATTCTTTAATTTTCATTCATAGTAGTTTTTTAAAACTATTGAACAGCTAAAATACTTATGGCTTTTCTTATTGAGATGATTTATTGTCTTGATTTTTTTCTTAAAATTGAGCTATCCATGATGTCCTTATAAAAATACTTTTTGATCCTCTAAAATTTTGATATACTGTTTCAGTCTTTTTGCCACTATTTAATATTTCTGCATGATATTAATGACAATAGGTGGTGTAGAACAGTGAATAGTGTATTATTTAAAGAGATAGCAAAACCTGAATTCAAAATTTATTTTTTTATTATTTATTGTGTGACCCTGGGCAAGAACTTAAATTGTATGTTGCAGGAAATTTCCTGTGATTTAACTTCATGGTCATAAATGGTTATAACCTGCATGTCTAAGCATTTACTAATGACAATACACTTTTTTGCTGCTTTTTCTTTGCAGGTATGGGGAACAGAAAAACCATATTTGTCCTGTAGACAAAAATGATGATTAAATATACCTTTTTCCTCTGTTTTTGAAAAACAGTTTACATAGAATAGAGATCATTTGTCTACTACATGTAGACCAATCTATTCCTAATGCCTTTTTGCAAAATGGTTTCTTAGTGTCCTTTTTTTATTTCTTCATTCAACATCAATTTATTTAATGACTATTTCTACTTTTGTCATTTTGGGTATTTTATAATTTTGTTATTTTCAATCCATTTCTTTTATGGCTTCAGTTTTTTTGGTATTTAATTGTGTCCAGTGCTCTGATAGGTTTTTTCCCTATGTGCATTGGGATTTTTCTTCTTTGATGCTAATAATTTATTTTCACTCCTTTTTGTTTAAATATGGCAGTCTGTCAGTTGATGGTGCTTCTCCCACCTCTTCCTACAACTCTTAGTTTGATTTATCAATTCAGTTTTTTTTTCCTTATTCTCTATCTTACTAACTTATCATTTATATGAATAATTTCCTTCTTTGTATTTGATATTGTATTAATATGTTAGGGCAGTTAGGTGGTACATTGGATAGAGAGAGTGCAGGGTCTGGAGTCAGGAAGATCTGAGTTTAAATATGGCCTCAGACACTTACTAGCTGTGTGACTCTGGACAAGTCACTTAATTCTTTTTGCCTCAGTTTCCTTATCTGTACCACAATCTGAAGAAGGAAATAGCAAATCACTCCAGTATCTTTACTGGAAAATCTTAAAAGGACTCACAAAGAATTGGACATAACTGAAACAACTGAATGACAACAAATTAGTTACTCAAAGATCTTATATGTTAAGTTTATAAAAGAAAATTTGCTTCAAGATTTGGGCTTTTTGCCCTAAATTATGAAGTCCGTTTTAATATTTCTATTTTATTTTTGTTTTCAAAAAGTATGCTTTACTGTAAAACCAATGTCTTAAATTTTATATAATCTATGCTGTTTTTTATTTCAGAGAATCTTGCAAAAGTTAAATCTTTTTTTTTTAGAGGTGATGCCTTTTTTTTTCTGACTTCTTGTGATACTGTATGGGACATCAAAATTAGGATAAGGAAGATTGATTCCTAAGTTCAAAATCATTTAAACTCTGGCCCTCATTTTCCTCATTCTGAAAATGGGGGCTGCAGTTTTTAGTACCTTTGTGAGATGCAAATGAGAATATTTGTAAAGTGCTTTATAAAAATAGTCATTATCCTCCTCTTCATCATTGTCATTGTCATCATCATCAATTAGAAGGTCATTTTCTTGCTACTATAGTTTTTGAAGCTTGTCACTGTCTATTTGAATTAAGTTTTAGGTTGTTTCCTGTTGGTATCTGTTAATTCGCAACCTGTCCATTGTTTATATTTTTAAAAATAGTCTTTCAATTTCTCTTTCTACCAGATTTGTTACTTTTATCTTTACCACTTACAATTTTTTTTTAGTAGTGTTATTTTCTGCTTTTCCTTTTTTGCTTCCATTATTCCTTCTTTCATTTTCTCCACTGAAATAAGTAGTTTTTGTGTTACATGGTTGTGCTTATGTCTTCCATCTTATTTTTGAAATCTTAAGTTTTATTTTTGTCTTGATTTATATTCCTTAATTACACATATATATCTTTCTGATGATTTTTCTGTTCCTTCCTTTAGTTGCTTCATCATATTTTTTATACATTTTATCATGTAATGAGAAAATTCAAGCTTTGGTTCTGATGCTACATTACTTTTGATGATATTATGTTACTTTTTTGACTTTGCTTTAAAATTTTTTGATGTTTTTCTTTTGTTATAGATATCCTTTGATTTGCTGATTTTAATAATTGCTTTTTCTTTTGATGACTTGTATTTTTCTCTCTTTCTGGAATTTTTCTTTCTCTATTTTAGGGAGATATTAAAACAATTGATTCCCTTTTGACCTCTCACTCGATCTTCCTGGATATTTTATATAGTTTTAATCAGTTATGGTTCTGTTTTCTTCAGTAAATAAAAGTACCCTTTTAAGGTCTACTGTAATTTTTAGTATTCTTAATTTCCTTATTTTATTTTGTTATATTTTGTTAAGTCAACAGTGCCCCTTATACAACTATTCTTCAATTGTTTTCCATAAAATGTGGATTCCTATTTAATTTTTGTTATTTAAAAAATCACCATAATCCCCTGCCTCTGCCCACCCCTCCTTTTTTTTTTTTTTTAACAGTTTGGTCCTTTTCCTTTTCTTTTATTTAAATACCCTCCTTAGCATTTAGTCTTGGAAGTTTATTTATTGGGTCAAAGGGTAAATTATTTTTCTAGTTCTTCTAGTTTGATCTAAGTTGGTATTTAAAAATTGTTTTAGTTTGTAATTTTCTGGATTTTTGAGAGTTTTTTTGAATCAGGAATTATCTCTTCAAAGCAGTTGAACATCTGTTAAAGAATAAATGTTTTTTTAGCTTTTCCTTAGTGATTGTTTTTTTCTCCAGGTATATTTACCATTCTTTTTTGTAATCTATTTTCTTTTTGTTTCAAACTTGTCCTTTTTTTTTTTTGTTTCAAACTTGTCATTCATCTCCAATAATTGTTTCCATTCATTTGGTAAATAACATTTTTCCTTTCTACAATTCAAGTAAATGTGCCATTCTTCCTTCACATTTTTAAGCAAAACAAAAAAATCACTGAAATTGTTTTTTTTGGTACATAAAACAAGGGTTGGTTTCAACTCTTTTTCTGCTTCACTGTTACCTAGTATTCCTAACAATTTTTATTGGCTAATTAATACTTTTCTCCTAGTGTTCAGTAATTTTGATTATATCAAACCCTAACACATTGTATACATTTAGTTCTGATTTGGGTTTCTTTGTTAGGTTTTTCAATCCTGTTCTAGATGATTTTGGTAATTAATGGTTTGGGGCTTTTTTTTTTTTTAAAGCTGTAGACCGTGCTTTAATATGTGCAATATAAATAATGAAAAGGGCTTTAGACATTGTGTAGACTCAAAGAGATGTGACTTGTCTAAGGTCCTATAGTGAATGAGAATTTGTCATTGGGTGCTCTATTATGATTTTTGGTGACATATAAATTAGCCATTTTTTTGAGTTGGTTGATTTATGATTCTTTATTCTAAAAATAAGCTGAAATACTACGTGTTTGAATGTTATTGAATTAATTGGAGATGATCTTGTGGTTCTTTTTTTTTTTTTTTTGAGTTTGGTTCTCATAAGGACTGACCATGATTGCTGAAAAGAAAAGAGTATAGACCAATAGAAAGATTAGAGAGGTGAAGAAATAGGGGCAAGCAGATGATTTTTTTTAGTAACTAATGAGGTTTCTGGGGCTGTTATATTCAGAGTGGTCTGACATATTTGGAAGCTTAAATGTAAAAATTCCAGGTAGGAATTATATCTAAAGTATTTCCCAAGGTTTACTTGGACTCTAGACCACTAGGGAAGCAGGATTCAGCATTATCAGTTGAGATACTCATGAGGATTGAAGTTCAGATGAGAGAAAGGTGAGGGTATAAATGTATATGTGTGTGTGTGTGTGTGTGTGTGTGTGTGTGTGTATGTATGCAAGTATGCAGGCGTGTATAGAATAATATACATACAAATATATGTGTATATGTAGAGCATTTATTAAATATGTGTTCTAGTAACTATGTGCTGGGGACAAACTCTAGCAAAATAATTATTGCTTCCAATGAGCTTATATTCTAATGGCACAAGAGAATGTGATAGGGGAGTTGGGAAAGGAGAGTAGGTAGGAAATGGGAGCAGAAGCATGGTGTAGTAGGAAGTGTCATGGAAGACTTGTTTCAATCCAGACAAAAGGGAAAAGCCAGCTATGGGAACCAGGAGACCCAGGTTGTGGTGGGGGAGAGATGAAGATGATGTGGTTAGAATAGTGAGGAGGTAAAAATGAGTAGTAGTCCATCTCCCCATATTACCAGTTCCTGATCACTATTTTAATAATTGAATCCCGACTTTCCAATACCTGTCTTCTTTTCTTTTTTGTTCTTATTGTAGTCTAGTTATTGTTTTCTATCTGAATCCTCTTTCTTCCCTCTCCTAATTCAGTTCAATATCTTCCTATAGGATTACTGGCTACCCTTCAAGAGTTCTGTCAGAAGCATGTCATGAAGTTTTTTGTGATTCTCCAAGCTAAATGCCATCCTTCTTTCCCCTGAACCCTCATAGCTCACTTAATTTATACCTCCTTTAGCATTTGCTTTCAGTAACAGTGGACATTAACCCTAATGCTTTAAGGTTTATAGTGTTAATTATATGATCTTATTTGAACCTCACATACTGGTGGAATCCCCCTTTTATAGATGACACTCATGAGTTTAAATGACACACCTTAGTAAGTGCCAACTTTTCAAATCCACAAGCATTATACCCCAGGCCACTTTCTTGTAGTAATATTTAATATATTGTTAATTTAAATTTGTCCCCACCTCTCCCCTATCATAATCAAAACTGCTTGGAAGGCATTGTTTCTCTTACATTTTTGTAAATCTCTCTAAGCCTAGAGTAGAGGGTCTTTAAACTTTTTTGTGTGTGTCATGGACCCCTTTTGGCAATCTGACAGAGCCTATGGACTTATCTCTTCTTAGAATAATGTTTTTAAATGCATGGATTCAAGTACCTAGGATTATAAGGAAACCATTTATATTGAAATACAGTCCTCAAAATAAATTAAAAAAATTTGTGATGCAATAAGATCTAGCGATAGGTATAATAACTACAATAATCTCAAAGTAGTAGTTTGTAATTACTTTATTGTGATGTGAAAATATCTTCCTCTACCAGTATAGATTTCTGTTGGTGACAAAAGTCATAGGTACTGCTAATACTACTGTGGTTTACTACCTTCATAGTGGAAGGACGTGTTCTATTTCATTTAGAGTTTAGTGAAAGTGAAGGTGTGATTCTTCCCCCACAGTCAAGTTTGTGAACCCCTAAAATCTATCCATGGACCCTTTGGTGGGAAGGGTGGGGCATGGGTCATCCACGGAGCCAGGTTTAGAACTACTGTGCTAGTGTAATGTCCTGTAGGTAGTAGATGCTTAATAAGTATTGGTTTTAGAAACAGTATATTCCATTAAATCACGTCCTAAAGAATATTACTGTAAGGTGAGATGCGGACTTGTGAGATTCTGGAGCTTTTATTTATCTCTGGTAGAAGTTATCAAATGAGCAAATAATGTGGAGAGAAATGAAATACCAGTCCAACAAATATCAACTGCATAGAATGACTTTATGAAGAACAGGTAGAATTGAAACTGCCTATAGAAAAATAAAGTAGTTTATATTAACTATATTTAACCTCATTTGAAAGCATATTCAAGATCTTTTAAATGCTTTAGGGTCATTATTATGATAAGGATTAGCATTCAGTTATGTTTGACTGTTTACAACCCTGTGGACTATAGCACACCAATGCTGTCCATGGGATTTTCTTGACAAAAATACCGAGTGGTTTTAATCTGGTGTATTAAGGCAAATGGAGGTTAAGTGACTTGCCCAGGGTCACAGAGCTAGTAAGTGTCTGATTGATACCTGATTTGAATTCATTTCTTCTAGACTCTAGGTCCATTGTGCTGTGTACTGTGTCCCCATAGCTGCCTCCCATGATAAGGGTAGGAACTTTAAATGATGAAACTCCCTCTACCAATAAAGGCCGGCATCTTCTTTGCAACTTAGAGTTTTGTTAAATCTTTATTACCTACAGTCACAGTGTCTGTCCATCATAACAGATACCTGTCATTCCTATATGTTACTAAAGAAAAAAAATGTTTGCTTGACTTATGTATAAACAGAAATAACTTGTACTTAGAAGTTGCAATCATATCTTTGCGCTTCTTTTGGTTCCTTTTCTGGTTCTTTTAAAAATATGGGACATTTAAACTGGATCTGTATCATTTGAGTGGAAGTCAAAGCTAGTCAACCTCTAATGCAGCAAAGAACATTTATGTATTTTGATTTTTCCAGATTGTCCATTTCCACTTATTAAATTCAGTGGATAATTGTTGAGTTTTCTATTTTTAGTTTTCATGTTTAGGAACAAACTTTTAAGAGGCTCTCCCTTTCACCCTTTCTTGGTCTCTTTTCTTTCTTCTCTTTCTCCTTTTCTCTCCCTTGTACATCTTTTACCTATGTCTCCCCCTCTCTGACATATGAGGGGTGTGTGTTTGTGTGTGTGTTTGTGTGTCTCTCTGTGTGTATATACGTGTATGTGTGTACACACATGATCTCTCCAGATAGGAAAATGCTAAAACTAAAGGTTTTCTGTGTGTATCAAGTAATTGGCTAAAATACAGGTAAGATGGGAATCTACCTGATAATTTAAAAACCTTTTTCTCCTGGCTTATGCCCCTGACTGTTGTCCTGTCATATGAAGGTGGGATTACATTGAAATGGGCCTTAGAAACTCTTCATCATGTTGAATCTCATAGCTCTCCTATGACTCCCTAAGACTTCTGTCCTCAATATGTGAACCATCTATTTTTAGCAGTCTATTATTGTATAATGCTAGAAGCACAACTTAAGTGATGTTTTAAGAACTTTCAATTCAGATAATTTTAAAGTTGGTTAGACAGGGAAAGAGAGAGGTACTGATCCCTGTGTGTGTTTGTGGCCGGGGTGTGGAGGGAAATAGGAGGATTGGGGACAGAAGTTAGAAGAATATATGTGCTTTGAATTTGTCATTTGGTGTATGTATGTTTATTTTATGTTGTATTTATATTTATTTTATGTTGCGGCTTTTAGAAACTACTTTGTTATGATTATCAAAATAATAATCTCTTCTCTCAAGTTTTTTTTTTTTTATAAAGGCAAAAATGTATCTTCATTTTAGATTGAGCTCGCTTTCACCAATTGATGTGCTTAGATTATACTTATTCTGGCAACGCTATGATTTTTAAATTTTATTTTTTGCAAGTAAAAATAGTATTTGAAGCAAAAAGGACTTGGTCAACAAAATTGGCACCTTGTAACAATTATTGTCGCCGGGTTTACAAAATCAGTAATTTGAAATAGAATATTTTTTCTATATAAGCTCTGAAAGTGTGGAGCATATAGGAAGCTTTTGTGTAGCAGTTGGGTGGTACATTACAGCCTGTACTGAATTTGAACTGTTGTTGGCTTTTTAATTTCTTTTCTTGTCAGTCCTGATGAGCATCTATAAACTCTGAATAATTTAAGAGAGAAAAGAACAAAGTTGTCAAAATAAATCATGGTTATTAGAAGATGCTACTTTTGGGGTATTCAGTGAAGTATACTGACATCACTGTTTACCAGCTCATGTGTTCAGAGAAAGTATAAAAGAATATGGTACAAGACAAGCAGAGAAAGGACTGAACAAAACATTTGCCTTGCATGGAATAAGCACATTTCCTGCTTCTTCTTGTGAAATAGTGTGCATATAAGGCAAATTTGTTGCAATGAATTTTTCCATTAATCAGTGATTAGATTCATTGTTGTGAATACCTCCACCTGTCTGCCAGGTAGGAGGTATCTTGGGGGATGAATCAAAGGAGGAATGTTGAAGAAGATAATTTTCCAAAATTGTTTCTTTTATTTCCTTAGAAGCAATTCTCCAGAACTATCTGCTGAATGAACAAAATCTCACTTTAGCCTCTTATAACATGTGATCTTATACTTTATGTAATTCTGCAAAGAAATTAAATATTTCATTGTTTATCAATTTTATTATACAGGGCGTATTCCAGGAAATTTGGTTTTTGTAAAACAAAATTAGAGGAGACATTGTCAAGATTAGTAGCCTTGAAAAGTTGATTTACTTAATTTGGTTCCTTGGAAGATGCTTGACTTCATGAACATGAGTATTTCCTTTATCAAAGTAGATAGCAATTTCTCTTTATTTTCTCTTTAATAATAATAATAATAGCTAGTATTTATGTAACACCTTAAGGCTTGCAAAAACATTTTACAAATTTCTCATTTTTAAAAATATCTAATTGTAGTAACTTGTAGTGGTAGTGGTGGTGGTGGTGGTGGTGGTGGTAGTAGTAGTAGTAGTAGTAGTAGTAGTAGTAGTAGTAGTAGAGGAGGAGTAGTAGTAGTAGTAGTAATTATAATTCCCATTTCTGTTGTACTAAGTTTTGCAACATTAAGACCACAACAATCTTGTGAAATACATAAATACTAGTATTGTATTATTCCCATTTTGCAGATGAGGAAACTGCAACTTCAAGAACTCAAGGAACTTGTACCTGGTGACAAAGCTAATAAGTGTGAAAATTGGGAGAACAACTCTTTGTGTATATTTCCCCCCTACCCCCAAGACCAAAATACTTTTATTTAAAGTAAAAAAAAAATACATATGTACTTGTACTTCAAACTGGACCATTAATAATGTCTTTTCCTTTTTGAAAAAAATCTTCCCTATTCTCCCAGGTAGCAGATTGTGTGTGTGTGTGTGTGTGTGTGTGTGTGTGTGTGTATGTGTATTTAATCTACTGTCAGTTAAATACACAGTTACTTGAGGGGATTCTCTTCTCTAAAACACCATTTCAGGCCCACCAAACCCTCTCCCCACCCAATTCAGACACACACACATACACACATACACATACATACATACATACATACATACATATATATTATATATATGTACACATACACATATATATTATATATATATGTACACATACACACAGATACACATACTACACAACCACATTTTCTCTCTACAAGTGGTGAATTTTTACCATCTATAAATTAGTGCTTCTTCTTCCACCCATTTAAAATAAAAATTTAAGAGCAGTATATTAGTAAAGAAATATTGCTTTTCTGTTTCCAATAGGGTTGGGGGCCACAAATAGGAAACTGAATCAGTTACAAACACTCTGAAAAATGAGGCATTAGAAATTCCTTCAACCCTTTTTAGAACACAGATTCTATAGGCACTATGAAAAACAAATCCCTTTTTGTCCATGAATACTTAAGTGAAGGCTAATGGTCACCAAAGAAATTGCCTATTTCGATGCCTCTGTTCTATCACTTGTTAGAATTTTTTCAATAATATATGGGAAACAGAACAAAGATTTTTGTGCCTAATATGGATGCTTATGTATTTATTTTTGACTTTTGACGTATTGTCTCAGCTCTATGGACCCATCTATTATATTTGGATATAGTTCTGTGAGCTCAGCTGTGTGCCTACTTTCTCCACTAGTGAAGGTGATAACCCATGCTTGCTTTCTTATTGGGTTTCTCCTGTGCCCTTCCATAAATCCTACATAGAGGGTCTAAACAGTATTCTGGGCATATTCTCAGTCTTTTAATATTTTGTTAATACCAGGGAAATATTTGGGTGGCCTTGCTAGTATTCTTTATTCTTGCTACATTCCTGGCCCACCACTTTTCCCATTGCAAAATGGTGTTGATGCTTTCTGAGGTACTTAGTATATTTAAATCAACATAGGTAATTTGCAGCAGCCTCCTTTCATGTTTCCATTGCTCCTTGGGTCACAAATAGTTTTGATTCTTTCAAGACCATGGTGTTCCATGATTCACAATTATATGGTTCACAGTCACTAGGAGAATCCTGCTTAAAAAGTGGATTTTTGTGGCAGGGAAAAATTTGCAATAGGTCAAAGTTCTGGATAATCCTAGGCCCCCTTTCTCTATTTGCAGGATCTGTCAGACCTATCCAAATGCAGTCAGATCTCAAATCAAGTTTTCTGCAAATTTCCTCTCTGTTCTAGTATTCTTCATTGTTCTGTTATATTGTTTATAATTGTAATGTGATATCATTTACAATCTTCTTGCTGTACTATTTTGCTAATGACTTTGTATTAGAATATAACAAGGGCAATTGGTATTGCTCTTGGCTGCCATTTCCTTACCCCTTGACTGGGAGATTGAGTATGTGCTGGCTGAGCTGATTTCTAGGCTGGCATCTGGCTACTCCTGTTAAACTTTCTAAGAAATGTAGATTGAGTAACAGTGTATTTATTTGTACATATTTCTTATTTTTTACTAGCAGGGTTTAGATAGGTGGTGATAAAGCTATTCAGAGCTTTTTATCTTTATCTTTTCTTTTAATTTGGCATTGATTTTGATCTTTTATTTATTCATCTACTCTCACTGAACAGTTAATTGTAAAAAATCCTTTCATTTCAATAACCAATGTTTTCTGCTGCTTCTCTTCTTCCTCCTACCACCACCACACCACAAGCACCAGCAGCACCAACACACTAGCTAGCATTTATATAGTGCTGTCAAGTTTGCAAAGTGTCTTACAAATATTATAGATATGTCTATATGACTTGATGTGGAGGTTCTCATCAATATCTTCTTAGTTTCTACTTTCTCATTCTTTTTTATTTTTTTTTAAATTTTAATTTTATTCATTCATTCATTCATTTATTTGTCTGTCTGTCTATCTATCTATCTATCTATCTATCTATCTATCTATCTATCTATCTATTTTCCCAAATGCTTCATTAACTTCTGGTTTACATCATTCATTTCCGTCAGATTCTGAGTTACAATTTTTTCCCCATTTTTCCCCTACCCACCACCCCAGAATAACAGTCATACAGGATATCTCCTCATCCAATCTGTTCTCTCCCATCTCTTCTCCCATACCCCCTTCAACTTTTCCAATAGGGCGAGGTGAATCCCCGAGCCCCATTGCCTGCACATCTTATCTCCCAATTATATGCAAAATAGTATTAATCATAGTATTTATATAAATTTTTTATTTTTATTTTTTAGTCTTTTTGGAGGGGGAAGGGCAGGGCAATTGGGGTTAAGTGACTTGCTCAAGGTCACACAACTTGTAAGTGTTAAGCATCTGAGGCTGGATTTGAACTCAGGTCCTCCTGACTCCAGGACTGGTGCTTTATTCATTGTGCCACCTAGCTGCCCTTTCTCATTCTTTAGAATGGGTTTTGACAGAGAATTTACAATTTCTTCATGTTTTTCTGCCTTGCTGATGATGGGCATGTCAAAGGAGATGATCAAATAGTTTATGATATAATGTTTTTTTTTTCCTTGTTAATTCTGTTGTCTAACTTTCTGACAAAAATCTGCTGAGTTGTCTTTCCATTTACCTGCAACTTATTTATGGCCTCTGTGGTTCCTTTTGTTGACAGTGTTACAGAATTACACTGAGTTTTAGAGTTAAAAGGGATCTCTGAAACCTAGTTCAACACTATCTTGAACTGTTATCCCCTTTAAACCATCTCTGAAAAATAATCAATTACCAGTCTCTTTTTATTTTGTTTCTTTTATTTTCATTTTAAATCAGCAAGCATTTTTTTTACTTTCCCACCTCAGCTCCAATTTCAAAGAAAAACCTCATGTAACATTCTGTGAAGCAAAACAGATTCCCACATTTCAATGTCTAACCATGATGCCCAAGACTATTGATATATGCTACCCAAACACTTCACAGAGAAGTGATGGGTTAATGATGAAGATTGAGACATACATTTTTGGGCTTCTACCTAGCTTCTTCTTAAAGACCTCTGGTGATGACAGCCTACTACCTCTCAACTTTTGGACAATCTGAATTGTTTTAAAAAGATTAGCTTCCTTTCACAGAGATGAAATTTCTCTATGATTGCCAACCATTTCTTTCTAGTTCTTCCCTCTGGAGCCAAGCAAAACAAATCTAATCCTTCTTCCACTTGATAGCTTTTCAAAATACTTGTCTATCCATTGCTCCTCCCCAAGTTATCTCTTCTCCAGGTTAAATGTGCCAAGCTCCTTCAACTCACCCACATATGGCATGGTCTCTAGTCTCATTATTCTCTAGAATGACTTCCATTTATGCTAATGTGGCACCCAGAACGGAAAGAACACCACAGTTTTCATAAGTGGAGAATACAGCAGGGTGACTATCTCCCTCATTCTGGGCACTTTACCTCTCTTGATTCAGACAAAAGATATTTTTCATTTGTTTATTTCCTAGTCATATTCTTGGGACACATGGAACTTGAATTCTACTAGAAGCCCTTTATAACCTCTACAAATTTAGTAGTCTAGCCATGCCTCTCCTATCCTGTACTTGTGAAATTGACTTTAAAAAGAACCACGTGTATGCTTTTAGTGTTTATTCCTGTGAAATTTCATTTTTATTAAATTTAGTTTATTGTTCTTAGCCTTTTGACCATATTGAATTGTGACTGTCATTTAACATGCTGGCTGTCCTTTCAAGGATAACATCATCCAGAAAGCTGATGAACATGTCATATCTCCCACTATCCAAACTACTGAAAGTAAGTGATTAACAGAGCAGGCCAAGATTCTTTGAGCACTTCCTTCGAATTGACAGCACACCATTAATGACTACTCTTGAGGTCTATTTTTTTTCAACTAGTTCCAAATTTCCTTAATTATAGTGTTGCTGAGCGCACTTCTCTTTGTCTTTTCCCATGTAAGGATGATCACTCCCTATTCAAATCTCCTGTTTGGCACCTCTTATAATCATAGTCTAACTTTTATTATAATTATTTGTATTTCTCTCTCCAGATTGGAGTGTAAGGTCTTTGAAGGCAAGGACTTTCATCTCTCATTTTCAGCCTTAAGCATTGAACTTTATCCATAAGTAAAAAATTAATAAAAAGAAAGTGTTTGCTGTGTGTTGAATTGAATTGAATCTTCTCTGAGTAGTTACTGGCTCAATATATTTAGTTGTTCTTCTCATCTGATACATATTTGGTGTCACAGTCCACATAAAATGAAAAAGTGAAGACCACACCTCCATTTACCCCCAATATTGTACCAGGGATACATTTCAAGGTTTAAAAAAATTTTTTTTGGAGGTGCAAGGCAATTGGGGTTAAGCGACTTGCCCAAGGTCACACAGCTAGTAAATGTCAAGTGTCTAAGGTCATATTTGAACTCTGGTCCTCTTGACTCCAGAGTCTATGCTCTATTCACTGTCCCATCTACCTGCCTCCACTTTGCTGTGTTTTTTTTTTTTTGTAGTAATGGAAGAAAAGGGAATTGATCAATATTCCAGCTGTTAAAGTAGCTCATCATCTTTTGTCCCTGGGCAGGGAACCAGTAGTTCTGCTGCACCTGTAGTATTGATAATGATGCATTTGTAATTCTATTCAATTTAGTTAAATATTAAGTGCTTCCTATGCCCTGGGAACTATACTAAGCACTGGGGATACAAATAAGAAAAATGTAATGTATGAAGATAATACACAAAAGGAAGCTGCAAAGAGAGGGAAAGACAGTAGGCCTGCTGATGTGGGAGCATCTTGTTCTGTGCGGCTGATGTTAAGCCAAGCTGTAGGTAGAGTTGAGTAAGCTGGAAGTCCAGTTTCTGGGCTCTGTGAAAGAAGCCTTTGGAAGGAGTTTAGTACCCCATCTTTCAGCCTTCTGTCCAAGGGTAGAGGAGGTGAGAAGGTATTTGAATATCCATGAGATTTGAAATGATTAGCTTTTCTTAAGAGGAGCATTTTGTTTCAGAGTCCAGACCAAGGAGAGTGGAATCGAATGAGTTTAGTCTAATACAGGTGTATTTCATTTTGCCCAATAAAAACCCTCCAGAAAGTTCACAAGATGAATTTTTGTTAATAAGATCATTTGTTAAATGCTCTATTGGAACCTGATTTTTTGAAAGAATCAGAGAATACTTTTGTACAGCAAAGAATTGCTCCTAGTTTTTAATTTTGAACTTTCAACTCTCAGGTTTTCATAAATTTGGGCCTATCTGCAATTTGGCAGCCCTAAAAATAGCAACTTTATCTTCCTTTGTTTCTCTGCTGGTTGGACTGAGTTAGATTTCTTTAGCAAACATTTTTTAAGCACATTGTTTGGTATTGATGTTGAAGGAGGTAGGGGCAAAGTTGGGGTGGGGCAAGGGGAAGGGTAGAAGATTCCTGACTTGATTAACAATAGCCTGGTATGAGTCAGTTGAAATCTCATAGGACTGTTTTTTTCCACCATAGTCTGCTTTTTCAAAGTTAAATGTCATAGGTTCATAGCACTAGAACTGGACAGGACTTCTGAGGCCAACTAGCCCCACCCCCTTGTTGTACAACTAAGGAAACTCAGAAATGGGGAGGTTAATTAGCATGTTCTAGATGAAGAGGGTAACTTTTGTGGCAGGATATGAACCCAGGTCCTCTTTGTTTAAAGCTAGTGCTCTTTCCACAGCACCACATTGTCTCCCTGTTATACTAATTCAGATTTTAACTCTTCTCTATAGATGCATTTTAGAGGAAGCTGTTAATTGGAACTCTTTTGGTTCTTTTTTTGTCTAGTGTGACTGACTAACTCCAGGCTGCTTATTTTACATTAAAAATTGTCAAATAGGAAACCATTCACATCAAATCTCAATATGAAAACCTTTAGAGACAAATTTTATTTTTGATCCTCCTCAAACAAAAATTTGGTATTAATGAATAGTGTGTTGTTTGCAGTTGAAAAATGAGTGTTTTCAATTGCACAGTAACATTAAGGAACAAATGTTCAACCAAAAATATGACACTGTAATTAGTTATTAATAAGCATAATATTAAACTAAAGAGAAATTTATGACTTGACACTATATCTATATCTACATCTATCTATCTATCTATCTATCTACACATATATGTATGTATTTTTTTTTTTAACAAAGGTAACCAGTTTAAAAAAAATCTGTTAGTTCCAATATAATTAAGTACATAGAGGGGATGAGGGAGGAAGGGAATACGCATGTGTTTAGCATGTATTTATGTCACAGGCATTGTCCTAAGTGTTTTACAAATATTATATCAATTGATCTTCATAACAACCCTTTCAGGTAGATGCTGTTATTATCCCCACTTTTACAGATGAGGAAACTTAAGCAGAGATTAAGTGACTTGCCCAGGGCCACACAGCTAGTAAGGATCTGAGGCTGGATTTGAAATAAGGTCACCCTCACTAGAGATCCATTGATTCATCCACTGTACCACTTAACTGCCTTTGACCAGCCTTTATTAAGGGCCAACTATGTCATACAAAGATAAGATGTCACTGTCCTTAAGTAATTTACATCATATTGAAGGATGCAACATGTAGATGACTGGATTCAAGTATATTTACCTCCTTACTAGATGATTTCCCTGTCTTTCCTCCATTTCATCTTTACATTGTACCAAAGTAAGTTTCTTTAAGTGCAGATCTGCCCATGTAACTCTATTCTGCCAACTTCAGTGGTCTCCATTTGCCTCTAATAAAAAATATAACGCCCCTCTTATCTAGCTTTTAAAGTCCTTAACAATCTTGTTCCAGCCTATCTTTATAGCTCCATTGGACATTACTCTTTCCTTCATTCTGCAATTTGGCATTCTCTCTGTTCCTCATTTGTCACACTCCATTTCTGGCATTTGTACCTTTGTAGTGGCATGCCATCTGTCTGAAATGTACCTCCTCCCTATCTCTTTCGTATCTGTATCTTCTATGTTAGCTCTGTCTTTTCCTTTATGATATACTCAGACATCTTATATTTAATTCCTTTGTATTGTATTTATATTTACCAAATTTATATTTGTACTGTATGTATTTTACATGTACTTACATCGCCTTGTATCCTTTATGAGCCCATTGTGAATAGGAATTGTTTCATTCTTTGTACTTATATTCCTAAGTGACTAAAGATGTCTACCTGACACATTATACTTGTTGATCAGCTGATTAATTGATAGGGATTTGAAGAGGAAAGAGAGGGCACTAACAATTAGGGGGATCAGGAATTGTTATTAGATGGTACATGGGTTGAACTTTTAAGAATGGTAGGAATTCTGAGAAGTAGAGAGATGAGTAGGGAGTACATTCGCTATTTGTTCCCTGGAGAATAAGCTGCCTAAGTATTTATGTGAAAGGTAGAATGCTTAACTTAAAGGACCTGCAAATAGACCAGCTGGTCTCTAACATAGATGGTGCAAAGGGGTGGAATGTTAAGTAATCCTGGAAAGGTAGACTGGAGCTAGATTGTGAAAGGCATCAAATGCTATTGTATTTCATCCTCAAGTCAATCAAGAGCTCTTGGAAGAGAGGGCCAGGGTTAGACTGGTGCTTAGGAAGATTATTTTGGTAATTATATGGAGGATGTGTTAATTTCTAATTTTTATTTAATTTTGTAATGTGGCAAAAAAAATCTAGTCTGCTTTAATTGCTAATGCCACAAAGAGTGATGTAATAAAAATTCCACATATAACCATAACTCCTCCATTTTTCTTGACATTTAAAAATATTAATTTTGCTAAAGGTTTTCTATGTGGTTTCTTTTTGTGTCTCATATAGACTGTGGTCTGATTTTCAGCCTGCATTTCTTTAGATCTAATTTATTGTCATACCATGTGTTAATTCAAAAAAATTGAAATTGTCCATGACCATACAGTAGACAAACCGTCTAAGAAATTTCCATTTCTGAGACTTGTAAAACTCCAGTTAAGATCATTTTGGGAACTTTTATTAAATATGGGCATGGCCAAAGTATGTGTATCAAGAATGCCAACATGCGCTTAACAACTTTGGAAGCTAGTTTTGGAGTGTTGCTATGTAAACTTTTTTTTCCTTGTTGGCTTAATATTTCTTCTTTCGTTTTATCACCAGGGATGGGTGTGAAATTTGCCTGAAATTTCATTACTCTCAGAGGGAGTGACTTAGAAACCTGAGAACAGTTTTTTGACCTGATTTTTGCTGCTAGGCAAAATAGACCAGACTTCCTGGAATAGTTTCGGCATAAAGTGGTAACCCTTTGGCTGGAACCAACACAAATTCTGGGGGTAAGGCAGGTAGAAAATGTCTCAATCAGGATCTAAATGTTTTCATACCTTTTTGTTTGGATAATACTTTTGGTTCTCTAATTCAATTAATTTCAATAATTTGTTAAATGCCTCCCAGATACAGTACTAGGAGCTGTTGCCCTAATGTCTAGGACAATGATCTGCTGTCAGTATATCCTTAATAAATCTCTTTCATAGGGAAATTTAGTAATTGCACTTGACACTTAAATATTAAGTCAACTCTTAAGAAAATGATCTCCAGGAAGCTCATGAACTATAGTTTGGAAAAAAAAAGAAAGAAATCCTGTTTTAATATTGTGGGAGCTTGAGAGACAATTTTGAATGTAAAGAGCTGAAATTCCATTCTATTTACTATCTTGATCATTATATAACCTCTCTGGGACTTGGTTTCCTCATTTGTAAAAATAAGGGTCTGGATTATACATGATATAAATATAAACTATTTATGAGTAAAAATAAGTTTGCTTGCGTATAGCCTTAAACCTGTGATCCTTTGATGCAGTCCTATGATCCAAAATAGCATCTTCATCACTGGAAGGCATATAGCAAAGACTGTAATTTTCAAGACTAACTTCATGAAATTTAGATTATAGGGGCCAATATAAGATTGACTCCATTGAGGCAGAGAAGTATGGCTTTGTTTTTGTTTTGTTTTGAGGAAATCATTCCAGTGATAACTAAAAAGCAAGAGTTGTCAGAGTATTTGCCTTATGCAGTAGCTGTGAATGTTAGTCTGTCATGGTGCTGAATGAAGGAAAGGGTAAAATAATGATTAAAATGATTTTAAATGACTTACAATTTATTTTTAAGTGGAAAATTACTGTATAACTGGCTTGGCATATAACATTTAGCTGTAGGATGCCAGTGGTAGTTCTCTAGTGGTGATCATCATGCTTGGGTAATCTCCATTGGAGACTTTGAAAGCTGTGAAGCTGAGAGGTTCTCTAGTTCTTCAAACTTTCTATTTTTCCCATGGAGTGCATTAAAATAGCAGTTTTCCATCTTCAGATTGTTTTCTACAAATAGTGGTTACAATAAAGCTTTAGATTCAAAGTTATAAATATAAAGTAGTTAACCGTGCCATTTTCCTGATTATAATTAGAATGGAGACCTGGAGAATCAAGTTTTGGCTTAATAATGTGAATTCACAAATTGATCATGTCTTCAAATAATTTTCTTTTAGTGCTTATTTTCTTTTTCCTTTTTAGTTCTCACATGATTAAGACCCACAGTCTATCTGCAAATGGCTTTAACCAGTTGCAAATTTTTAGATGGAAATTTTTTTGCTTGAGTTCAGAGGAAGAATTGATGTAGATTTTCAAAGGTAATTATTCCTATAGTTGCATTGGTAAAGTTGTATTTTAAATAATGTCTACATTCTCTCTTCACTTGAGTCAGTCCTTATTCCATAGAATTTTGAAAGCAAGTCAATTTAGGAATTGTTGATTTAGTGAAGCAGGATTATTTTCTCTTTGAAAACTTGCTGAGAAATTGGAGGATAAGTGTAGTGGAAAAAGTGATGAATCTGGAGTAAGAGGTCCTAGACTGGAATTCTATGTGCCATTTAAACTCATGTATGACCCAGTCATCTAATCTCTCTGGGTTTTGGTTTCCTCATCCTAAAGGTGAGTGTTTTACTAGATAATCTCTGTGGATTCTTATAGTGAGAAATCATTGATGATAATGATGAGAACTCACCTTGAAATTTTAATTTTTTTTAAATAAAGGAGATGGGAAGAAAGGGGAAAGTATTATTTCAAAAGTATGCTTTTTTTGTTCTTTCCATTTCTCTATTTCTTTGCCTTCTTAATATTTTCTGCAAGTGGTGAGATTGGTTTAATTAAAAAAAAACTCCCAGGTACTGCTGCCATAGTCTTTTTTTTTCCCCAAAAAAATAAATTTAGGAGAAGGGAGCTTCTTGAGCCTCATAAGGACCCAGTTCATTTTCTGACTTATAATTATATGAGTCATTCCTTGGAGTGCTTATAACTGAACTGTATTTTTAACCATATTTCAGTCAATCAGCAAATATTTATGAAGTACCTATTGTGTGCCATAAGTACAGGACAAAAATGAAACAGTCTCTGCTTTGAGGAACTTACTTTCTATCCTGAGAGACAACATGTACATATACAAAATGTTTATATTTTTTTTGGAAGGAGAGCACTGGTAGCTGGTAGTAGGAACTGGGAAAAGCTTCCTGAATATGTTCCTTGAGCAGGACTTTGGTGGAAACAAAGAATCCCCAGAGGTAGAGGGTATCTTTATCTCACTTTCTTAGGGTATTCTTTTTTTTTTTCAAACTTTAACTTTTCCTTTGCATCTACTTATATTATCTCATCATAATTATTTGAGAGCTTGTCTCTGCCTTGTATTAGAATACAAGTTTTTGGAGAACAAAAACTGTTACTTCATCTTTGTATACCAAGAATTGCGCCTTATACAGAATGATCAGAGTCACCCAGCAGCACCTAATCCAATCCATGCATGAAAGGAAAATCACCACTACAACATACCCCACAAGTAGTCATCCAGCAGAAGCTGATGACCATTTGTCAGGCAATTATTTAATTAAACACTTAATTAATTCTGCTTTATTTTGACCTGAATCTTTATCTGAGTAGTTTCTGGCTCTCTGGAGAGTACTGTCTCTTCTATTTTTTTCATGATTAATTATGAAAAATTAGAAGGCCATCACTGCTTCCTTTAAAACTAAATTAGGAGCATGAAATTGAGTTTGGCTCTTTAAAAAATAATAGTTCACACTAACAAATATGACGATGAAAATCTCTTTGCAATACCAATCAGTTTTATGTTGATACTAGAATTTATGTTTTATAAGGAAGGTTTTTATGGATAGAAGAGAAAGGGAAATGGAACTTTTATTAGGATGTTAAGATGTTAGAGCTCTATTAGCAGATGCTCTTAGTGAATAGACCACTTTGACTAGAACAAACCACATGGATAAGAGAATATTGGGAACTAAAGTTAGAAAATAGCTTGACTCTAGGTTGTGGGAGACCTTGAATGTTAGACTGAGGAGTTTAGACTTAATGAGGTCTAAGAATCATAGAAAATTTTAGAGTATTTTCTTTGCAGTAACTCATGTTAGCAAGGTGATCAATTTCTTTTTGAATTGTTATTTATTTTATCTGAAGATCTCATATCACTGTACAACAACTGTGATACTGTTGAATTTAACTTTACAATCTATAAGCTTTATGCCTAAGCTATCTGTACTAGGCACTGTTCTAGAAAACATAAAAGACTTAGCTTTAAAGAGTTTACATTCTATTGTGGGAGACAACTCTTTTTTATGTCAGTAGATGCAAACATAATACAGAGTAATTGTAGTGGTTAAGGCACTTGAACTTGGGATGGGGGAAGCTTCTTGGAGAAGGTTGTCCATGAGGTGAATATATAATATAATATAATTATTATAATATAGAATATAAATATACATATTTATAAAAATAAAAATATAATTTATTATAATATAAAATACAATATTCTATATAATATAGAATATAAAACTCCTATAATATTCCTAGGAGAGAAACAGAGATTCTGAGATCTGGAGGTGAGGAAGGATAGTGCATTCTAGCTGCATGGAGAACAGTTACTGTTAAAGCAGGGAGATGCTAAATGAAATCTTGTGTGGGAGTAAAATTTGACTGGAGGTAGATTTTTATGAATGAGAATAATGTATGATAAGCCTGGAAATATGTGTTGGGACCAGGTTTTAAAGGGCTTTTGATGAAAAACTAGAGTCTGTATTTGGTTCTAATATAATTTGGGGTGCCACTGAATTTTGAGTAGGGGAGTGACATAAGACGTTCATTCTAAGATAATTTCTTTGTCAGTTTTTGGGAGGGTGAATTTTAAAGGGAAGAGATTGAGCCATGGAGACCAAATCAGAAGGCCATTTCTATAGTTTGGGTAATAATGAGGGCCTAAATTATGTTGGTGGCCCTCCTGGAGGGGATGGAAGGGAGAAATGCTATGGAGGTAGAGACGGTGTTTGACAACTGAACCAATATGTGGGATGAGCTAGATGGAGAAGGAGTAGTACATATTCCATTGAGAATTGGGAAAAGACTTGCCCAGAGGTACCACGGTAAGTCAGTTTGCCCCTTTCCTTCATGCTTCAATGTTGGGTAAGAAAAATTTCTGCACCAACTGTGTGAGTATGTATATTCTTCCCTTCCTTGAACCAATTCAGATGAGAGAGAGATTCAGGCAAGTCATATGGGACTATAACAGCTATGTAGGAATAGAATAGAACTCCAGTGCTCTAACCACAACCCCATACTTCCTCATAGCTTACATTCTTTTTTTTTTACCACTTTTGACAAATTAACTTTTTACTTCCTCTAGTTTTTGTAAGTTTCTTGTTTATTTTTAAAAATGATGAACCCACTCATATTATCAGTGAGTCACTTTCCTTTATAGTAAAGTAAATGTTTAGAGGACTTTATGTTATTTAGCGGTGACGTCTTCTTAGAAGCAATGCAGGTTTTTCCTTTTCCTTTTAAAAAATCTTTACTTTGCTGTTTTGAAGTGTTTATTTTCATCTGTGCCTCAAAATTTATGCTGTTTTTTTGTGTACTATACAATCCCTTTTAGTTTTTGTCATAGACATTACTATAGCCATCTTCTAAATATTTTCCTCATTTTCTTATCAATATTCCATCTAGATATTGGTCTATATTTTTCTTTCTTCTTTATCTTGATCCAGTTTAGGTACCATAGTAGGGGTTTGATGCTTTCTTCATTTATTTTTACAAAAAATTTATGTGGTATTGGAATTGATTATTCTTTCTAAGTTTTATAAAATTCACTTGGAAATCCATCTGGTTCTGGATTGCTTTGCAGTGGGAATTCATTTATGACTTCTTGTGCTATTTTTTTCCTTATATTGGGACAAATTCTCTTATTTCTACTTGTCAATCTGGATATATAAGATAGCATTATTTTTGTAAGTGTTAATCTATTTTAAGGGATAAGGTTTGTTGGTATATAATTGAGTAAAAATAGTTTCTACCAATTTCCTTTATTTTCCTTTTCAGTTATTAGTTTTGTATCCTTTCATAGTCCTGGGTACATAGAATTTATAAAATGAATACGGCTCAAGCAGTGAAATGAATGAATAGATTGTGAGTCCAGATTTCTAACATGATGATTTTTTCCTCTTGGGCCTCATGGCAAAATTGATACAGCTTTAATTTTGTCTAAGGGACCTGCTCTGTTCAAATAGATGTTTTCCTTCTTCTGGATCAGGGCCATACCTTCTTCTAACCAAAATGTTCCTATATTTAGTTATTTAAGGAGGCAAGGAGTTGGCAGTTGAACAGTTGAATGAAACTGTTCCTTTCCTAACAGCATTCTAAAAGTTTTCAATGTTAGTATCTGTTTGATTACTGAATCCTTGTAAAGAGATTAGAAGAGGGTAATTGAGTGTCATCTTTTAAAGGATTTACATAGTCTACTTTTTTCACTTTGTTTTAATACTCAGATATTTCTTTTGCAGTCAGTGTTTTTTTCATTGCTATAAGGAGACTTAAATCTTCACATGTTCATTTGGCCCACCTCCTAAAAGTAGGTACATTTTATAGTTAAAATTAGAGGATAATATAGGTTAGGCTTTGTAATCAAAGCTTGTAATATATTTTCATTAGTGGTTATCTCATTGTGAGTATGTGTTTATTTGCTTTAAGAAAATTTAGCCTTAACTTGACCTCCTTCCAGGTTGATCTGACATTTTATAAAACTTGTGACTTTGATTAGTCTGTTTTTTAAGTTCTAATATATTCTAATATTTCTAATATTTTTTCATTCTAATATTTGTAATATTTGTAATATACTCTTCCTAGTATATTAGGAAACAAAAAGTCTTTTGAAGTCCCGATATTGTATTTTTCTTTTTTCTTTTTTTCCAATTTGCAAATCTGGGGATCCTAAATTTAAAAAAGTTCGTTTTAGAAGATGGAAAGGGGAAACTTCAGAATAATGTAGAGATTCTTTGCCTGCTGGCCAAAGTGGAGTGTGGCCTGAACCAGATTAACACTGTAATTGAGAAATGGTTAACAATTTAAATAAATACAACATAGATAATGTTAACTTATAGTTTTCTACATCAATATGCCACTCCAGTGGTATAAAAGAATGCAAAATTTGGAATCTGGTGTTCAAATTTTGCTTCTGCTTTCTTCTGTGACCTCGTTTAGGCAAAAATTGCTTTCCCTCATTAATGCTCAGGTTCTTCATCTGTCAGACTGGGATATTAACACCTGTCCTTCCCACCTCACTGGATGTGGTGAGGAGAAAGTTTAATGTAGTACACTTTGTAAATGATACTGCAATATATAAAAATTGGGTAGTAGGTATTAGTGAAGCATACTGAGAAGCAGAATTGCCTTCAGGTACCAGCGCTGATGCCAACAGCTTGTTTACTTAACCACTCTCATCTTCAGTTAAGTAATCTGTAAAATATGCCAGTTGGACTGTTTGGCCTCACAATTTTCTTTTGACTGAATATTCTTTATGTTATTTCCTCTCATGGGATTTAAGTTCCTTGGGATCCAGGACTATTTTTTTGTATACCTCTTTTTCCACCTATGACTAGTTCAGTTCTTGGCAGATGCTTGTTGAGTGAGGATGTCAGCTTGATCTTCATAATGCCTTATTCACTTCCCTGTCTGCTTGCCTATTCAACTGCCAGTTGATTGCTTTAACCCTACTTAAGATTTGTGAATCATTGTAAAGATTATCCCCAGATTAAAGTCATGGAATGCCAGAGCAGGAAGGAAATTTAGCTATGTGGAGGTCAAAAGGTATCTGGTTGAGTACTGCCTTTGCTGTATACAACGTGTGTGTGTGTGTGTGTGTGTGTGTGTGTGTGTGTGTGTGTGTGTGTGTGAGAGAGAGAGAGAGAGAGAGAGAGAGAGGAAGAGGACAGAGAGATGGGGGGGGCCAACCTTCCTGTACCTCAGTTTCTTCATCTTTAAAATATGGAGGCTAGACTTGATCTTTGAGGTCACTTATACCTCTTAAGTCTATGAAGATAGTCTACTCTTAACTGCCTGATTTTACAGATACAAAAAAATGAGGCCCACAGAATTTAAATGACTGGCTTAGGATCACAGAGATGGTGGAACCAGAACTTGACTTCAACCACTGTAACTCCTATTTGAGTACTCTTTCCAATATTGTGTCTTATTACTACAGTTGTGAACACCCTTCAAGTATCTGTTTTTGGATGAGGTGGAGGGGAAATTTCAGGACAGGGAAATAAAACAAATAAAAAGATCTCTTCTTGAGATTTATGTCAAGGGATTCTAAATATGAAATGACAGTTGAGAATGTGAACCTCTGCCCTAATCTCCAAATCCAGTGCTTTTCCCACAAAACCGCATCTTTGTAGCTGCAGGGGCAGAACTAGAAGTTAGAGGGCATATTTCATCTCATTATACGGAAGCATTTTGTATCATTTGAAGTCATCCAAAAAGGGAATATGAGCTATTTCAGGGAAGAACGTTTCCTAAAAGCCAAATCCTTCATAATTCAGCCCCTCCTTGTCTTTCTAGTCTTCTTATGATGTACTTTCCTTTGTGTTCCTTGTAACCTAGTGACACTGGCTTCTTTTCTCCTCCTTGAAAACCTCCTGACCCCAAGCATTTTTGCTGTCTCCATGTCTGGGACACTCCCTTCTCATTTCTACCTCCTGGTTTCCCCATGGCTTCCATTAGGTCTCAGCTAAAGTCCCATAGTTCTGTAAGGAGCATTTCTTGGGACATATGGGGTGTTTGAGGAGAACTAGTACCTCTGGTGGTAGGAGAACTTGCTGAGCCCTTTTCAGGGCTGTTCTTCTGCCTTTTATTATTAATTATTAATTATTCACTTATCATTGCAACTCTCAGCTCTGGCTCCAAGAAGCTGTAGCATGTACAGACCTTGGTAAAATCATTTTAGTAGACTGGCTAACTCAGGTTAAGGGTAACCTACAGGTGTCAAACCCATTGGTGAGTTAGGGGGATGTTTACCTCAAGCATGTGACCACTTTCTTCAGAAGTAGAATGGGTGGGTGAAAACATTATTCTCCAGTGGCCATGAAGATGATTGATGTAGGAGCTGTGGGGCACTTAGAGCTTGGTCAGACATTGTAATGGCAAGCAAAGAAGTGCCATTTATAGCACCTTGTTTCAGTTCAAGTTTCTTTTAAGCCTTGCCCATGATTATATCAAGTCTTTGTTAAGAAATAGGACTTGTGAACCCCACAACTTGTAAACTCCAGAACTTGTGAACCCTTGTTGCTAATGCAACAAGAAGGGGAGAAGCTAATGACCATATATAAGGAGAAGCCCAATCTGGGAGAGAACAAAACTGAGAAGAACTTAGAAGAAAACTCTTGTGGTGGCAGAGTTGAGAAGGAGAAAACTTGTGGTATCCTGTCACTCTATGTTTGTCTGTTCCCTCTGTGTTGATGTTTGTGACATTTTGTTGATGATTTGTATTGATCTCTTGGACCTTGGTGGTAGGTCTGTGTTGATGATTTGTGTTGACTTGTTGGGTCTTGTTGGTGGGTCTGTGTTGATTTCACAGGCAGATAGTGAATTGATGATAGTGCCGTCAATGTGCATGAATGTTATTGTGGCTCTGTTAAGCTTTGTCTTCCCAGAAACAGGAACTGTGAAGGACTCGAGGTAAACTGGATACTGTGAGCTTCAATATGGAATGGGAACTGGACAAGGAACTAGACAAGGAACTGGATGAGGAACCAGATGAGGAGCTGGACAAGGAGTTAAGAGCTGCCTGCCTTTGAATCCAGGTGATAGTTGGGTAGATTTGGGCAGGAGCTGGGACCATGGAAGAGGAACCATGGAAGCTGAGGGCCAACCTTGAGTCAAGATGAAAAGACCTCTTCTTGGGTACTTAATGCTGATTGAGAAAATTGTGATTTATTGTGACCTAGGAGTGGAGAACTTTGACCTTTGTACTTTGTGTCCCTTAATGAGGCCTGCTCCTTAAGGAGGATTGAATTAAGGACTTACTGAATGATATCTTTTGTTAAAAACTGTGTGGCCACTTTGGCAAAAACTATATGGCCACTTGGTGATAACTTGCTATGTCATAATGATAACTTGTTATGTTATAACATTGTGAATGCTGTACTTTGGTTTCTTTCAATGTTTTGTCTTAGTTTGTTACTGAATAAATAGAGACTTCACTATACTATGTAATCAGAACCTTGAAGCTGTTCCCAGTAGCAGTCCTCTGGAAAGCTGCTCTTTCTTGGCTTTACAGACATCAAAGATGCCAAGGTCATCCACTGCATCCTGGGCTATCCCCAGTTCTTCTGACTTTGGTCTTGCCACTGGACTTTCATGACTCTGGATGAAACAGTGAGGCTGACAAATTTTATGAAACTCTGCCTCACATAAATCTAATTCATGTGCAAGTCAAGACATCACCTGGTGATGTCACTGGTTCTCTTTGAAAATGAAGGACAAACAACAAAGAGGCTTTCCTAGTCTTCCCTAATCTCAGTTCCTTGTCTCTGACATTAACCCCGATTTCTCTTGTGTGTGTGTGTGTATGTTTGTGTGTGTTTGTATATGGTTGTTTGTGCATTATCTCCACTATTAGATAGTGAGCTCCTTGAGAGCAGGGACTGCATTTTTTTTGGCTTTTTTCATATACTTAGCATAATGCTTCTCAAATGCTAAGTATTTAATAAATCTTTACAGAATAACTGATGTACCGACTGACTGATGGCTACTAAGACTTATGTGGTACAATGGTACATTAGGAAGGGTGGATCTAAAGTTTAGGGACCTAGGATCAAATCTCAACTCTTTCACTTATTACTTGTGCCATCTTGGACACGTCATTTCCTTCATCTTTAAGATTATATCATTCATAAGTAGGAGCATGTGGTGGAAATGAGAAGACTGCTTAGATACATGGATTCATATGATCACCTTGGTTGTAGAGGCCTTGGAGCTTTGCTAGAACATAAAAAGCTGCCCTAAGACTAGCAAGTTTTTAATATCTATTTTTGTCATATATATACCAAAATATTTATAGCAATACTTTTTGTAGCAGCTAAGAAGTGGGAACAAAATAAATGTCCATCATTTGGGGAATGTTTACACAAATTGTGGCACAACAGAGAATGACTGCATTACCAGAAACAATGAATATTTAGATTTCAGAGAAGCTTGGGAAAACATTAACTGATGATAAATGAAATAGCCAGAACCAGGAAAACAAATGTACACAATGATTACAACAGTGTAAATGGAAAGAAAAATAACCACAATGATGAAATTGAAATGTTGCCATGAAATTATAATGACCAAGCTTATCTTCAAGGAAGACACGTGAGATTGCATCTTCCTCCCTTCTTTGTGGAGGTGTGGTATTACAGATGTGCAACTTTGTTGATACTTTAGTTTTCCTGAACTCTTACTCCCTTTTAAAAAATTCTTTGTTATAAGGATGGCTATTTGATTGGAAAGAAGAAGTAACAAACCTATTTACATCCTTGAGAGGGCATTGCTCCTATCAGGAGTACTATATGTAGAATTGGAGGACATTGGTTTGGATCCTGGATGAGCTTTTTTTTTTTAATTTTAATTTTTAGTTTTCAGCATTCAGATCCAGAAGCATTTGAGTTTTAAATTTTCTCTACCATTTTCTCCTCCCTCCTTGGATATGCTTTTTAACTCCCTGTATGATCTTGAGCAAGTCTTCTTCCTGAAACTATAGAAGAAAGGAAAGTTGAATGATGGGGAGAAGTTTCTTCATGATTATCTCATGTGCCAGCATGTAATTGTACCCATGTCTGACTGTATCTGTGTTCATAAGATGCTATGAATAGATTAAATTTGGTCGAAGTCTTTTTTCAAAAGCAGATCAAACCTTGTTTGAGAAGTTAGGGGTTTCTTTTTTTTTTCTTGTAATTTTTGTACCTGTTTGTAACAACAGAGGAGAAATTATTTTCTTAAACTGCTTTTCTCATAAAAGCATTGTTGTCAATGAAGTAAAGCAAAAAAGATTGGGTTATTTATTATTTTGTAAGTTTAATGAATGAAATACAATGTTGCAATTGTGTATTACTTTTTCCAAGTCTATGATTAATCTCTACTTTATTGCTGCCTGGGTACTCTCACAGGTCAGATATCTTTGTTGTTGTTCTGAACTCCTCCTTTTCTAGGTAGACATGAAATGATAGTTAAAAGAAACACCATTCACTAAGATTGGTGACAGTGAACTCAGAGCTTTTTCTGGAGAGAGAAACCGATAGCCTTTTTTTAGGGAGTGTGTGATCTGTTTTGTTATTAGTTTCAGTAAAAACCTCATCTCCAATTTGGGACTTTCCTATTTTATTGTATGATTGTGTTTGAAAAACACAACTTCAGAACTTTAATTTTGATAAACTGTTTTATATTAGACTAAAAAAAAGAAGAAAAAGGAAAAGAGAAACCCAGCAAGAGCTCAGAAGATCATTATTAATCAATTTAGAATCAGAACAGTATTTCTGAGATCATGTACATTTAATCTAGTTTTATCTGTGGGGATAGTTATGCAAGCATAAATCAGTTATTTAAATTAAACTCTTGAATGTGTTAGAATAAATGTACTGACTGAAGTAAGACTTATGGGTAAATGGAATAAATCTCATTTCATCTATGTTTTAGAAGAATATAGTATTTACCTTTAACATTCCTGGTTTCTTGGTGTCATTGATCATGTAAAAATAATGACTGTGAAATTGGTAAAAGAAGATAATTTTTAAAAATTTCAGGAACTTAATTACCAGTGACCAAACCAAAGGGACTGCTCATGCAATAAGTGACAGATCACTTTTCTGAAAGGCTAATTTTTGCCACCACTATACAAAAAAGGAAAGTAGAATCCCTATATACTCGTATCACTTTTCCCCTGCTCTCAGACACATATTTCATCACCAAAGCCAAGAATCTAAGACTCTTAAATGAGAAGTTGGCTCCAAAATAATCATACCAAACAAAGCCTCTCTGAATGTCCAATAAAGTAAAATTATAGTATTGCAACACATAGGAGAGTAAGTATGCAATCAGTCCAAACCCCGACAATTTGAGAATCTTTAACATAAAGATGGCATTGTATCATAGAAGATGAGAGAGATAGTCAATGTTTGCCTGCTCAGAGAAGGCATTCCTTTCAGCTATAAATTCGGGACCCTTTGACTATGACTCCTTGGGTTGACTGCAGATGGGGGAAAGTTTATTACTCTTTTTTAAGTTCACTTGCTAATTAATAACCCTATAACCCTTTAGCTGTGATTCTTGTTGATTGAAATATCAATCTAGAATATATTCCCTAGTTGATTCTTTTAAAAATTTTATTATAAACTTATTAAACATTGAAAAAAGCAATTAAACTTGCTTCACAAGTGTTTACCTTTAAATAAATTAATGTTAACACATGAAAGACCATAATTTCTTCCAAATCTTTATCAGGAATAATTGTTCATTTCTATTCTCTTTTCTATTCACTTTTCCTTTTATGTAATTGTTTAAAATTGTGTACTGTGCTTTCTAGTTTCACTCTTTTCATTTTCCATTATTTAATTAACCAGGTTTCTTTATATTCTTCAAACTTGTTGATCAGTATTCCATCACATTAATGTATCACAATTTATTTAGCTCCATACCCTTATTCTAGGACATTAATGCTGCTATAAAATTTTTTGAACAAAACTTTTTTTCCTTGACCTTTTTGCTGATAGGTTTTTTTTGGTAATAGATAATAGGTCCCAACAATGGAATTATTGTGTCAGGAGGAATGATTATTTTCTTAAGTTTTACTTTACCTTGCCAGACTAGTTTCTAACAAGTTTCTCCCTACTTGTTTTCAATTCTACCACCAAGGATTAAATATAACTATTTCTCTATAACTCTACCACTATTAAGTATCATTGCTTTTTAATTACTTTGGTTGTTTTGATAGATTTGAGGTAGTACTTTGGTTATTTTAACTCCTATCTCTTATTTCCATCTTTTTTTCAAGTTGTTTTGTTTTCTTTTGAAAATTCTTCATGTCTCTTAAGCCATTTATCCATTAGGGTCTGGAGGTTGTCTTTCTTAGTATGTGATAGTTCTTTATATAGTTTAGATTTCAAGCTTTTAATTTGTTTGCCATGGCCATTTTTTAAGTTTTTCTTTAGTTTCTTTTTGTTTTTGCTAAATCATTGAATATTGTTGTGAGACAAAGCTGTTCCATGAGTTTCTTTTTGGAATATCAGCTCTAATTAGAGCTCTCAAGAAATTTTTAATTTAAAGACTGTTGGGAGATTTAGGGAATTTATACTGACTGACTGAATTCATCTTTATTTTGTTTGGATAGTGGTACTTTTGGGGACTAGACTTGAATTGCAGTGTCAAGCACAATTGGTCATTTTTATAGCTTAGGTAAATATTTCCTGGGTACTATTATTCATTTTTAAGGTTCACAGACAGTAAACATTTGTTAAGTGCCCGCTATGTGCCAGGCAGTGGGGCTAAATTCTGGGGATTAAAAAAGAGGCTCCCTCAAGGAGTTTACAATCTAATGTAGGAGGCAGCAAGCAAACTAATATGTAGCAACTGCAGAAAGAGCAAATAATGAAAAGAGGAAAGGACCTAGAATTTAGAGAGGTTGTGAAAGACTTCTTGTAGTATTAGGTTTTTAGCTGAGACTTAAAGGAAGTCAGAAAACCAGTAGGTGGGATGAGGAGGGAGAGCATTCCAGGCATGGGGCACAGCCAGAGAAAATATCTGCAGCCAAGAGATACCTTGTTCATGCAACAGCAAGGAGTCTATTGTCACTGGATTGAAAAGGATGGTGGGGAAAAGAGTAGAGAGTAAAGTGTAAGAAGACTTGGAAAAGTAGGAGGGGGTTAGGTTATGAAAGGCTTTGAAGGGCAAATAGGGGGTTTTATATTTAATCCTAGAGATGATAGGAAGCCACTGGGCTTTACTGAGAAGCAAGAATGACATGATCAGATCTATGCTTTAGGAAAATCACTTTGGTGTCTGAATGAAGGAAATACTAGAGTGGAAAGAGTCTTGAGGCAGGTGAACCCATTGATAGACTACTGTAATAGCCCATTAATACAGGTGTTAAATAATAATTCTTTGAAATGAGGAAATCTGAATGGGTAGGGGGTGGGGAAAGGAGAATATTCCTTAAAATCCAGCCCTATCATTAAGTATTATAGTGTGAGGACTTATGTACAGTTTTCTTTGAGGGATTAAAAAATAGACTAGTCTGCTTTTCTATACTTGGTTGGGTAGCTTAGTTTCTAAAGTTTTTCTGGTTCTTCTCAAAGGAAGAGATGAATAAATTAGATGAAGACTGATCTAGAAGTGACTAAAATTATTGGAAAGAGGTAAAAGCATCTGCAGCAGAAGGATATTTTCTCAATTGATAGCAGGATTTCACTGATTCTGTTGTTCATGAAAGCTTCCCATTCTGTATTTGTTGAAATCCTCACAGAGAGACTTCCAACTATGGAACACATGGATCTTTTTGTTAGGGGATCTAAAAGGGCAAAAGGTAGAGATACAGTGCCTCTGACTTTGCATCATGTTATAGCTGTAAAGCTGCCTGGAAAGACACTCAGTATAATTGGATGGTTTCATGTTACGAATTTGTGGTTCATTGGTAGTATGTGGCCATATATTAAAAATTTTTTTATTGCTATCTTTCATTTTTACATTCCTTAAAATTTCCCCTATATTCCTTTTTTCCTACCTCCCAGAGAGCCATCCCATATAGCTAGCAAAATGAATCAGTATATTTAAAAGAATCAGAAAGTATATTTAGTTTATCTCATTTATCTGGGGCCATGCTTGTAAATTCTTTTTTATTTTGCAACATTCAGTTTTAATTTGTGGTTGCTGTGTTTTACATTTCCATTGTATATATTGTGGCCATATGCTTTTAAAATAATCACTGTGGCTTTCACCCATTTTTTTTCTTCTTTTACATTGTTCAAGGCATTCAATTTAACTGAATACAACTTTATCGAAGAAGTTTCTAATGGGCATTGATTCCTAACTTTTTTTTTTTGGTATCCCCAAAATAGGGTTGGGAGCTCTGGTGTATCTCTTGATAATTCCTAGTAAGGCCTGTATTTGAGTAACTCATTCACAATCCTGGCTCAACAAAGCCAGAGCTTGTTGGTTTATAGGGCATGAAGCCAAGCAATCATCGATGCAACCAAACATGAGCTTGTGGGAGAAAGAGTTTTAACCTCATTGGAGAGTATAAGCCAGTTTGTTCATTTTGAATTTGAATGTTACTATTGGATAGACACCCAGAGGCTTAGGTACTGGGCACATGCTATAAATTCATATAATAATAATGTGGTTAGAGCTGCTGTTTTATTGACTGAAAGTTGTGGAGGTTTTCTTGTGCCAAGTGATTTCTTGAAGGTCTATTTTCTGGAATTCTGACAACACACGAAAGCAAACTGGTAAAGATGAAGTGAGCCAATTATAATTTCATGATTTTGGCCACATTAAGCTGTGATACATTTTTAGTCTCATCATATATTTGCATGATTTTTGTCCTTGTGTTATATACATTTTGCCTTTGATTACTATTATTGACTTTTGTTAATTTAAAATAACAAGACTACCTATTTTTTCCTTTGAAAATAAGGAAACCAGGGGCTTGTTTGTATCTGTAAATCTGGAACTGTATATTAGCTGTTTCAGCAATTTAAAGTTTTACTTGTTTGGTGCCTTTTGTTTCTGCTTTTACATTTGATAATGGAAGCTAATTTTAATTTTCTAGAATTAACTGTCCCTTCCTTTTCCCCTTCAGCCAATGCTGGCCGAAATTCACGACTTGGTATATGACATTTGAGATACCATCTCATCCTTTTTGGAATATCTGGGGCCTTCTCTGACTTCCCCTTGATTTAATTACCTATTTTCCTTTTCAGATGACAGTATATATATAGGGCCCCCATAATCTTTGCTACTCTAGTAGAAGTCCCTGAAGCGCCCACCTCCTCCCAAACCCTATCCCTCATTCTTGCTCTGTGGAACCTTGGTGACTGAAGCCCTCACTGTAGTTTTAGTAAAAACAATCAAACAAATGAACAAAGGGAAAAACCTACCTGATTTTTCTGGCTCCTTGACTCTTCAAAAAAAGTAAGCTGGGACTGGGAATACTGTGGCAGATTAAGTGTTGGGGGTTTTTGTGGGAAGGAAGAGGTGGAATTGAAGGGCTTATATGAAGGAACTTAGAGGAGAAGCCCTCCTTTGAAACTCTTAGGGGCTCTGTCTGCCAGTAGGTTTCCAGACGATGCTGGTTCTATGTTAGTAGCCCGGACACTACCCACTCTCTGTGCTCCATGGCTGGTATTCCTGGCATCTAGAAAGTTGGGACCATTTTCCCCATGGAAACAATGTCTAAAATGATGGGTAGGGTATGTAGCTACATATATATCCTAGTTACATTTATAGGTTGAGTAGACTTGGGAGTTTCTAATCAACTTTTAAAACATTGTTTATATGGGAAAAATGCATTTCTTAGCTCCAAACAGAATTTACACAAACAGATTGTGTTTGTAAATTGGGGCCTGCCTGCATATTTGTTCTTGGTCAAATTTATGGATGTAGTTCTATAAGGGGAGGAAGAGCTCTTAAATTATTGGGCCAGTGATGGCATTCTGGAAATTTTCTGTTTGTTCAATTTGAGAAAGAACATTGGACAAGAAATTAGGTCCTACTTCCATCTCTGCCATTGACTGAGGTTAAAATGTATAATCTTTTAGCTCTTTCCCAACTCCAAAAGTGTGATTCTATGAATTTGTGTTAGTGAAACTGATTCAAGGCATAATCTAGGTCTCTGGCATTTGCCTCACCCTTTACCCTCCTTGGAAAACTTGACCGAGGCTCAGTAGAACAGGTTCTAATATAATCTGGGCCAAATCACTAGGCAATTGAACCTTTGAACTACTAGCAGGGGTGGGGAACTTGCCATCTCAAGGCCAAATGTGACTCTCTAGGTCCTTAAATGTGGCCCTTTGAATACAAACTTCACAGAACAAATCCTCTTTAATAAAAGGATTCATTCTATAAGACTTGGACTAGGTCAAAAGGCTGCCCCCAAGGACCTAGAAGCCATGTGTGGCCCTGAGGCCTCAGGTTCCTCACCCCTATACCAGGGTCATACATTAAGAGTGTCATGTGGATAAGTTTTGTTTTCACCTTCTAGATCCCTACCTCTAATAGAGGGAAAAATAATGTCACCAGAGTAAAAAGTGGTATTTACTAGGAATATCTTTGCAAGTACCTAGGACTTCTCTAAGTATTTGTGGGAAACCACTGACTTACTGTGTTTAGGGCTCTCTGGCTTACTGATTTTCGATAGATAAAAAGAAAAAGTTTTAAGTTTACTGATTTACTGATTTTGGATAGATAAATCAGGATTGCAGATATTTGCTAAGGACTTGTTTTGAAAGTTTGTTTTGGAAACACAGCTTTGTTGAAAACTACTCACTTTGACTCTCTGGGAGGGAAGGGAAAGCTAGGTGGGTCAGTGAGTAGAATGCAGGGCCTGGAGTCAGGAAGATTCCTCTTCCTGAGTTCAAAACTGACTTCAGGAATTTACCTGTCTGATCCTGGGCAGGTCACTTAACCCTGTTTGCCTCAGTTCTTCATCTGTAAAATGAGATGGAGAAGGAAATGGCAAGCCATCCCAGAATCTTTGCCAAGAAAACTTCAAATGGGGTTACAAAGAATTGACACAAACAGAAGTGATTGAACAAACAAGAAAATGATGATGTAAGGATCTGAAGACACCACTGAAAACTTAAAAAAAAAATAACCAAGAAAGTTCCCTGTACAGATTTTTCCCTTCTTAGAAAACACTTGCATCTTGGGAAGGATTAATAGCTTGCTTGGGATTTTCAATGGAAAGTGAAGACTTTTACACTGCTTCAGTCTTGGCCATGGTCAGGAACTCCATAAACAAAATAACATTTTACAGTCGTTAAGGAGGTTCTGTCCACTTTCGAAGCCAGTGTCAGCAGGGGAGAATTAAACATGTTTTGCTCTGCTTGTAGCTCTCATGGGCAGAATTGAAATATTTAGAAACTTTATTGCCCTCTTGACCTGAGAAAATCATCATTGTTCAAACTGTAATCTCTACTATGTGTAAATTGTCCTGAGGATTTCAGGATTGCAACTGTGGATAGTGCTCTTAAATCTATTGAGAAACTTTCTTTGTTAGATAGCTTAGTGTAATGGTAATGTAATTTGACCCCTTTGTACTGGCAAGTAAACAGGTACTTAGCACTTAGTAACTGATCAAGCCTCTGTTGGGGAAACAGAAGATATGACCTCCAGTCTCCTGTTGTTGATGTCACAGGAAGGGGTTGGCTGAAACTGGAAGCTAATGCTGTGTGTATATAAGGAAAAGCCCCAGAGAGGCATAGTCAGAATTTCTTGACACCAGCATCTGGTGGCAGAGCAGCTACAGAAGAGAGAATGGAGAGCTGAGCCAGAATTTCCTGAGAATTTGTGGTGGTGGAGCTTCTTCTGAATAGGAGCCCAGGAACCCAGGAGCCCCCTCCCCCCAGGCTGGATAAAGTGATTCTGATTTTTTGAATGAGCTGCAGAAGACTGAGGAAGCATGACCAGGATGGAGGGACTTTGTCTGTTTGTGGCTTGGTTGAGCCTTGAATTCCCAGGAGCAGAAATTGTGAAGGATTTGAGATGGATTGGACCCTGTGAACTTCAGTGTGGAGCAGGACATGCCCATAGAGCTGGACAAGGAACTGGGAGCTGTCTGCCATTGAACCCAGGTGACAGTCTGGTGAATCCAGGCAGAATCTGGGACCATGGAAGGGGATCCAGGGAATCTGAGAACCAGCCCCAAGTCAAGATGAAAAGATCTCTCTGTGGGTACTGAGTAAGGATGAAATTGTAGTTTATTAGTGACCCAGGGGTGGAGGGTTTGTGTATTTTTTAATAATTGTACTTAGTGATTAATGATACTTAGTAATTGATAGCTGAATAAGTGACTGATTGAGTTAATTTAGTGTGTCCCATGAGTGGAAGACTTTGACTATTGTACTTTGAGATGATTGTTCTTTGATTTAAATATTGTAATTATGTTGGTGAAAACTGTGTGGCCATTTTAATGATAAGCTGTTGTGAATATTATATTGTGATTTTCTGTGATAGGTTGTAACATTGTGAATGTTGTACTTTGATTTACTGTGAATGTTTTGCTTTGATTTGTTATGGAAGAAATAGAGTGTACACTATACTGTGTAATCAGAACCTTAAAAGCTGTTAATAGTAGCATTCTATTAGAAAGCTGCTCGTGCATGGTTTTACACTGTGATGTAGGAAAAGTTGTCTTCTTATCTAATTTCTTTATCTAGTTTTATCTCTGCTCTTGTAGAACTTAAAAGAACTTAAAATTTAGTGCTTGTGAGGGGCCCTACATTCAGAAATACTTAGTTAAGAGTTAAAAACCTATAGATTTTAACTAAATCCACTAAATTTACTTAAAACAACAGCAATGCTCATTCTTCATTTCTTATATTATCCTTTTTCTTCCACAACAGATATTGGGACAAAGGGGGCCTATTTCTTCTACCACCTTTTGTGTTTGACAGAGCTTATAGCATGCTTCTCTCTGACTGACATTATTTTATCCCAACTGACTTCCTGTGGGATACAGAAGGGATAGTATAGCTTTGCTCATAAATGTTCTGAGGCTGATAGACAAGATATAGTTCTTTGCAACAAACACTTATGAAATGCCTACTAACTATAGGCACCTGGGGATAAAGATGGAAAATTATTTGATCTCTGCTTTTGTAGAACTTAAAATCTAATTAGGAGGATGTTGTATGACTACATGTATACTTGTAAAGCTGTTCAGGGAAAGGTGGTGTGTATGGATTTCCAAGACTACTCAGTAATATATTTATTGAGAGTAGCCTGGCCTAGTGGCTACAGACAGCATTGACTTGAAATTTGGAAAATCTGATTTTGGGGCCCAGTTTTCCTACATAACTAGCATTGTGACCTTGTGTAAGTCCCTTAAGAAGGAAGGGAAGGAAAGGGAATAAGCTTTTATGTAGGGTCTACCTACCAAGGACTGTCCTAAAGCTCTTTACAAATATTATCTCATTTGAGCCTCACAACAACTTTGCAAGATGGCAGGTGCTGTTTATTATTCCCATTTTAGTTCAGGAAACTGAGGCAAGAGGTTTAAGTGACTTGTCCAGGCTCACAATTAAGTATCTGAGGCTCGAATGGAACTTAGATCTTCCTGAACTCTAGTACCAGAACTATACCCACTCTACCACCTCCCTTGCCTTTCTTATAACTTAAGAAGGCCCCAGGCAGTTCTCTGAGACTCTTTAGTTGACATTTTTGAGGACAATAATAATATTTGACTCAGTAGGATAATTAACTAGGTGTATCATCTGATAATGTACTTTTTTTCCAAATCTCAAACTCATGTAAAATATTTTTTTCTTAAATATAGGAATTGAATTCCCTATGTACATTTTTTTCTTTTTGGAGAGGAGAAGGTAGGGCAATTGGGGTTAAGTGATTTGCCCAAAGTCACACGGATAGTTTTTGTGTTAAGTGTCTAAGGCTGGATTTGAACTCAGGTCCTCCTGACTCCAGGGCCAGTGCTCTATTCACTGTACCACTTAGTCACCCCTCCTATGTACATTTTCTAACATCTTTTTCCCTCCACCAATTGTTAGTGATATTGTAGTCAGGGATCCAATTCAAAAATGGGTTAGACTAAAGGTTGTTTCTGATTCTGAGGTTTTGTGACTCTGTGATATACCTTAACCTGGAAACTTCTCTATTTCTTTTCAGCTGGTTCTGCTGTTGCTTTAAGAGATGCTCATTCTTTTCCTCTTATTGCAGTTTGTCCACAGACACCTTTATTATATAAAGTAGGTGACTGACCCCTTGGTGAAATGGAAAGAATACTGAAGTCGGAGGACCCAGGTTCAAATCTGGGCTTTATTTTTATTTGTGTGACTTGGGGCAGACAACTTGCACAAGCTCTCTGTGCCTCTGTTTCCTCAATTATAAAATGAGGAGCTTGGACTAAGCTGATCTGAGGGTCCCTTACTGCCTTCAATCTATGCTTCTCTTTTCTTCGTTTGCCTCTGAAGAATTTGTAGAAAATGGCTCTTTTCGAAGAGGAAAGGGTTAAAATCTATAGGTTTTTAACTCTTAACTAAAACTCCTTGGAATGAAAGACTTCAGAAAAATGGGCAAACGCAAGTAGAATATTGACCATGCAGGTAGACCCTTGGGTTTATTACACACAGACACCTTCCTTTCATTTTGTTCTCCTGTCACCCATCTTTTCCCTTTTCTTTCTCTTTCTTCCCCTTCCCAGGAAAAAGGGAACCTAGAAATATACTGGATTTCACTTATTTGAATACCTAAGCTGTTAGCCTTAAAAAATTTTTTTAAGGCAGTCTGAAGGTCTGCAGCTGGAAATCTATTAAGTCTTTGACAAAAACTCACCCTCAAATAATGTCTGGCTTGGGGACAATGAGATTTGATAAGTGAATGAATAAAAGGTATTCTCTATTGTAATTCACCTCCATACTGTAAGCAGGTTAAAAAAAAATACCAAAGATGTTGAGAAATAACTAGATCAGATTCCCTGTAAACCCATTAATACTGTTTCTCGGTGACATGTTACTGATTTTCCCAGGATTGCATTTGTAATCTATATGTTTTAAAACTATTTAAATTTGGAGGAGATCATGGTTAAGGGGATAAAGTTTCCAGCTTGAACCCTGGCTAGTTTGCATCTTGGAAACCTCCCCAGCGTCTGCTTGACAGTTTTGACAAGTCTCTGTGCTCCTCAGACCCCAAGTTCTCTGGCTCCGAGGCTTACCAGTTGTTTTGGGTTATGGTGAAGGTTGGGGGTAATGGGGGTGGTATTAATAATAAAATAACACCCAAATATACTGATATTTCCATTTTTTCTTTGAATGAAACCATGAAGCTAATATTTGTTGTGACTAGAAGCAAGGACTCAAGAGGAGAAGGACTATTACATTAACTGATTCCATGTAATGTGTTAGGAAAAATATTTTCATTATTCCAGCCCAACTGAGTGGAAAGACAGGAAGACTGAGAGCATTATTCCTGAGAATAGAATCTTCCCTTAGGAAATAAAAAAAGTTGCAAATTGTTCCTACTGCTCCACTCTGAATAACCTAATATACACTAGTAGGTATGACTATATAGACTGATGCCCTAGACTTATAAGCACTCTTTGTTGGGAAAAAAAATTACTTTCCTTTTTTCTACTCTTCACTTTTTTCCCTCTGGTTTCATGTCTTTTTTTTTTTAATCTCTATATAAACTATTCTCCTTGTGCAGAATATAATTTCCTAAACTTTCATGCTAGCTCATGTCATTGCTTTAACTAAATTCAGTTTATTTCAGTCAATAAGGTAAAGAGAGAAAACATTGCCTTTTGCAAAATGGGAAATATTTAAAAAATCCTTTGAGGATGGGGAAAAGAACAGGGAAGGCAGTTAAATCTTAGTTTTAAATAACTGAGTTTTAGATTACTGAATTTCCTTTTCTACTGAATTTCCTTTTCAAGCCTGTCACATTTGGCTGTTGCTTCTATGTAGCTGATGACTGGAAAATTACACTGATTATGAAACTGGCTAATGTTTGATCTCGGAAGCTTTAGAACCATTGAGTGTGGTGACATTGCCCTTTTTACAAGAATAACCCTCTTGGGTAGTTATATTGTAAATATTGACATGCATGCCTTTGTGTTTCTCTTCCACATTAAATTTACTTAAATAAAGCAAGAAAATATTATGTACTGAATTATTTATAAATTTGGAATACTTAAATTTACATGCCTAAAGTCTGCCATTCTTCCTGTCCTTTCCATCTCTTCTTTCCCTCCCTTCCCCCTCACATACTATGTTTCCATTGTTAAAGAGGATCAGGGAGAGTTAATTATGGTAATACACAGCAACCAGGACATCCTGGCTGACGGTCCCCTAGTCTTACAGAAGGTTTTTATTTTATGAGCAAAGATAATTTGTTTTTCTCTGTGTGCCATATGGTTTTGTAACTTCAGAGATCAAACAGATTTGGGGAAGTGAATGCCAGTTCTGTACTTCTAAAAATTGAGTTTGTTTGGAGATTTTCATAATGCTTTTGAACCATTGATGCCAACCAGGTCTGTTAGAGTCAAAGTTCCCTCATCAGTTCTTTGGGAAAATTTGTAGCACGGACTTACTTTAAAGATGACTGGAAAGAAACTTGGAACACAAATTGTCAATCAGAATTCAGTACTTACTTGTTTTTCATTATGTAAAAAGATTAAAACCAGCAATCATTAGTGCTGAAGAATAATAGTTCTAAACCTACCTAGGTGGTCTCTGAAAAAGAATGTATTTTTTTCTTTTTCTCTTGATTTGAAAAGTTTTGGTAAGATACTAATTGTTTTTGGAATTAAATTTTCTATATAGTCCTTAGAATTAAAATGTTATTTGAAGGACTCCCTCTTTCCACAAAGCAAATTTTTTAGGGTATACGTTCTAAATCAATCCTGTCCACTGCACCTATTAACTATGCAGGTTTTTGTGTAAAACTGAACTTATCCAAAGTAGTTTCCAATTTATTACTCCCCCTTTTTTCCTGTAATATAAATGACTCATTTTAATTAATTGCTGATGAGGTCCTGTGTAAAGCTCTGGAGATAGGAAGACAAAATGGAAAATGATTCTTACTCTCAATGAACCTTTATTCTAAAGTGAGGTTGGGGGATGGGGAGGGGGAGAATAGAGAGGGAAATAGTATCATCTGTAATGTGTACTTAGATAAATAAATACTAGCCATTTTGAAGAGGGAGAAAGCAGAAATAAATGGTACTTGACTTGATTTTTGAAAGAAGCTAAGGACTGATTCTAAGTAGAAGTAAGGAGGGAGTATACATTCTAGGTAAGTGCAAAGTAATGGAGAGGTGGGGAGAGGAGAAGATGGAAGGCTGTGTTAGGGGAGCAGCAAATATCCTAGAACAAATGGAATGAAGAATAGATGAAGGAACTCATTTCAGTTCTCTTAAACATTATCTTTTGTGACTATTACACTGTGTTGATCCAAACTCCAAAGCCTTTGGAGCATATTCAAGCCTGTCATTTGATATGTGATATAGCCACATTTTCCCATAAGTTTGCCATGCTCAGGTTGTTGGGAGGTGGGGGGTGTTGGGCCCCTCAATTTCTCCCAACATCACACTATAGACTAGTGTGTTGGTTACCCATTGCCCATGTGGCTGTCACATCTTTTTCCATCCTACATTTTCTTGTTGATATCCTTTACTCTAGTTTTTGTGTTTAGCATTTGGTATGTGTTATAATCTGCTGAGCCTTTCCATTGCATTTTGAGTGGTAACTTTTTAAATTTAGTCATCCAGCACTTGTAGAATACTAATATTCAGGGGCAGCTAGGTGGCACAGTGAATAGAGAACCCACCCTGGAGTTGGGAGGATCTGAGTTCAAATCCAGCCTCAAACACTTGACACACTTACTAGATGTGTGACTTTGGGCAAGTCACTTAACCCCAATTGCCCTGCCCTCTCTCCCCCAAAAGAATACTAATATTCAAAGTGAACTGAGCAGTTTTCTGAAGGAAATCCAGCCCACTTTCTTCTTCCCAATAAACTCTGCATCCCAACTTGTTTGTTTTATGAAATACACTGACTAGCACAGTGCCTGGCACATAGCAGGGACTAAATAAATGCTTATTGATTAATTGATTGATGGATGGATAAGCCCTAAAGCTTGTCATAATCTGGACAATAGACATTCTTAGTTCATCTCACTTTTCCTATGTGGATCCAGTGTAATAGTTAGAGAACTAGCTTCAGAATCAGGAAGACCCGAATACAAATTCCATCTGTGACTTAGACTGACTTTCTGACTCTGATCGAGTCATTTTATCTTGTGCCTCTGGCATCTCTTTGAAACCACAAGTTGCAAAGAATATGCAGATCTTCTTTATTAGAGGAAGTCCTTCAACTGAGATTATCTTATACTGATGAAATCACAACTTAGAGTAGAAAAAAAATGCTGAGGTTACATTCTTTTGAGCAGCTGTGGATTTCCCAAGAGATGCTCACATACTAATATCTAAGATCTATCTGAGGCAGGCACTATGCCAAGTACCTTACAATTACTTTCCCATTTGATCCTCACAGTGAAGTGTGATGAACTAAGAATGTCTGTTGTCCAGATTGGGAGGTAGGTGCTGTTATTATCCCCCTTTTACTGATGAGGAAACTGAGGCAAACAAAGATTTATTGACTTGTCCAGGGTCACACAGTTAGTGTCTGTGATCAGATTTGAACTCAGAGCTTCCTGAGTCTAGGGCAAATGCTCTATCTTTTGTACCATCTAACTCCCTCCTCTGGTGTTCTTGGGCTGGATAACAACTGGCACTATGTCATTCACAAAAAGGAGCATTTGGAGGGCCTTAGCAGAATAGAAAGTCCATCTTCTACATGGATTATAGAGAGTTAGCTGTCCTGCATGGCACTGAGGGATATCTTTGGTATGCATCTATCATGTTGTTTTATGACTTGCTTGATAATAGAGATCAGAGGGTGAAGTGAACAAGATTATTACTATTTATCTTTAAAGATTCCTAAAGATACATAATTTTAAAGAATGTGTGGGAGATAATCTTGTTGTAAGATAGCCTTGAAGGCAGGGTTTTGCTCTGCCAAAACCAGTTAAAAAAATCCCTAAATAATAAGCTCAGTATAATCTTGCATTCACTATATTCATTCAGTGATGTGGTGATAAATATGGGGTAGGCTATGGAATGTCACTTGGGAAAGCCTTTCTGTTCCCAATGTAGGAAGTGCCATTCATGTGTGTATAGTGATTGTCATAAAATACATAAACACATACATAGATACACATGATACATACACATGTGTATATGTATATGTGTGTATATATTATATGTGTATATATGAATGAAAGTAGGCATAGGTTCTTTTATTATTTTTTTAGTAATAAGAGCAGAATTTTTTTTTTGTATCATTGTCTTTGGTGTCTTTTTCTTCTTCAGATTTCTTGTGAATTGATAACTCAGGACTCCCATAGTTGTCATAAGTGAATCTGTTCTATATACATATGATCTAAACTAGTAGCTTGTCTGTCTCTTAAGTCAAAGCTATAAGCATGTATTAAACACTTTCCGTGTCCCTGGCCAGCTGTGCTAAGCACTGGGTATACAAATGTAGACAAAAAGAAAGACATTTTTTGCCCTCAAGGAGCTTGCATTCTAATGGGGAAAGATCAAATCAAAGTTGCAAAATTGTGAAGTGGTTATGGTATATAGCAGGTATATGTAGGGGCTTGGTAGCAAAGTTGAGAGAATAAAAGATAGCTGTTTAGGCCCTTCCTCAAAATGGAGGTTTGAGGAGGGACTTATATTGGGAAAAGGGGGCTTTAGGAATGGTGATAAAAGGTAGTTGAAGCATGGTGGAAAAATCTAGAGAATATTTTCTTTAGTGCCCATTCTACTTTTTAAAAGCTCATCTGTGACTATGATATTAAAATCCAAATAAACTTACAGTTCATCACTTTTCTTGATGGTAAAAAAAATTTGCTATAAAAATCTGCATTTTTATTGTGTTTCTTTTCAGTTTCATTCTTAAAGGCCCTATGGGTGACTTTGCTTAGTTGGGTCTCTTTACAAACTTTCTCTATACGAGTTTATCTCTTCTGTGTGTCTCTGTTTTATGAGATCATACTGCTCATAATCTTCCATCATACTCCACAGGATTTTACAAATGACATTATATTCTAATTTGGCTCCTTTTTTCTTGCCTAAATCACATATTTGATGAGTAAGATATTTTCAGGCTCTTTTGGCCTCTTTTTTATGGCAATTGATACATATGGCAGTTGGACAAGCTTTTTGTAAAAAATTATCATAGTTGGTGTCTATGTGCTTCTGTTTGCATCCCTATTTGTTAGATTAATAACTTGTTTAAATAGATCTGAATATAATTATTTCAGTTGTATCCCATATCATTTTTCCTTTAAAAAATCTAGCATTATTCATTTTAGTTATTTCTCAAACAAGTTGGTGGTCTGACTAGAAACAAAAAACTGACTCAGGACTGACAGTAAAACCAAGTCATTTACTCTCAGTTAAAAATCAGTTTTATTTTTGCTGATACTATTTGATGTTTGCCTAGTACATCAGGGTCCATTATTTTTCTGAAAGAATGTAATTATACATAGGCTTGAGTTCATGGTACTCTACAAGACTTTGGTCTCTTGTTCCTGATCTTTGTTTTTCAGCATTTTGTTTTATCTTTCTTACCACTGCATTAAGTTTTCAAGTATATGTTGATTTTATTTAGCTGCAACTTGATAATTTTCTTCTGGTCACAAAGGTTAAGAATGATGGTTTTGCTTTTGAAATAGTGTTTAATAATTGGTCATTGGAAATGATCTCACAGGGTAGTACGGGTAAAGTTTAAAGTTTAAGGGCTTAAAACTGTGATTCTTAGCTGTTCTTCCCTTTTTCTGTTACTTTGCCACTATCATTATAGAAGGGCACAGTACCCAGTGGGGGACCATGTTGTATTTCTTTTGTTTGATTTATGGGTTGCTTTGACCAAAAGAATTCATTACTTTGTGGCCAGACTATTGGTGAAGACCCTCTCCATATTTAGCTAGGTTTGTCCTCCAGAATTTTTAAGTCACAGGAAAAAAAAAAAAAACTTCAAAGAAGAAAATGTGATCACTATATTTCAGGGAATGCTTCAAGAAAATTCCCCAGGATAAAAAAAATCCGTATTTTGCAAATAGATGAATAGATTCCATAGAATTTCATCAAGGAGAAACTTAAAATTCTTCTGATTTAAATATCTCATCCTTAGGTTTTAGTACTATAGCATATCAGTTTTGTATAAATATAACTTCTACAGCATATCCATTTTGAGTATATACATATACATACACATATAACCACATATATGCATACACACATATATACACATGTGCATGTATATATTCCCCAAATGGCATAGGATCTAGATTTATAATGGAAAAACTCACAGACAGGAGAAATTGGTGAAAAATTAATGAGATTTGATTTTGGTATTACACTGTCAGAATCCAATAAATCAAGCAGTTATTTAAGAAAGAAGTTATAGACTTAAGTATTGTTAAACTGGATTTATTGCAGATGTACAAAAACATTTACTGGAAAAGTACTAATGGTACATTTGGAAAAATGGATGATTATAGTTTACATAGAGAAGTATTAGGCAAATTTAGACAAAAATAATTGCACACTCATGTATTGCAGTATGACAGAACTACAAGTATACAATGAAAACATTGTTGTCCTGGATATGCATCGACAATTTAAAATAATTATTAAACAATTCCTAGGCCAAAGAAGAAAGTATAAAATTATACATCAAAGATAACACAACTATCAAAATATCAAAAATCTATACACTATAGCAGAAGTAGTATTCTAATACAAATTTTTGGTTTTAAATATCTAAATTTGTTAATTTAACAGTTTCATACTACTTATAAATGGATGCAACCCACCTACTTGCCAGCCAGCATCAGATTTTTTTTTTTGTATCATCTAGGTAACTCTGATTATGACCAAAGAAAATAATGGAGAAGACAGTTGGTTGATCCATGGGCATTATTTTTTTTTCTCTAACAAATTTGTTTACTGTAAGGTGCACTTTGTTTTTGGTTTTTTTTTTCTTTTGAATCAACTCTAGACCATTGGAAGTTCTTTCTACTGCCATTTTATTTTCTTCCATTTTTCATTCTCTTGATACCATTCATAGGTGCTTGATTAATGCACATTGATTTCTTTCATTATACCCCCTCATTGATCTAGCAATTTTCATTTATATAAATCTATGAAGGGCTATACCTGGAAGACAGTAGCTATATTAATCTGAACCCTGAAATTCTTCCAGAAATTTAGATCACCCCTTTCCAATTAAAAACTGCCAATCTTTATATTTTTGGGTTCAGACACTTTAGTGTTTATAAATTACTGTTGCATTTGAGTCTCACAACAACCCTGAGAGGTAGGTATGAGAAATAATATTATTTCCAACTCAGTTAATGTGGCAGAGATTTCTCCTGTCCTGTCTTTTTTGTTTGTTTTTGTCCTTTAATTTAGGCAGATTGTTTTAGCTTTCCCAAAGATGTAAGATAAAGAATTGAAATGGGATTTCTTAGAGGGTTAGCTCAAAAGGAGGGAAAAGTGTTTGAATATACCCCTTCTGTTGCTAGGATTGTAGCCATTTGGCTTAACTCCATTATTTTACAGATTAAAAAAATTGGTCATTGTCTCAGATAATCAGAAAATATTTATTGAATACTTAGTGTTAGCAAAGTATTTTTCTCAGTAGGAAACATGTAGCAACAACGTGCAGAATTATCTTGTCCCTGCGCTGGAGGTAGTTCCCATGAGAGGCAGATTGTCCAAGGAAGACCAGATTTCAAGTTCAGCCTTTGACACTTACTTTTATGTCCCTGGGTTGATCTCTTCACTGCATGATCAACTTGTTCTTTAAGAGCAGTGTGACCTCAAGGTGTTTACAATCTAATTACAGTGGTAAGACCGTGTATAAGGAGATTGCTATTCCTTTTTATAATTGCACTTCATGCATAGCATCAAAAATACTAATATTTGCATAGTAGGTGGTCCATAGCAAGTGATATAAACAAGTGCAGATTTGTGGAAGAGGAATGAGGAAGATGGTATTTCAGGTAAAAGGAATAGTGTAAACAAAGGCTGCCAGTGGTGAAGTACACTTAAACTGCCTTACAGAACATGTTCAAGAGATAGGTTGTAGAATAATTTAAAGTAGAGAAGTTTGTAAGTTGAAAAAGAGAGAAATAAGCCTAGAAGGATGGCTTAGGCAGGGATTGACTGAGAAATTGGGATTTTCCCCCAAAGCCAGTAAAAAGATTGAATATTTGTTAGCAAGGGTGAGAGGAGAGGAAATACATACATTTTAGGATGATTAGCTGGGGAGTTGGAAGGGGGCAGGGAGAGCATTTTGGAAGCTAAGAATGACTGAATGAAAAAGGATTTATTAAACATTTACTACCTAAGCACCATGTTAAGTGCTGCTGATATAAATACCAGAGCCTGGATTGAGTCTGTCCTCAAGGAATTTGCATTAAAATAGAGGGGCTTCTGGGGGGTGCTGACCTGGGAGGGGTATTTTGCTTTCCAAATTTATGCGTTGGTGAGTGAAGCCCTTAGAGGAGTAGTTTGACATACCTTCTCCTGTAGCTGATTTGGTATTGATTTGATTATCTTTTTTGGACTGGAAGGAGTGGGAAAAGGTGACTGGTAAGAATGTGGTCAGTGATGTACACTTTTATACTTATGCTATGAGACTACTTATATATTTTTAACTCTGAGGTCCTCTGCAGTTAGTTCTGACGGGTCTGGGCTAGGCTTGACTAGACTTCTCAAGTGAAAAGGTAAGGTACCTTTTGGGGCATACATTATCCCTGGTCTTCGAAATTGTGATGTTATTGTAGTTTTGCTTATTGCTTTGTTTTACTTATTGAGAGGAAGTGGTAGGTAGGAGTGCCTTCCTTGTTATTTATTTTTGTTTCCCTTCCCACCTCTCCAGCAAACTCTATTACTAATCTTCTGATTTATTTAAGTTACTTTGGCCAAAAATATTGATTCATTTGCTGATAATTGGTCTTGGGAGTGGGAGGCTTTCCTTCCATAAATACTTATTTTTTTTTCATACAAATTCATTTTATTACTAGGTTGTTATTCCTTGAGGGCAAATACTGTTTTAAGTTGTTTGTGGAGTCATTTTCAGGCATGTCTTGACTCTTTGCAACCCCTTTTGGGGTTTTCTTGGCAAAGATACTAGAGTAGGTTTGCCATTTCTTTTTCTAGTTCATTTTACAGATGAGGAAATTCAGGCCAAAAGGGTTAAGTGACTTGCTCAGGATCTGTTCACTGGGACCCCCAGCCACCCTTCAGAAATTAAGAATACCCGAGTTCAACTCCAGCCTCAAGTATTATTAATTATGTCTTCCTGAACAGTTCAGGTTACACTCATGTCTGCCTCGGATTCCTCATCTATAAAATGGGAAAAATAACACCTCCTGGTATTGTTGTGTGGATAAAACGAGATGTTTATAAATTGCTTTGTGAATTTCAAAGTACTGCATTAGGCAGAGTATTACAGTTTTTTTTGTTGTTGTTGGGTTTTTTTTTTTTTTTTGCTTTTTTGGAGGGGTAGGCAATTGGGGTTAAGTGACTTGCCCAAGGTCACACAGCAAGTAAGTGTCTGAGGTCAAATTTAAACTCAGGTCCTGCTGACTCCAGGGCCAGTGCTCTAGTCACTGCACCACCTAGCCACCCTATGGTTTTTAAAAATAATATTTTAGAGGCAATAACACTTTTAATTTAGAGGACTCCTCATGAGAAATTTATAAAGTCCCTTCCTCTCAGCAACACTGTAAAATAGATAGTAGTGTTTAGTTATTTTTCAGTCCTGTCCTATTCTTACTGACCTCTTTTCAGGTATTCTTGGCAAAGTTACTAGAGTGGTTTGCTCTTTCCTTCTCCAGCTTATTTTATAAATGAGGAAACTGAGGCAGACAGTTAAGTGACTTGCTCAGGGTCACACAGCTAGTATCTGAGGCTAGATTTGAACTCAGGAGAGTTCCTGATTAGAGCCCAAATCACTACACCACCTAGCTGCTCAAAATAGACAGTACATTGTATATTTATACCCATTTTGCAGATGAGGTAACTGAGGGTCAGAGAGGTTTTGATTTTTTTTCCATTTACTTGGCAGGTAAGTGGAGAGCCATTATGCAAACCCAGTTCCATTGACTCCTAAGTCCTTTTGTTCTTTATCCCATACCTATGGGACAGCTGTTTCTTTTGACCTTTTTTCCTCCTAATACTTAATCTTAAATGAATCTAGATGGTTGTATTTTTATCCCTTACAGAAACATTTAAAAAAACTGCTACATGTAGTAGCAAAAATGGTCATGTGCTCATAAGGATAAAATCTGAAAGCAAAATAATATCTGTTCAAGAAGAAATTATACTAGTTTAATTTCAACCTAAATGTATATATGCACATATATAATTGTATCGAGGCTTGAAGATTAGCAATCTCTTAAAAATCTATTATGATATTATAAAACAGCAGTTATCAAAACCATTTGGTATTATTTAAAAAATAGATAACAGACTTGACAAGGCAGAATTACAACAAATAGAAGTCAGTAACCTAGGGTTCCATAAACCCAAAAGCATAAATTACTGAGGAAAGAACTCCCTATTTGATAAGAGCTGCTAGGAAAACTGGAGAGCCAGCTGGTAGAAATTAGGCTTAGACTGACATTTATACCATATTCCACAATGAATTCAAAATAGAAATATGACTTGAATATTAAATGTAAAACATTAAAAATAAAAGAGAAGCTTCTTAGGTCTTCCTGACTCCCAAGTTCAGAATTCCATCCAGTGAGTCACCTAGCTAACTATCTCAGTTTCTTTACCACAATAAGATTTGACATTTGGACAAGTTTTTTTTTTTTTTACACTTTTATTTAAACATTTAAAAAGTTTTATAAATGAATATATAAATATAAATGAATATTTATAAATGAATATCTTATTTTTTTTGCTTTTTGGAGGGCAATTGGAGTTAAGTAATTTGCCCAAAGTCACATGGCTAGGTTTTTGTTTGTGTGTGCAGTGTGTCTGAGGCCGGATCTGAACTCGGGTCCTTCTGACTCCAGGGCTGGCGCTCTACTCACTGCACCAGCTAGCCGCCCCATATAAATGAATATCTTTAAGTAAAATTATCACTTTTGCAAAGTTATAAGAAACGATGACATCTGGACACCTCATCCTTTATCTTGAGGAGAAGCAATGCTTCTTTTCAGAAACATGAGCCTTTTAAGAAATCAAGTTCACCAGAATTTGGTTTGTTGAGGATTTAGTCTTTTCATTTCTACTTCTTCCAGAAAACTCAGGATTCCTGATAGTTGTGACAGGAAAATTTTGAGTAATTTCATCCTGAATCTTAATTTTAAAAGTAACATTTGAGTTGGCTTTTGCACTCTTCCTTTGGTTTACTTGGAAGACTTCTGAAAGTCACTTAACCTTATTTCTTCTGTGTGAAGTAGGATTAATAATGATTCTTCCTCCCCGGTATGTTATAAAAATGATCTAAAATGACAGGTTGTTTTTTAAAAATACAAACTCCTTGCAATAAGTAAAAAAAATCTGAAAACATTTCTTAACATCTGTTATTTTGCACATGCCACCCTAGTTAGGGTTCTGATGTTTTATTATAGCACTCTGAAACAAAAATGGTAACAGTTTGAATCAGAATAAACCACTCCAAAGAAGTAATCAATAAAGCTATATTGTTGTGTGGGGATATAAACAAGGTAGTTGGATCTGATGACTTGGTTGCTGAGAGAAGAAAGCAATTTTTAATTGCTGATTTTTGTCAAAGTAACCTTTTGTATTTGTGGACACACAGGGGAATGAGATGAATATAGTCATTTAAAAATGATTGCCACATGCCAGAAAATCAAAACTTCTGCGTAAATACTAGTTCATTTGAGTGAATATCTAGGTTGTGTGATGTTGAAATAGAATAGCATATCAACAAGCTTCTGGCAAAACAAGAGTTTAATTTTAAGGATGTAGGAGCCTGCATTTCAGACTTTACCCTTTTCAAAGCTTGAGTGGCTAAATTGAGTGGCCTGTTTGCAGAATGCAAAAAGTGAAATCTAGACTGGTCCACACACCCTGAGTGGCTTATTCCCAGATTGTAAAGTGGGTGAAAACTTGTGGTCCATTTGCATTTGAAAAAGTCAAAAAGCCAGAGAATTGGCAAATACAAAGTGTTTATTTCCTTGCCTTTTCTCTGTCCATTGACTGAGGAGGAGAAGCTAGGAAAGCAAGCCTGGTAGAGAGTCCAGCTCTAGAAGCTGGTCAAATTATCAGTGAGAATAGAGAGCATGGGGCCAGTACTAGGACCCTGCTGATCAGAAAACCTGCCAGTCTGGGGATCTTGCCTCAGAGTCAAGACTTGGAAGGTTTATAATCAGGGAAAATCCTATTGACCTCAAGGCAAGGGTTCTCTTTCTGGAAAAAATACTTTAGATTTCAGTGGAGCCTGTAGGTAGAGGCAATAGTGACTATAGCCAGGCAGTGGAATAGCATTCAGTAAAGACTGTTAAGGCCAAGATCTATGGGGGGAAGGATGTCAGTGGAACTTCAGAGGTGTGAATTGCTTTGAGTACATGAATTCTTTTTTTATGCCTCTGTTTTTGAACTCCATGGATCTTTATCCTTTCCATTGACAGTTTACTGTATTTGTAGAAGCGTGAGCCCCAGGTTTACCATGGGGATTTTATATATGTATATAATTTTTTCCCTAGTCTTACCATGCCATTTTAATAAATGCATTTGCTTTGAGCTAATTCACGTTCCATACTCTGATGGGACACAAGGTTAACACCAGTTGGGGTTCATGAAGCTACTCTGAAATTGATCCAGTTATTCCTCCTGAGGGTCCAGATTGAAATTGTATTGGGAGAAGGTATAAGGCCAGAGGAATGCAACATATTAACAAGTGTGTATCTTGCTTATTTTGGTAGATTCTTTGGTGCTCTATAGTAAAATATTGTATTGATATTAGAAATTTTAAGACCTTTTATTTCAAGGAGACTGCTGAATAGAGATGTTAACCTTGTACCTCACTAACAAGCTTTATTCTGTTTTAATTAAGTGCTTCAAACTTTTTGTAGGCTACTTTGGATTTTATTTCCAGGTTAGAAAATTTGAATCATGAGAGTATTCATGATACATTTACTTGGTTAGTTGTACCAATAGCAAGGAGAATGTGTAGGTTTTATTTTTTTCATAGATTCCTTTGTAAATCTCCATTTCAGTGAAGGCAGTCTTTCCCCCTGGATTTATCAAAAGATTAAGGAAAAGGAAATGTGTGGCTTTTGTTAATTAAAAAAAAAAGAATTATTATTATATAGAATATGGAAATCTTAGAGAAGGATTTTATAGGCCAGGAAGATTTGTGTTGTTGAAGTTTAGGACAGTAACTAAATGACTTTTTAGTATAATTATACCTTAGAAATTAAGATATGTAATGCTTTCTTTGAATTTAATGCCTTAGAAGTAAATTCAAGCATCCATATAGTTCCCTCTTTGTTTTCATGTATATTTGTTATTTAAACCATCAGAAATTATAGTGTTAGCTTTTTTGCTCATTTATGTAGAGGATGTGCCTATGGATAAACATAATGCTTGTGACCAAGATAGAAATGGTCAGTAGGGTGAATTTTCTGGACTACATCTTAGAAGACTGTGTGACCTTTCCATGAGTTGATTTCCACGTAGTGTATGACTGTGATTGGCTGAAGTGTACTCTTTTTCTGATTGACTGGTTTCTCCTAGAGTCTTTTATTCCCCCCAGATACCCAGGCTAGCCATTTCTTTGTTCCTCTTTAGACTGCACTTATGAATCTCTAGACTTTCTTTATCTTGCTCACATCCTCCCTCCTTGCTGTTCTTTCAGGTTCCTTTTGTGTGCAGTTTGTTAACAAATGATTTTTGACCTGACTTCATTTGACTTCTAGCTTGGGAGAACATAAAAGATGTGAGCAGCTTAGAACTCACCATGGTGCCCAGATCCTAATGATGATTCTGAGGATGGCATGAAAAGGCAGGCATCATAAATATTTGTCCGTTTCCTCAGAAAGCAATGCCTTCTCAGTTCCCTTGCTGAGAAGTTAGTACTTTGTAGAGGGCAGAACTAAAACTGGACGGAAGGAGATTAAGGAAAAGAACTTCAGTCTCTGTTCTTTGTTACCATTGGATGAGTGATATATTGACCGTTAGATAAGTGATATGACTGTCCTTCCTCTGTGTTGGGGAAGTGTAGGAACTGGTTGGAGAGTTGATTAACTCTCTCCAGACTTTTGTAGGTAGAAAATATTTGGTTCCTGATTCGGTTACTTGCTAATTACTAGCCCTTTGAAATTTGCGTGTTATCTGGTATAATCTGGCATAGAGATAACATTAGTGGGGACCTAGAGCTGTGGATTTGAAGAGAAACTATAAACAGTATTTTGAACTTGATGCTTGGGGTACTACATTTACTTACTAGAAGCATTATGGGTTTCTAAAAACTATGCAAGGTGCAAAACTTCCCTCTGTTAGTTAGGTGTGTGGCTATGGACTTATCAGTTAAATCTCTGAGCCTTAGTTTCTTCATCTGAAAAATAAGGATGACAAGTTATGATGAAAATAAGGATGATAGGGTTTGGTGAGGATCAAATGAGATGATTGATGTCTGCATAACATGTAATAGACATTAAAGTGTTACATATGCTAGCAGTAATTACTATATTAATATTGCTGTGACATTTTTCCTCTAGAGTTAGATGACTTTAAATCTGTTAAAAAAAAAAACCAGACCATTTTTTTAAAAGCCCATGTTTTTAAAAAGTTTGTAAGATAAAAAATAAAAAAGAAGAAAATAGAATAGTAGCTCAATGAAAGAAAAGGAAACACAATTAAAATTGAGTGGACATTTGTAATCATAAAGTATACAATCTTTCATTTCAGTATAGTAGCTGATTATGTGGTTGTACATTGTTTAATCCTTTCTTAGGTCATAAAAAGTTAAGAGTTAGAAGGGACTTGACTGAATGCTTCAGTATTTTATAGATCAAGAAATTGTGACCTGGATAAAGGTCAAGTAGGTTACCATCCAGATAGATGCTGTGATAGAATTGGCCCCAAGATTCAATATTCTTATTAACTATACCACTAGACTGTCTTTATTTGGAAACTGTTTTTTGGCCATGTTACTACTTATTAGCAATCTCTGTTATAGGATAGAGTGAGTAAATAAAAGAAGACAAATTCAAAGCTGTTAATATTGCTATTCATTTGCAGCTCTGGTAAAAGATTAAGTAGCAGAACAGGTTGAACCTGTTATCTAAAATAAGGTTTGGTTATTTGGAAATCATAAATTTCAGTCCCTCTTTTTCTTACACCTTGATTGGCATACTTTTTTTCAGAGCCAGCTATATTCATTCTAAGACTGAGTTGTAAAAGGACTTTGGAGAAGTGGTTTCCACTAGAAATTTCCTAAGGATGATAATAAGTGTTAGGAAATATTTTTCCTGGGGCATATATATATATATTTTTTTTTCCTGAAGTTTTTTTTTTTAACGACACCACCAGTCTCCAACCAATCCTATTCCTTCTGACTTCATTATTTGTGACTTTCACAACCATTCACATTAGTTTTGCCCATTAGCCTCTCATAATCTCCCATATCCTTAGATTACTGTTGATAATTTTATTTTCTTTCACCTCCCATATCTAATCATTTACCACTTATAGCTAACATTTAGAGATCACATTAAGGCCTGCAGTGTTGATATAGAGACCGTTTTCAAATTCTGATTTTATTTTTCTTTGTTGAAAGTTGTTTTTATGCCTCCTCCTCTCCTTAAATGCTTTCTTTCTTCCATGCCATATGCTGGACTTTAAATGATGGTGAATGGGGACATCACCAGGTTATCCTTTGGAGATAGAGAGTATACACAAACACACACACACACACACACACACACTCTCATAGACACACTCACTCTTTTAGCCATTAAGGAAGTACATGACTTCTTTCCCCTGATTTATCCCAGTTTAGATAGTGCTGACCTCATAATAATTTTTAATTCATATTAGGTTAACTACCAAAGTGATAGTTTATTATACAGAAGACTCTCAGAAACATCTTTGTCTCTTTAGGCTAGTTAAAGTCACCAGCCTCCATTTTTTTCATGTTCTAAGGACTTTTAATTTTTCTTTGACCAGCATATATCATTCAAGGTAAAGTCATTCCATAGCCTAGCTGTGCCATGGTAGCTTCCAGGATGCTTTCTGTCAGCATGCTGTATGTGTGGGCATATTAAAATTCCCAGTGACCAAGAAATTTCACATGAATTACTTTTGAAGGCATCGAACTATTAATTATATGACTACTTGAAGGTATTTGCTGCCCTTTGAATTCAATTAAAAAAATTCTGCTTTGCACCAGGGGTTGGGTCCCTTCTTTGTGAAAGTGTGTGGGTTACAGCCCCCAGGGAAGAGTGTGACTTTGAAAGAGGAGTATCTTTTCCCTAACTACCACAACCGTGTCACTAGCTGAAGGGAAGATTCAAAAAGCATGTCAAGCCAATTTTCATTTAATTAGGTGAACTAAATTTCACTACTTTTTTTCCCCAATAAGGAATTTTTATAATTAAACCCCACCTGCCATACATACTCCATTGAGGGTTTACGCATATAGCTGGTTATACATTTTTCTTCTTATTAGTCATGAGCATAGTTATAAATGATGTCAGAACTTCTAAAACGACAGCAACAACAAATAAACCAGCAGACTTCTTTCTAGATGGGAAAGAAGTACAGCATTCACTTTGCCCAAACAGTACCACTTAGGTACCAGGTTTAGTTGCTTTTTCAGATTCTGAATTGGTCTCTTCTAAAGTAGTAAGAGGGAGAAAATATAGTTAAGTTGACAAGTTTGCTGTAATTTTTCTTGTTATTAATTTACTTTTAAAAAGTATTTGACCTCTTGAAAACCGTGAACATTATTGTTCCCTACCTCCCTTCTTCCTTCTTTCTTTTCTTCCTTCCTTCTCCCTTCCTTTTCCCTTCTTTCCTTCCTTCCTTACTCCCTCCCCCCAAATTAGAGCTGGAAGACCTAGGTTCAAATTCTATTTCTACCACTTATCATCTGTGTGACTTTGGACAAATTATTTTACCTCAATTTTTTTCAGTTTCCTCATCTGCAAAATTAGGGAGTTAGGATCAGAGATGTCAAAGTGTGGCCCACCAGCCACTTTTGGCTTACAACACTCCTGAATGTAGCCTGAATCAGATTAAAATGTAGTTCCTATCTGATTTTAATGTGTTGATGTATTAATAGAAAATGAAATGCATAAATGTGTGGTTTATAAAAATATCATTATGTGGCTCACAAGGAATCTTATACATAGTTTAGTGGCCCCTGTTTTTATTTAGCTTTTGACAGCACTGAGCTAAATGACTTTCAAGGTCCCTACTAGCTCTGTGATTCTGAGACTTTAGAACAGAAAATAATTGTGTTAAAACAATAAATGGAATGTTTATTAGGTATGAAAAATGAGCACAGCACTTGCCTTTGAACATAGTTTGGAGTGGGTTCTGTCTTGCAAATGACCTTGTATTTCAATTTTAATTCAATTACAGGGTATGGTATAAAGTTAAGTTATATTCTCTGATTAGTAGGGACTTCTAAATACTTGAATGAAAATTTAAAAATTGCATTTATGTAAAATTTAATTAAAGATACTGTTCTGGAGCCAAGATGGCGGAGTAGAAACAGCATTTCCAATGTGCTCTGCCTCACACAAATTTCAAACAATGTGAAAGGGAGCTCTTCTGGAGACACAGCACCCACAGAATGGCACAGAGAAGCTAACCTCCTGCTGAGGACAGCCCAGCAGCCCTGTAGGGAGCAGCCAGCGCAGCGCTCTGAGAGCAGGCAGCTCAGCTTGCTGGGAACCGACAGCGCAGCCCGCAGAGCCGAGCCCAGGTCCAAGGTTTTAGCCCCAGGGTGGCCAGGCCTTCAGCCCGCTGGTGGAACCCCAGAACACCAGCAATTGTGGCGATTCCAGAATTATCAGCACAGATATGCCTAGGACAAAGTGAGAGGTTAGTGCCCTATGGACTTTGGGACCAGTATTTGGGGAACACATGGCTTCCTTCCCTGGGGGCAAAAAGCTGCTGAAGAAACTACTGCACAGAAGCCATTTTGCAGCATCAGCAGTGGCTCTAGCTCCTGGTCTGCGAACTGTAGAAAGATCCAGCAATCAGTCTGGGGGTTAATCGCTTTTGCTTTAAACTGCCTGGATCTGGATTGTGGTCTGGGGGGGAAGTTTGGGGTGGGTATCCAACTTGCCAGAGTGGGTGGAGGCTTTACAGAGGCCACCCAACTGGCGGAAGTTGTGAAGACCCCAAGTTTGGGCGGAAGCTCCCCTGTCTGGAGGCAGAGTCCTACTGTGGCAACAAGCCCCAAAATCAAGTAATTAAGTGGCAATATGCTTAGGCAAACGAAACAAAATAAACAGAAAAGTTGAACATTGGACTCCTATTTTAGGGGCAAAGAGGCTCAAAGCATGGAGGAGGACTGTGAGGTCAGAACTCCTGCACCAAAAGCCCCAAATGAAAATACAAGCTGGCTACAGGCCATAGAGGACCTTAAGAAGCAGATAAGAGAAGTGGGGGAGAATTTGGGAAGAGAAATGAGAAAGATGCAAGAAAAGTATGAAATGACAGTCAACAGCCTGACTGAGGAAAACAACACCTTAAAAAATAGACTAATTCAAATGGCAAAAGAGGCTCAGAAAGGCAATGAGGAGAAGAATGCCTTAAAAAGTCAAATTTGCCAGATGGAAGAAGAATCTCAAAAGCTCACTGAGGAGATTCATTCCTTCAGAGTTAGACTGGAGCAAATGGAAGCTAGTGACTTTATGAGAAATCAAGATACTATTAAACAGATCCAAACAAATGAAAGAATAGAAGGCGATGTGAAATATCTCATGGGAAAAACCACTGACCTGGAAAATAGATCCAGGAGAGATAATTTAAAAATTATTGGACTACCTGAAAGCCATGATCAAAGAAAGAACCTAGAAATCATCCTTAAAGAAATCCTCAAGGAAAATTGCCCTGATGTTTTAGACCCAGTGGGGGAAATAGAGGTTGAAAGAATCCACCAATCACCTCCTGAAAAAGATCCCAAAAAGAAAACTCCCAGGAATATTATAGCCAGATTCCAGAATCCCCAGATCAAGGAGAAAATACTACAAGCAGCCAGGAAGAAACAATTTCAATATTGTGGAAACACAGTCAGAATAGCCCAGGACCTGGCAGCTTCTACATTGAGGGATAGAAGGGCATGGAATATGATATTCCAGAAGGCAAAAGAGCTGGGAATGAACCCAAGGGCCACCTACCCAGCAAAACTGAGTATCTTGTTTCAGGGGAAAATATGGTCATTCAGTGGAATAAAGGACTTTCAAGCATTCTTGATGAAAAAACCAGAGTTGAATAGAAAATTTGACATTCAGACACAAGAAGCAAGAGATGCTTGAGAAGATAATCAAGGAAAAGAAATCAAAAGGAACTTATCAAAGTTGGACTATTTACAGTCCTACATGGAAAAACAATAACTGTGTTTGATGAAACCTCTCTCATTATGAAAATAATTGAAGAAGGGTACATGGCATATGTTGGCAGGTATACATGGATAGAGGGCACAGGTTGAATTTGATGGGAAGGGATGATTATTATTTTTTTTTTGGAGGGCAATTGGGGTTGGGTGACTTGCTCAGGTTCACGTGGCTGGGTTTTTGTTAGTGTGTTGGGTGTCTGGGGCCGGATCCGAGCTCGGGTCCTTCTGGCTCTGGGGCTGGCTCTCTGCTCGCTGCGCCACCTAGCCGCCCCAAGGAAGGAATCATTCTTAAGGGGTGAAGTCAAGAGGTGAGAGAGGTAAGTGGCAAGAGGAGATGGAGAGAGACAGGGTAGGGTAAACTATCTCATGTAGAAGAGGCAAGGGGAAGTAGTTGCAGGGGAGGAAAAGAACAGGAAGGCAAAAAGGCAAAAGCATATTCTCATTGAAGTTGGCTCAAGGAGAGAATCACATACATACTAAATGGAACATCTTACCCTCACTCACTCTCCTGAGTAGGGGAAAGGGGGATGAGAGGGGGGATGATGGAGGGGAGGGCATTCTGGGGAGAGGGGAGGTTAGAAGTACCCACTACCAAAGAGGGACAGGATCTAAGTAGGGAATGGACCAGGTGGGAGGTGAGACAGGTGGGAGGGAAATATATATCTACTATGGTAATGTTTTGCATAGATATACATGTACAACACATACTGAATTGCTTATCTTCTCAGAGGGAGTGGGTGACAAGGGAGAAGGGGAATGGATCTGAAAATTGAAGTTTTAAAATTAAATGTTTCATAAGATGTCCAGGCAGTGGGGCTCAGAGATTCACCTTGCCCTAATGGCAAAGTGGAAGGGGGTATGGGAGAAGATATGGGAGAGAGCAGATTGGATGAGGGGATATCTAGTGGGACTGCTATTCTGGGGTGGTGGGTAGGGAAAAAATGGGGGAAAAATGTAACTCATAATCTGGTGGAAATGAATGATGTAAACCAGAAGTTAATAAAGCATTTGTTTAATCAAAAAAAAAAAAAAGATACTGTTCTACAATTTGTCAGTCTTGATAGGATTAAAAGATTTAGAAATGGAAGGGACCTGAGAGGTCATCTAGTTCAGTACCTTCATTTTATAGGTAAGGAAACTGAGGCCCAAGGAGGTGAAGTGCTTGTCCAAGATGATTCAGCTAAATATGTAACAGAGCTAGAATTTGAGATTTGGTCTCCTGATTCCAATCCAGTGTTCTTTCCATTACATAGTAATTCTACCAATGCCAGATGGCATCTTTTACTTTGGAGACATGGGAGTAGTAAGCTCCCTGGCATGTTAAAGCAAAGGACAGGCCACTTCTTAAGCCACATTGAATTATCTTCTGGTTTATAATTTGAGTGGTTTCTTCAGTTAAAATAAGTGTTTTAAAGGACAAGATTCGTGTATTTGAATAATATAAATTATGATGAGTGTTTTATAATTGGAATGCTTATAATCTATGTCAGATACATTTTGTAACTTTGAATTTACAGTCTGTAGAAGATGCCTTAATATTTAAACATTATGACAAATAATTAGAATGATTTGAAGTTTTATGTCTTGATGTCACATATTTAACACTTTATAGCAATACTTTGAAATCTCTCATAATCTTTTTTTTTTTTTTAAAGCAATTGGGGTTAAGTAACTTGCTCAAGGTTACAAGGCTAGTCATTTGATTTATGCGTGGGTGCTCATTTTCTGAGGCCGGATCTGATCTCGGTTCATCCAAACTCCGAGGCCGGGCTCTTACTCACTGCGCCACCTAGCCGCCCCTTTAGGGCAATTGGGGTTAAGTAACTTGCCGAAGGTTACATGGCTAGGTTTTTGTTTGTGTGGATTAAGTGTCGGAGGCCGGCTCCGAACTCAGGTCCTTCTGATTCCAGGGCCGGCGCTCTATTTACTGCGCCACCTAGCCGCCCCCAAATCTCTCATAATCTTGATGTTTCACTTACAGTAAAAGACTCTTAGCCTGTATTTCCTTTTCCTGGAATGATGTAAAACTTAAAAGATAATTTATTTATTTTTAGCTTTCAACATTCATTTCCATAAGATTTTGAGTTTTAAAGTTTCTTCCCTACACTCTCTTTCCCCTCCCTAAGAAATCATGCAATCCGATATAGATTCTACTTATACATTCATATTAAACATATTTTAACATTAGTCATAATGTAAAGAAGTATTAGAGGAGGAACCACAAGAAAGAAGAAACAAAACAACAGAAGAAAAGGAGAGCAAACAGTGTGCTTCCATCTTCATTCAGATTCCAAAGTTCTTTCTCTAGATGTGGACAGCATTTTCCATTGTGAGTCTTTTGGAATTGTCTTAGGTCTTTGCATTGCTGGGAAGAGCTAAGTCTATCAGTCAGCCATTGCACGATATGGGTGTTACTGTGTGCAGTGTTCTCCTGCTTCTGCTCATTTCACTCAGCATAATTTTATATAAGTCTTTCCAGGTTTTTCTGTAGTCTGTCTGTTTATGATTTCTTATAGTATAATAGTATTCCATTATATTCATATGCCACAACTTGGTTCAGCCCTTCCCCAGTTGATTGAAATCCCCTCAATTTCTATTTCTTTGCCACCACAATTCTTTGCTATTGTATAGCTTATTTTGCTATAGATATTTTTGTAGATGTGGGTCCTTTTCCCATTTTTATTATCTATTTGGAATATAGATCTAGAAGTAGTATTGCTGGGTCAAAGAGTATGCACATTTTTATAGCCCTTTGGGCATAGTTCCAAATTGCTCTCCAGAATGGTTGGATCAGTTCACAACTCCACCAACAATGCATTAGTGTTTCAACTCTTTTCCAACATTTATAATTTTCCTGTTTTGTCATGTTAGCCAGTCTGATAGGTGTGAGGTGGTACCTCAGAGTTATTTTGATTTGCATTTCTCTAATCAATAGTGATTTAGAGTATTTTTTATGTGACTATAGATAGCTTTAATTTCTTCCTCTGAAAACTGTGTGTTCATATACTTTGATCATTTATCAATTGGGGAATGACTTGTATTCTTATAAATTTGACTCAGTTCTCTATATATTTTAGAAATGAGACCTTTATCAGAGGCACTGGCTATAAACATTCTTTCCCAGTTTTCTGCTTCCCTCATCATCTTGGTTGCATTGGCTTTGTATGTATAAAAAATGTTCAATATAATGTAATGAACATCATCCATTTTGCATTTCATAATGTTCTCTTTCTCTTGTTTGGTCATAAATTCTTCCCTCCTTCATCTATCTTACAGGTAATCTATTCCTGGCTCTCTCAGTTTACTTGTAGTATCAGCCTTTATGTCTAAATAATGTACCCATTTTGACTTTGTCTTGGTACAGGGAGTAAAATGTTGGTCTATGCTCTGCCACATTTTTTCTAGTTTTCCCAGAAGTTCTTGTTAAATAGTGAGTTCTTGTCCCAGAAACTGGAGTCTTTAGCTTTATCAAGTAGGAAATACTATAGTCATTTACTGTTGATTGTGTCTTGAGTACCTAACCTATTCCATTGATCTACCACTCTATTTCTTTTTTTTCTTTTTTTTTTAAACAAATGCTTTATTAACTTCTGTTTTACATCATTCATTTCCGCCAGATTTTGAGTTACAATCATTTTCCCCCCATTATTCCCCTATCCAACCACCCAGAATACCACTCTATTTCTTAGCACCAAGTAGTTTTGATTATTATTGCTTTATAATATGATTTAAGATCTGGTACAGCTAGGGCACCTTCCCTTGCATTTCCTTTCATTAATTCCTTTGATGGCCTTTTGTTCTTCCAGATAAAATTTGTTACTGCTTTTTCTAGCTCTATAAAATAATTCTTTTTTGGTAGTTTAATTGGTGTGGCACCAAATAAGTAATTTAATTCAGGTAGATTTGTCATTTTTATGTATATTAGCTTGGCCTACCCATGAGCAACTGATAGGGAATACTTTAGGAAAAGTCAGAAGTCAGATTTCACATAGAAATGGGTTAATTTGTTAACACTCAGAAAAATACTGATTTTTAAAAGTAGAATGCTTTAATTTTGATTCAGCTATTAAAAATGAATAAATTTAAGTATACTTCTTCATGAAAATTCTGCACTGGAAAATCTGTCATTCAGTATGCTAAGAGTTATGAAATGTCACCTCTAGGCAGTCAAACTTGTGATATTTGAAAATAAAGACTTCACATTAATTTATGATATTGCTAATTGAAAACAATTTAAGGAGTGATTTTACATAAAAATTTCTTTTTTGTTTTACAAGTAGACATGATTCATTTTCCAAAAATTTATTCAGATGTAACTTTTGAGGAATATACCTTTAGCGTTGTGTAATAACAACACTAATTTATAATTATAACAATGCCTAGTATTTATATAGAACTTGATGTTTATGAAGTGCTTTTTAAATATGATCCCATTTCATCCCCACCACATCTGTGGCAGGTAGATTTGGAGCTCAAGTGACATGCCCAGAGTCACATAATTGTGTAAGTGTGTGAGGCTAGATTTGAACTCAGGTCTTCCTGACTCCAAGCCAAGTTCTCTATCCACTCTGCCACATAGCCTTTTTTTTTTTTTTTTTTTTTTTTTTTTAGCAATTGGGGTTAAGTAACTTGCTCAAGGTTACACGGCTAGTCATTATTTATGTGTGGGTGCTCATTTTCTGAGGCTGGATTTGATCTCAGGTCATCCCAACTCCGAGGCCGGCGCTCTTACTCACTGCGCCGCCTAGCCGCCCCTTTTAGGGCAATTGGGGTTAAGTAACTTGCCCAAGGTCACACGGCTAGGTTTTTGTTTGTGTGGGTTAAGTGTCTGAGGCCGGCTCCGAACTCAGGTCCTTCTGATTCCAGGGCCGGCGCTCTATTCACTGCGCCACCTAGCCGCCCGCACATAGCCTTTTTAAAAACAATTTAAAAATTTATTTTTCTTCACAGTGTGCATTCGAATGGTCTAATATTTTTGTAAAATCGTTAAAAGTAAGTCTTCATGCTTTGGAGAAATCATTTTTGGAATATACAAGTTCTTATTTTTTATTTTAAAAGAATAAAAACTGCAGTAAGTATAAAGGAACATGTGATATGGTATGTGTATATATTTAAACATACAATCTACTTAATAACGTTGTATCCTAACACTCTATCCACTGAACCATGTAGTTGCCCAAATTGATGAAAAGGTTCTTAATATTAACCTTTTTTGTGTCATGGATATCTTCAGTATTCTATTCAGCCCTGGGGACCCCTTCTCAGAATGAAGTTTTTAAATATATAAGATACATAGGATTACAGAGGAAATGAATTCTACTGAAAGAAATATAAGGTTTTTTAATTCAAATTTATGGACCCCCTGAAATCTAACCATCTACCCCTTTGGTATTTCATGGATCCCATTTTAAGAATGCCTGGTCTAGGGGCAGTTAGGTGGTGCAGTGAATAGAGCATTGGCCCTGGAGTCAGGAGGACTTGAGTTCAAATCTGGCCTCAGACACTTGACACTTAAATAGCTGTGTGACCTTGGACAAGTCACTTAACTGCAAACTGCCTTGCCTTCCTCCCCCCCCCCCCAAAAAAAAAAAGAATGCCTGGTCTAGATGGAAAATCTTGCCATTCATAGGGAGCCTTTCTTCCATTTAGAATGTTCATTAAACATCTTCCATGAGTGTCACAACTTTAGCAAAGATTTTACACCTTGCCTAATATTGATGTAACTAGGGCTTCAAGAAAACTCTTCATTGATTCAGAGAATGATGACTCAACTCTACAATATAAGGGGTGTGAAATTTGTGAGAACTTTGGAGAAGAGAGTTAGTCTTTTCTGCTTTGAGGGAGATGCATGTGATTATACGTTCTTTAAGGAGATATCTATAGAGGAAAAAAGACTTTTGGAAGCAGCAGTTATATATAGCAACCTGTTCTTGCTTTTCTAGAGACTTCAGACAATTTGCCCTTGGATGAAATTGGAATCTTAATTTTGACAGTACTGAGACATCTCAATCCTAGTTATAGACATTCACTCTGTGTGTTTTTGGCACATTCTAATCTTTTTGACTTAACATTTTTATTTGCTATCTTGCTATAAATAAATGGGCTTATTCACAAATCACTGTTTGTGATGTTCTTTTGTGTAGCTGGAATTTGTTGGGAAGGAATAAAGTCTGAGGTTGTAAGCCTACCTCTTCCTTTCAATCTGAAAATACAAAAACCTGTGGACCAGAATAATATGGGCGGGATGTGTGGGTAGGTAGAGTTCTAGCATGAGCTCCCCCTCTCTCAGGGGGAGCTATAATTTGTTCTTAGTTGTTCTTAGTTGATTTCCTTTGAACTTATGTCTCAGTTGGTGCCCCCTAAAAAAAAAGCAACACAAAACAAAACCAAAACAGTTTAGTAGTAGTGCTGTCTTTCATGGCTAGAATAATGACAGTTGCATAGGTTTCTGGATTTGTGATGCTTACAGATGGATGTTTGTTCCTTACCTGCTTGACTGAATTAATTGATTATCAGCATGACATCTGTGATATATTTAAGAGATAAGAAATAAATTTAAGAGATCAAGGATTATTGTACCTTGTTATATTTTTAAACTTTTTGATTTATTGAATAGTTATGCTATTTCCTCACTGTTTTTCTTTTCTTTTAAATGTTATTTGTTTTCTAGGATCACTCTAGGAAGGGGAAGGAAAAAGAAATGGGGGGGCATGGTGATATAAAAATAATCAGAAAAAATTTTTAAAGACTATCCTGTTTTTTTGTTAGATTGAAAGTAAGAAAATTCAAAAAGACATGAGTTGCAGCTTATTTAAATGTGTTTAACTATGACAGATGACTATGGATCCTCCTAAACCTCCTGAATTAAAAAAAAGTTTATTAGAAACATAATCTTTTGAGCCTATGACTGTGCCCAAATGTATTG